>JAOXNO010000033.1:45332277-45371821 GCA_028565335.1 Limnodromus scolopaceus | reverse complement strand
ACAGATGTGTCTAACAGGTTGCTCTGACAGCAGTGATTGAATCAGATTCACTTTTCACCTCTGTACAGATGTAATTTTCTGATTCTCATTATTTTTTTAGTAATCATTAGCTTGCTCAAGAAAGTGATATGGTATCATGGAATATGCACCTGAAGAGCCTAGGACACTGCCTACTTGCTATAAAATACTCATCTATTCAGTAGACCCATAACTTTTGTAGGCTAGTAGCATTCCATGACACAAAGCAATGCCCAACTTTTTGATCATTCCTTTAAATCTGAGATGATAGCTCAGATTGGGAAGACAGATTATGGGCATGATGTGATATTAAATATACTCAGGATTATTGTCACACAATAAAGCATGATAATAAATCCTCTTACTCCTCCCAAACTGCACATCTCCAAGCAAACTGCCTATGGTCCATAACAGTGCCACAGATTAACAATTTAAACATACATACATTGAGGCTCCAATGCCAGGAATATTCCCAAGCATTATTTAATTCATTTGTATAGATGTTAATAAAATATCTACCAGCTGTAGGGAACTCCAGAGTTTTGGTAATCAAGTAATTTTGTATAAAATAGTATGTCCAAATGCTCTTAAGTATATTTAGGATCCAAGTTTTCTCAACTTCTGTTCAAAGCCTCTGACTTCTGAGCTATTCAACAAATGAAGACTTCCTGTAGTTGTCTTCAAATAGATAGCCTTTCTAAATTAAGTGAAGTGTGTCTCAATTAGAGAGTCACACCTTCCTTCAGCCCAGAAAAAGGCCAGCCTAAGACATACACTCCAGCACTGGTTCAGCTACCTGATTTTAGTCACTTTTCCTGAAGACTTGGTTTCTGTAGACTCTTTCCATAGTTACACGGGTCACACAGCCAGTATGGGACATAAATCTCCACCTAGATGCCTGATGCCCCATTGACTACCGGAAGAGAGCCCAGGGTGACTGATTTCCTCAGTTAACATCCCAGTTAAATATTAAAACTTGGATGTAATGATTCCTACTTTCATGGATCAGGGTCACAGGAAAAAAATGATTACTCATATAAATTCAAACAAATCAGGATCAAAATGCTTTCTTGACTGATTAACCACACAAAATTAACAGACAGTATCTGGCATCAATATCGGCAATACAGCAGATAAACCACAATCCTAGTCACTTACATAATGCTAACGAATACCTATAAATTTCTAAACAGTGAGAAAGCCTCCTAGGGGTCACATCTGCAAGCTAAAGTGGGGTTCCTACATGCTGCACCCCACAAGCTGGGGCAGGCTGCACCACCTTTAATTCCTCTCTTCAACCTGACTCCTTTATTCAAAAGTATCTTCATAATTCTCTAGTTTAATTTCTGTTTAATCTGTCTGATAGTTTTCTTCCCTTTTACTGTTAGCTGCTTGGGAGCAAAAAGCTTAGGCAAGTTTGGGTGTCCTGTTCGTACACATTCCTGTCTCACCAGCTTTTTCTTTCTAGGCCACAGTTCCCATAAGGGAGCAGGTGAATTCCCCCACCATCCCCATGTAACCTATTTGCTGGTGTGGCTCATTTTGTTCATGCTTCTGAAAAAAAATGACCCAGGCAGTAGTATTTGCAAACGGAAAATTGCTGGATGTACAAGATGATAATTTCGTATCTTGGTCTTATATTGTTCACAGACTTGTGCCTTGACAGAAGGAGAAGAAATTAGTCCTGACTATTTTCAGTGAAGTAACTGAAAACAAGAGAGTTAAGGTCTCTGCCAATTTTATTGGTGTTGCATATATTTTTTACTAAATCAAAATGAATCACTGTTTCTTTAGTTTCTTCTGAGTAAAATGTAAAAATTACTATATAAAGATACATGCTTTATTGTTTACTTTCCAGACAGTGCTTGCTATGGATAATTAGGTGGTCTGCTCCTAAATTATGTTGAGACAAAGAATTTATACTTCCAGTTATTATTTTAAATTAAATATGAATATGCATATGGTCATACATGAAAATGTGAGTGCATACATAAATAAGAGAATCCCATTCAGAGGACATGATCCATTCTCCGCCCTCCCCCTGCCTCCCCCACCAAAAAAAATGAACCCCACATGAACTACCGCATCTTCCTTCAAAGACGTGAATGAGTGTGAATTTGAGGTACAACATAAAGTAGATGACATTGCTGGAGGAAAAGAAATAAAAATAAACAGGTACAACCAGAATATCAGAAGTGACTATCAGGCAACAGCACTGTCTGCTTTAAACTGCCTGAAGTCCCTGTCAGTTTAGAAGAAAACAAATGAAACTACTCATTTACCTGGTTCTCTAGTGCAAACTCTAAACGACTTCACCCTGCTTTAGTTCCTCAGGCAAAACCTGAAAATGTCAAGACTGAAGAAGAAGATGTGCTGAGACTCGTGACCAGAAGGTTTTCAAGCCGGAAGGCAGAAAAGGATCCCTTTGTGTTTGAAGAAGCAGAATAAATTGCACATGCCTCAGCCTTGAGAGCTTTGGGTTTGTTTGTTTCTGAATTCAAGAGGCTCTAAACACACCAAAAAAACCCCAGCTTTGTTTGTTCTGACTTTGTTTGTTGCTGTTTGAAAACAAAAATGAAACCATTTTTATTAATCTAAATGGTCAGGTTTTGCTGGCTTTGTGATTTGTTTACCAGAATCTGGGGCAATGATTCACTGTTTGGGACTAAGATTTATCTCCAAGTCTCTAGTAAATAAGATTTTTCTAACTCTTACATGCAAAACCCTAAAGGGAGAGAATTTTTTATTATTATTATTTTGCATGCTCCAAATTAGAAACCACCTAAGTCCTTAGACTGCTAAGGCCAGAGGCATGCTGAAATTGAGAGCATTGAAACCCTGTTGATGTTATGGGGTAGAACCTCAGTCCCTTTGCTTTGCATGAGATACAGACGGGTTTACATCCTGTAGCACAGAGTGTTTCTGACCACTATATTCCCTTTTTACCAGTGGTATGATCGGCAATGATTCAGACATAAAGTAGATATAATGTCAAATCTGGAAGTTGTACACAAATTGATGGTGTTAACTGTGTTATAGTTAAGTAGCCACTCATTTCTCCTAAAACAATTGGCTAGTTAATAATAGCCATTAAATAAGGAAGTTTGGCACCTTGGAGATTCCTAGTTTGGGGCTGAGTTTTCCTGAGAGAAGTGAGGAGGAATGATGAGGCACCTCTCATGACCCCTGCTTTTCTTATTCATACAAGATCAATTTGAGAGGCAGTGGACAAGTTTCATGTCTAACACAAATACCTGAGTGTTAGAACTTAACTAATAGATTTAAATACTGTTATTCAGTTATTCAGTTGTATCCCAAAGATACAGCCAAGTGAGCTTATGATTAAGGTGAACATACAGGGGCAGTTTAGACAACTCTATAATTGTTGGAGAGGCCGATCAAGTATTGTACTTTTTTTTCCAAAATCTACTGGTATAGATTGTATTGTTTTCCATTTCTGGAAAGAGTAACTGTTCCCAGAACCAATACATCCTGTTCAGCTGTGGACCCAGTGACAGTATGCATTTCTGCCTGAAGGCAGGAATGGTTGGCAAGTGATGGACATGTGCAGTGGTCCTGTGAGGATGAATTTGCTAGTCCTTCCATCTTGCCAAATGGAAACTCAACTAGGATAGCAAATGTCCCTGAGCAAATGGCATAATAACCAACTTCTCCCTTCAGAACTGCTGAGTCTTTATTTCTCTGAGTGGTGACAATGTTGAATTTTCACCTGGTTAAAAGTAATTTATTTGCTGGGATTTAAATTGCCTAGCATTACTGGTTCACTAGGGTATGGTGAGAAGGCTGCAGTTAGATGTCAAACTGCAGAGTCAGTTTAGAAGAAAGCTGGGGGCTGGTGATACATGTCTCAAAATCTGCTGGTGGTGGGCAGCTGAAGGATTATTGTTTCAGGCAAGAGATCAGTAAAAGGTTTGAGATGATTTGCCTGGTAGTAGCAGTAATTATACCAATAGGATTGGAGTGACTCATAATCATGGCAGTAAGCCAGACCCTCTTAACACTCTGCAGGGAATCTAAAGGTCACCCAGTTTTCAATTAATTGGTTTCTGGGGGCTGACACTTTTTTGTGGCTTCCTTGAAATGTTAGGAGAGCTCACTTTCCTGCTTTTTCTACTTTTCTTTTTTATTACGTTTTGTTTTGTTTTTTAAATCAAGATGCACCCTTCCTCTGTATCGTACCTGATTTTCCCTTTCAATAGGAGTAAAAAAGGCTAGATCTGAATGTCCTTGTCTATACACAGATGTACTTTATCTTTCATTCTCAAAAGTCCTAAATAGCAATATTGATTTAAACATCTCTTTCTGATACATCTTGATAAGATGAGGTACTTGCATATTTCTTGACAAGGTGATGCCAGAATGAGAAACTGAATTTAAATGTAGCACTGGGGGACATCATTCTTCTGTTTTTCATGGATTTCAGATTATTCAGAAAAACAGAGTAATCAGCATTTTGCATTTCTTCCAGATGGGAATCTGAAGAAATAAAATTACCTTACTAAGGGGTGGAGAAGGGTGTAAATTCCCATTTAGCTTGACCCATTTGAAAGTCATATTTTCTGTCTAAATCATGCTACATGATATGACATCTATCTCTGTCCACAGCGTATAGAATAAGTTATGATAAATTATATTTAAACACTTTTGCATTGCTGAATGTAGATACGAAAGCCACGCAGGATAAGTCAAGTAAGCAAGTATATCTGAATTGTAGCTTCATAGATCCCAAGAAGCAAACAGCAGACTGCTTTGAGAACATTGAAACATTGTTGAGAAACGATAATCAGACAGTAAGAAACATTGTTGAGCAACTGTGATCCTTTCAAGCCTGCTGGCTAATACAGTTGATAAAGGGAGTGAATTGACTTTCTGTAGAAAAAGACTTTGCAAAATATTGGTCATTTTTGTTTTGTTTCTTTTGATATGAGTCAATTATTCTTTTTCTTTTTTTTGAAAGAATGAGAGAATAAGAAGAAATGTCACTACTTTGATTCTATTGAATCTAAAGTCTTTCTTAATTAACAGCCATAAAGGACGGAAGAAGCAGTCTGATCATTACACAGAACAATGTTTCTTGGACTCTGCACAGAGATGAACGATGTGAATTGAAATGTATTTTATTATTATCAAAAGCTGAGCATTGGACCTTGTGTCCTGTGAACCTTTTACAATCAAGTGTGAAACTCTAGTGATTGATCACATCCATCGGTTAACACTAAGCTCAGACTCAGAGAGTTTTATGTTTGACCCATCAAGGGAGACACAAGATAGATAGGCACAGCTTGTTTTATAAGCATGTCCAGGGATGTCATCTACACCTTTCCAATGTTTCTGTCTTGTCCAAGCTGGTGGAACAATGGTGCCTGTAGATCAAGCATTCTGCAAACTGAGCCACTCTGTAAATCTATACACAAATTCTCCTCAGCCAAAATAATCACTATGACAAAGCCAATGTTAATATAGTTCCCCAAGCTTCATTTCGGAGAGCGGCAAAATGTAGCATTCAGAAAACTAAAGTATCCTTCCCTGCACTTGTCAAACCAAGAGTGGCTACAATTGAAAGAAACCTCTCAACACTCCATCCTGAGAACTCGCCTCTTTATCAAAGCTAGCCGAGAAAACTAACATCCAGTTCAATTAAAATAAAAACTGTTGCTTCCCCCTTACACACTAATCTGTTAAGGCACTAAGAGGATTTAAGAGGATCTGAAGTAAATGGATTTTTATACTCTCACTGGAACAGCTCTTGTTGAATTTCAAATTCTTTGAAGCTTGAATTCCAGTGTAATACAATCATTGTTTTTAGTACTTCAGGGAAATATTAAGAGAGGAGTTCTTCCCAAATTTTAATCTAATAATAATAGAAATAATATCCAAGAATCAATACTATTCTTATTAGATTAACCTTAATTTGCTACTGTTGTGCTTCCCTGGGATTTGAATGTGCAGATGGTTTCATATCTTCCTGTTTATTTAGGGAGAAGGCTTTGTTTTTCTTCTTCGTACACATGGCTGTTAATCCAGCCCCTGAATGAAATAATTCCATTTCCAATGTTGTAACACAGCAACTGAGAAAGAGAGAGAAAAGCAAGGGGAACAACAACAACAAAAAAGATTACAGTTTTTTGGCAAGAATAACAGAACTGCTGAAGTTCTAATGGGAGAAAATTTGAAATTTATGAAATGCTTTGAGTGACACTATTAATGGAGAGGAGAGATCCAATCTTTGCAGTTTTTTCTTCTAGAGCAAAATACATCATTATGCTACCTTCTTTGTGTAGAGCATATTGTACCATTTAGGTCAATTATATGGAAGTATTAAAGGATATTGCAACTGTAGTTGGCCTATCAAAATATATATAAAGGCTGAGGCCACCGATGTTGCAAGTCTACATTTTTCACTGTGCAGTCACCTGTTAAAATAGCTATTGTATACTTCTTGGACTCAGTGAGTGTCCCAAACTATTCCAATAAGGAGTTCTGGTTTATCCAGATTAGCCTCAAATAAAATGATTTAATTTTTCTAAACTTCTTTGAGGGTGAAGTTAATCTGCTAGTCTCCAAATAACTGGTTTCCAATTTAAGTTCATTCTCTCTTTGCTCTATGACAACCATGAGAACAGTCTGTTTCATGTATTTTGGAGCTTCAGCTCTGCAATGAAAGGGCGAAGTCAGATGTAAATAACAACATACAGTGAGAAAGGCTGGATTTCTGGTACTGCAGTAACAAGCTATTCCTATAGAGAAAGGCAGACAGGTAGGTAGTTGCCTAAATGTCTTTAAATATCTTGGATGTATTCTGAACAGGAAAGTATTTCTGCAGGAAAATATCTCATCATGTCTCTACTGTTGTAATAAGCAAACCATACAATCTACATAGTATGATGAGACAGAAAAACAAAGTGATTGAATACAACCTTTTAAATTCAAGATAATAGGATTTGTTTCTGCATGTGGTCCACTTGTAATATCATAGCAATGCCACTTAGCTTTTAAAGAGCTATTTTCATCAGAACATCTCAAAGCACATTATAAAAAGCTGTGATATCCCTTTCTGTAAAATTGAAATAAAAAATAAGACTTGTGGAAGGGTACTCAGCAGTCTCTTCGATCAGGCAATAATACAATCTACTTCAGTGTTCTTGCCATTTGGCAAGGCTGCTTCTCTCTTTTACCTACTCAGAAATCAGCCAGGAACTACTTCATTGAAATGACTATAATTACACATCTGAAAAACAGTGTGAGAAGAAAACGTGGTCTTCTATCCTTTAAAGCATAAGACTTTTGCTGTGCACACCAAAATGGCTCAAAGAGTAAAGGGGTACTGTGGATGCCCTACCAACTCTTCCTAGAGTTTCCCGTAAATAAAGGTTCATATGAACAGTTGAAAGGACTTTTTAAAAAGTTTCCCAGTGGAGTAGACTATGCTGCCACAATCCCACTGACATCTCTTGCACTTGTCCCGAGTTCCCGATTTCTTTGTCAGCTAGCACTGACCGAGCTGGAAATAGGATGACAATTCTTGCCTGCCAACAGTGCAAAATGACACTGTACAGTCACTTCCCTGCTAGAAGTGTCTAAAGTGACTCGAAGAAAGTTGATGGGCCAGTATGGAGAGTAGACAGTCTTAGTTGAGGTAATAAATTGGGTCTGAAAAGCAGTATAGTGTTTCACTGGGCCTGAGCTCATTAACTTTGCCTTTCAGCTTCCTCTTTTAGAGACTTCACTTTCAGAGTTCACCCTCTGTTATCTGAGGCAGCTCAGTAATTTAGTCTTGCACTTAGGTGCTTGGGGTTACAGAGCATGTTCAGCAAACATTGCAGTCCCTATCATCAGACTTTACTTCATCCCATGGGAATTGTTGTAGGGTGATGCTGCAAGATTTTTCTCAGATGTCAATGTCAATGAATTAATTGAAGTTATAGGTAAATAATAATGTGAATTTGGGGTACGAGATGGATGTGATCTATCTGGACTTCTGTAAGGCCTTTGACACGGTCCCTCACAACATCCTGCTCAACAAATTGGAGGGATACGGATTTGATGGGTGGACTGTTCAGTGGATAAGGAATTGGCTGGATGGTCGCATCCAGAGGGTGGTACTCAATGGCTTGAAGTCCAGATTGAGAGTAGTGACAAGTGGTGTCCCTCAAAGGTCCGTGCTGAGACCAGTACTGTTTAACATTTTTATCAACGATATAGACACATGGATTGAGTTTGGAGGTGACACCAAGCTGTGCGGTCTTATTGATACACCAGAGGGGTGGGATGTCATCCAGAGGGACCTGCACAGGCTTGAGAGGTGGGCCCAGGTAAACCTCATGAGGTCCAACAAGAGCACTGCACCTGAGCCGGAACAATCCTTGCTATCAATAGAGACTAGGGGATGAGGTATTAGAAAGCAGCCCCAAGGAAAGGGACTTGGGAGTGTTGGTGGACAAGAAGCTCAACATGAGCTGGCAATGTGCACTGGCAGCCCAGAAAGCCAACTGCATCCTGGGCTGCATCAAGAGAAGTGTGGCCAGCAGGTCGTGGGAGGTGATTCTACCCCTCTACTCTGCGTTCGTGAGACCCCACCTGGAGTACTGTGTCCAGCTTTGGAGTCCTCAACACAGGAAGGACATGGATCTGTTGGAACGGATCCAGCGGAGGGCCACAAAGATGATCAGAGGGATGGAGCACCCCCCCTATGAAGACAGAGTGAGAGAGCTAGGGTTGTTCAGCCTGCAGAAGGCTCTGGGGATATCTTACAACAGCCTTTCAATATCTGAAGGGAGCCTACAGGAGAGCCGGAGAGGGACTCTTTGTCAGGAAGTCTAGTGACAGGACAAGGGGTAATGGTTTTAAATTGGAAGAGGGGAGACTTAGATCAGATATTAGGAAGAAATTCTTTACAGTGAGGGTGGTGAGGCACTGGAACAGGTTGCCCAGGGAAGTTGTAGATGCCCCATCCCTGGAAGTGTTCAAGGCCAGGCTGGATGGGGCTTTGAGCAACCTGCTCTAGTGGAGGTGTCCCCCCATGGCAGGCGGGTTGGAACTTGATGATCTCCGAGGTCCCTTCCAACTCTAACCATTCTGTGATTCTGTGTGAGTCGTGGTTTTCACCTGCCAAGCCTGAACTCCCACACTTACTCACTGAGGCCTCATTTTTCAGATGTTTAAGTATAGATGTCTATAGGTAGTTGAAGCTAGGAAGTACAGATTAGGGTCCATACATGAAAAAAATAAATTGATTCTACCCTATAAACCAAATAGCTCCATAATTTATGCCCTTTGCAGTTTAGTTAACTTCACTTTAAGCAAACTACTTACTTCACTGTAAGAGAATTTGATAGCTGAAAGACTGGAAAAGGCAGACTACATTTTTCTGTGAAGTTAGTGTCCCCAGTTGCATTACCTTAGCTGGATCATTTGATTCTCCTTAAAGCTAAAACGTACATTGAGAGCAGAGCTAGTCAAACACTGATACTAACCAGCAAACCTTACTAATCAGAACTGGAATCTTGCATTTCTCTCTCAAAATTTAGGAGATTGCTCTGCAACTCTCTCTTTCTCATAAATTATACTATCTCACAGATGTGAGGAGTTATGCAAGAAGAAGGGAACAGATGACGTGGGATGTTCAGGGCATGATGCTGTACAGCTTTCAAAATGAAAGGTTCAGAAATTCTGCTGCGTGGAAATCAGGTAAAAGCATTTCCAAGTATATTTTCACAGTCCTTTTCACTGGAGAGGTCAGGAAATCTACAATATGGGAGGAAAGGGGAGGTAGATTTTATTTCATGATGTAAAAATATGGCGTTCTCTTCCTCATCAGATTTCTTCATCTTCTTAAAGGAAAAAAAATATAGTAAGAAGCAAACAAAAAAGATGGGCAGAACTGTAATGTGCCATTAAAAAAAAAATAGAAAAAGAAAGTATTAAGTATACAATGTGAGTTCTTTTACCTGATTTCTTATTATTTGGCTGAGCTACACTGCAAATTTCTTGCAACAGGCACTATGTCTCCGTATGTATTTGCAAGGCTTTCTATTCCCTTATGGTGCCCTGGCAATAATAAACTGCTTGATAGAACAGCGGGAAACTCTTCAATATGTCTTACAGAAATGCGTACTGATTCCTGTGTTTTATCTAGCAAAAGAAATCCAGATGATTATGCAAACTGCCTCAATAGGTCCACTCCATGGAAATGACCAAAACCTGTGGTGCAAAAATGGTATTACTTTGATGACAGTGCAGAAAACTGCATTCAGGGCAAAAGCCAAAATTTTTGGGTGAGCCCAGATGAAAGAGGTGCCCACTTAACTTTTTCTTTATTTAAAGTTGCACTGTATATAGCTGTTGGGTTCAGAAAAGGCAAAGCTGTCATTTGCCATGTAAATAAGAGGTTTTGGACTCCCTCACCACACCGTCATCACAGCAGTAAAAATTAGGGAGGTGCAATCCATGGAAAGTAGGGGGGTTTCCTTACTCTTGACAGGCAACCAAATAATACCTGCTGGAAGATGTGTGACAAAGAGCTGGTTTTCAGTGTCAGTGTGAAATGAGATCTGTGACAACCTCTAAATTTCCCTGCCTGAGGAGCTGCTTTGGGAGATGTTGAAGCTTAGAAACACTCTTCTGGTCACAGCTCCTCCCCTACCTGCCATGGGGTAATAATTAATGTCCACGTATCTTTATAGAGATAAATAGTTTAACCCATGGAATTGTAGTTGTCTACAGTTTGTAACATTTGGTCAGAGATTTTTCCTTGACCTGTAGCTTGGAAATAGTTTCCTAAGTTAGTCGTAAGTGTGTGAGTACTTTTTGTGAGCTGCCTGTACTGTTGCCCATTACCCTCTCCACTTATAAGACTGTCAGCAAAGAAGAGCCACAGATGTTGTTCGTCATTCTTGACCATCTCTTGTAGAGATTGGTGAGTGGGACATAATCATGTTTTCTCCTAATATCCAGATCTACAGCCTGTTTACTAACTTATGGAGTTAAAGCAAGATAAACATAACTTCATTTTTTGGCAAAAAGAAACATAATTTGATTTCACATTACAAACATTATTATCTGAAACAAGCCTTAGGATTTCTTTCCTGTAAATTCAACAAAAGATGAAAAACTTGCAGATTAATTACAACATGCAAAGCACATAGTCTAAGTCAGCAGGTAACCAACAGCATATAAAAAGATTAACAATATGCCCCTTGTATCCTCCTGGGGAACAGTTTTTATGTTTTTCCCCAGACAGTTATCAAAAAAATACCAAAGAAAGACAGGAATATTTCAATCTGATCCCTTATGTGCCTCAAAAATTAATAATTTAAATCTAATTATCAGTCTATTTACTAAAATTATCTATGACTGACAAGAGATAGCAGGTCATTCATCTCCTAGGAGATGTAGTTCAGTTTCTGTACATGTCTCAGTATTTCTATCTGGCAGTATTGATTATCTCAGGAAACACAAGCACAGTATGTTTCCTACCTTGTATCACTTCATTGATCCCTCTCCACTGATTGCGATCACAAGCTCAGAGTGTGCTTGTGAGCAATAAGCAAAGAGTGAAATTCTTCCTCTCTGACAGAGGACCTGTGTTTCTGTTGGGTTGGTTTTGGTGGTTTTGTGGTTGTCTTTTGTCAGAAAATAAGCCTGTGCACAGGAAATAACATAGCTGTGGTTTAACTGTGTGGCTCCAGCTATGACACATGGTGCAGAGGACCATAATGAGATGAAAGAGCAAGGTATGAGCCCTCTATATCTATCTGCCTCTCCTGACTAAATTCAGGTATTTTTAGACCAGTACCAGGATATTTGCATAAATCTGACCGTGAATAGGAAGGCAGTTCTGGCTCTAGAGAGCTGGCAGGCTGATTTGTCTTTGGCTCAGTCCATTTAGGAATCAGGCAGCTGAGATACCAGCTGTGTCTTCTCTGTGAACCTTCTGTAGATTCTGCTAGAGTGACTTGGAAGAAGAAAGTCTGGAGACTATAAATATGGATAATATTGTTGCCAAGATTTGGTTAAAGGAAACCTGTGTTGTGGGGGAGAACAAATGTAGAGGAGATAACTTTTGCTGATGGTCTTTATTTCAATGCCTGAAGACATTAATGGGCCTAATACAGCCTTTAAGGAGAATCACCCCAGCTGCCCCAAGGGTCGTTTAAATTCCAGCTTCATAGAGCAATCTAGTCCTTGCAGCACTCATTCATGAATGTGGGCAGAAACAGACTGAAGTCCCAATCCCTGCTACTAGGATATTATGCATTTTAAATGAAATCACAACTGGAAAAAAACATATAAACAGCCCTTGGAAGTGGAGCTGAAGCTTCCCTGTCCTCCCAGAGGACGTCCCCAGACTTTCTGCTAGAGCTGCCCTTGTTTTCATGTTCTCTTTCCAGCCCAGTGAATTCTGAATTCTTTCTCTACACACTGCAAGGCTTTTCATCTGGCACTGCTGATGCATCCTGCCCTCCCTCCAAGCAGCCTTGAATCTGTTGGCTAAGCAACTTGCCAAAAACACAAGAGGCAGGGAGCTAAGTCTTGTTAAGCGGAGGAGAGAACTGAACACAGATCTTCCAAAGTTGTGCTGGCTCTTAATCTGCTGCATGAAAGCATTCCCATCATGTCAGTGAGTTTTCCCTGGAAAAACAACCACAGCTACATTTTCTGGGGCACATGGGAACTGATAAGCACGTTTTGTACATGGGCTTACAATAGTTGTGACATGGGGTTCCATGAGCAACTCGGGCAGCGGAAAGGCTCCTTTGGAAGGTCTGACTAGGCTTGGGCATGAGTCAAGTGCTGGGCTTCTCATTTCTTTCAGAAGTAAGTGAACAAATAGAAAAGTTATGCTTAAAATACAAAATATGCTAGAATGTCGACTGAGACAGAGCAGTACTTTTCAATATTGAAAATTTGAAATTATGGGCCAAAGTCGAGTTTGAATCTCATTTTTTGGGTTGAAGTTTTTTGAATCATATGTCAGATACCCTGTACAGTGTCTCACAGGTACAAATGAATCCAGGAGCAAACTGAATTATAGCTACTGAACCTTTGTCTCCACAAAGTTTCAGATGTAACCTCCTGTATTTTTGGGGTTTTTTTTCCCTTACACTTTGTCTTGTGCTTTACATTATTGAAGACAATTAGCCATTTATTGAAGCTGTGAGAGTAGAAGACTGACCAAGTTTCTCATTTTTGTTATGGTAAAAGAGAAAAGACTCTCAAAATCTTGTCTATGTAAACGTGCTATTCTCACTACCCCTCTCCTCATCAGAAAATACACTGAGAAGTAAAATATCTATACACGTTGTCTGTAGTGATACACAGATTTTCTGTTTCTGCAGTGTTGCATATGTACCACTACTTTCCTACTTTGGCAGATGACACCCTACTTTGACAGTGAGAGGGCGCAGTTGGAAATAAGTCCTAGACATACTAGGGACTACTACTTTAACTTACCTGTGATTAAACATAAGGTTGAATGTAAAATCATGGTAATAAAAGTACAAGTTCACAATCACCTATGAGAAGGAAGCTGCCTAGACATCGCTACAACAAGGGCGTACAGGTGTCTACATGACAGATCATCTAGGTGAACAGCACTTGCCAGACAAGACAATTAATACACGAGTGTAAGTAGTTTAACAGTCACATGAACAGGCTCTCTGTAGTCAGCCAGCTTCTGAATTGCCTCGGCTTCATTCATTACAGTATCTCAAATCACAGTGAAGTCTCTACCTTATGGTTACAGCATAGAAGGACTCTGGTATGGGTATCACTTATTAACCAACAGTGTGAGAAAAACCTACCCCATGGAAGGAAATTGCACCACCTCTTATTAAATAAAAAAGCCTTTGCTGCCTGTTGCTAGAAGTAGCCTCATAATGGCAAGCAGAGCAGTCAAAATGAAACACCACAAAGCACAGTGGCATTTGCCATGTTCCACCTAAAGGAGTGCTATCCTTTAAAAATCTTGAGCTGCTCCCATTTCCCTAGATTCCTAAATATTCTAAAATGCCTTCTGGGTAAGACAGGCAGTGTTACACAAAAACAGAGAGAATTTGTGCCAGAAATGCTAAAACTCAACAAGATGAAGTCTAGCCGGGAATGAAGGCACAAGCAAAGTAAGGAATTACCTGTAGCGCACTCAGAAATTTTAATGACCTTTTCCATTTGCGACTAAAGATACTGAACTTCCTCAAAAAAACTTTTAACAAAGTACAACATCTTCCAAAAACTATGACCAGAAAAAAAGAGAGGTGATGGCAGCAGTGTTCCCTCTTTGTCCAGTAACCTGAGAAAGTGTGAGCAACAGGTTCAGATCTCTGCAGTGATTGAGGGATTTTGAAAACTAACACAAAGTAAACGTTCAAAATGCTAGGACATTCTGTCAAGACAGTTCTTCCTCTTGAGGCTGTTCCTCTTTTGAGGCACGATTAAAAATTAATTGAGCTGAAAGGCAAGAAAATTATGATTCTATAGGTAAGTGATTAGTCAACTTGCTCTTTCTGCTCCGGTGCATACTTCATACAAAATTATGTAAATATTCATTAGAATGTCAGGAACTCATGTCTCCCCTGCCACATGAATACCCTAATCACTAGGATCATAGAGTCTTTTGCCCAATGAATATTTAGTTGTTCTGTAAAGTCTAGCAGTTTCAGCAGGAGGCTTAAGAGACTCTCTTCTTGAATACCTAAAACATAGGTTTTGAAATATTTGATGTTTGGGTTTTAACCCTGACCAGCAAAGGATGGAATGAAAGCCAGATATCCCACAACCAGAGACTCCACTAATATACTGAACTAAAGGAAGCACTACGGTCTCTTTCCACAATAATATTTGTGCCAATCCATGGTGATATTTTGAGAAAAATCTTCTGCATTGTGCCCAGATAGGCAGGGAAACTCAGCATGGGATTCCCAGGCTGTGCTGAAGTGCTGGAATCACTGTGGCATTGAGTAATTGTCAAAGCAACTATGTAAAAGTTATAATACAAATTGACATAATGAACACCAATAAATTAGCAGATCCAGATGTTATTACCTTTAGAGTTCTATGGGAACTTACAGATGAAATAAATTCATTATTAATATCTCACTAAAAACCTCATGGTATCTGAAGACAAAAAGATGGGTGATGAGATACCAGTGTTTAGAAAGTTTCGAGATGTGCTCAGGGACTAAGTGCCTTTAAAAATGAGGATGTCCACTGGGAAAATTAATATCAACACTAAGAAAGTATAGAATATACTATTTGGGTTTTTTTTCAGAGGGCATCATGGCATTAGTAGAAGGCATTGCTTGAAGAGGTCAGGAAACATATGGGTTAAATTAGTAGGAACTATATAGGCTGTTTTAATTTCTAAGAAATTTTAACAATGGTTTTCATATAAGCTTTAAGGATGTTGAGTATCAAAGGACAAGAGAGAAGACCCTAACACTCATTAATCTTTGGTTAAAAGGCAGGAAATCAAGGCTAATAGTATCAGGTCATTTCTTGCAATGCAGGATGGTCATCACAGGAGTTGTGCAGGTGTCTGTCCTGCAACTCATTTTGTTTAACATATTAAGAAATAACCTGAAGAAGAGGGATGATCTGTATGGTGATAATATGACATGAATGATGATGATTCAACATTATATGAGGCACTTAGGAAAAGGACAGACTATGAAGAATTTCAGAAGGACCTTAGAGGCCGGAGTATCTAGGCAATAAAACATCGAATTAAATTCAACACAGACAAATATAAAATGATGTAATGGGGAAAAACAGTTTTAGCACATAACACACATGGTAAGTTAACCTTGGCTCCCACCCTGTCACTTACTCAGTCCCCTTCCTCAGTGCGACAAGAGGAAAAAAAGGGTGAGAAAGCTTGTGGTTTGAGATAAATACAGGGAGATTGTTTTCTAATTACAAGCATGGGAAAAACAGTCTTGACTTGGAGAAAATTAATTTAATTTATTTACAATGAAAATAAGTATTTGATTATTATATCTAATTATGAACTAGAGTAGCAAGAAACAGAAAGACAAACATTAAGCTAACATTTTTCCTTCCTCCTTTCCTAAGCTCAACTTCACTTGCTTACTCCAGACTCCTCTCTGACATCTAGCAGCACAGTGGAGTGAGGAGTGGGAGGTTACAGTTGGTACCTAGTGGTTTCTCTCTGCTGTGTTTTTCCTCTCAGTTTTCCTTTGCCCTGACATGGACTGTCCAAAGGCTGCAGTCTTTCAGAAAAACCTGTTCCAGCGTGAGCTCTCCACCGGCCACATTTTCTTCAGGAATATCTGCTCCATCACAGGATATGCCATCGGCTGCAGTGTGTACCTGCTCCAGCGTGGTATCTTTTGTGGGCAGATTAGACAAAACCTTGGAAGAAAAATCTATTAAGGGATCTGAATTTTGGACTCAGGCAGTTTTAGTGATACTTAGGTGCAGAATAGTGGACATGTTTGTTTATACCTGGACACTGCATAGAAAAGAAATTCATGAGTTCTCACTCAGTGTTTCGCTGTGCTGAACAAGCAGCTGATTGGGAATAAGGTGCCCACACATCTCTGATGAGTTGAATCCTAGTATTTCTCTACAGAAGAAGCTGAGCTACTACAAATCTATTTTTACATCAAACTTTAAGAGGAAGACTGATTGATTTACATATGTTGTACATCAAGTCCTAGGCACTGGGGTCTGCAAAATAGGTTGTCAGGTTCCTTTGCACTTGTTATTGTCTTGTCTTATTCTATTAATTTTTGAATGACAATTCAATCTGACTACTTTGTGGAAGTTTTTGTGGTCTCTCTTGAAATGTGGCTTTCTTTCCTCCTGTGTTTTATTTTCTTTATTTGTAATGGTAGTAAATGAATTTGGAAGATAAGTGAGAAACAAGTAACCTATCGTGAAACAATTTTTTTAACTTAGTGGCTGCAAATGCATTTCTAGCATCTCTTCAAATCTCATGGCTCTTTAGGACTTTATCAGAGAAGCAGATACCGGAAGCTAAGTAACTGAGATCAGTCAGAAGGACAATACTGCAACTGTAGCATTTGTCCTGGAAAAGATTTCGATGTTTATTCTGTCTAATTTGGCAAGCATTGTAGAATTTATTTCAGTTTGGCTCTTTTTAGATACATTCCAGTTCACAGAGTTTAAGTCATAACATCAAAATGCTGCATGTCTCTTCTAACCCACGTGTCTCAGAGTTTGAAAAAGGAGACAATGAATTCTGAAAAATAACCCTAAAATTTGAACCAAGTCTGATATAGTAGACTAATAATGAAATTTATGTCCTGATCAAGATTATGAAGATCTGCAATATTTGGCATGGTTTGTACCCAAAGATTTTAGAGATATTAATAATAAAATATATGAGTATTAAGTACATCAGTCAATTAGTATCTCAATTTTAAGTCTCAGAGTTGCAGAATATTTATCAAATATCCTCCAGCAAGAATGCTAAGTATTTAACTAGAGAGCTGTTCAAATTTTCTCTCTCTTTTGTTTTCTTTCAAGTCACTACAATAATAGAGCACGTCATTTTACAATTAAATGTTTTACTAAAGCACAATGTCCAGCTTACATTTATTGGATAATAGGTAGTATTAAGGAAAATCTCTCTATTCTTCTAAAAACTCAAAAGACAGAAATTACCTCAGTATTTGGAAGTAGAAACTTAGATGCCTATCTACAGGAGAGGCTCTGAGGCTATGAAACCTGTGCAGCCCAACATAAGGTGCCTAAATTCCAGGGGGGAAAGTGTTTGAAATCCAGCCACTGCCACATAATTTCCTACTTCCTACTATCTGACTTTGAGTCTCAGCAGAGTGCCTGATGTGGTGTGAGTTTAGGGTACTGTTCTGAGGAGATTCATTCCCCTCAGATACTGCAGGGAAACACTTTGGTCCAGCTTCTAGATTTAATTTCAAATGTCTAAACTATCTCTTGCAATGTTGGCATTGTGCTGGCTAAGTCCTTTGTCTCTGTGGATCAGTTTTCCATATGCAAACAGATTTTATTGCCTTTCCTGTCCTTGCAGGAGCATTCCCACCTGTGCTAAATTCTGACAGATTCAGATGCTATCCATACTTATCTCTATATTTTACATTTTTATAATATAGTTATATACTTTCTGTCTGAAGGACAGGCTACCTGACGTTGCTTCCACTCTCTGTAGGCTTCCTTTTTGAGTTTGATTTTCTGCAGGACCTCCTTGTTCATCCATGCAGTCCTCCTGGCATTTTTGCTCGACTTTCTCTCAGTTGGATTACATCACTCCTGAGCTTGGAGGAAGTGATCCTTGAGTACTAACCAGCTTTCTTAGGCCCCTCTTCCTTCCAGAACTTTGTACCATGATACCCTACCAATCAGATCCCTGAAGAGGCCAAAGGCTGCTCTGCTGAAGCCCAGGGTAGTGAGCTTACTGTGCACCTTCCTTGATGCCCTAAGGATCTTGAACTCCACCATCTCATGGTCACTAGCCAAGGCTGCATGGAGCTTCATATTTCCCACCTTGTTAGTGGGAACAAGGTCCAACATAACACCTTTCCACGTTGGCTCCTTTATCGTTTGGAGAAGGAAGTTATCATGAACACATTCCAGGATTGCTTATGCCCTGCTGTGTTGTCCCTCCACCCAATATGGGGGTGGTTGAAGTCCCCCATGAGGACCAGGGCTTATGAACATGAAGCTGCTCCTATTTGTCTATAAGGGGCCTCATCAGCTTGATCTTTCTGGTTAGGTGGCCTGTAGCAGACACCCACTGTAACATCACTTGTCCCTCCCTTTCATCCTCACCCATAAGCTCTTGGTCATCTCATCCATCTGCAGATGGAGCTCCACACACTCCAGCTGGTTATTGACATAAGGGGGAAACACCCCCTCTTCTTTTTCCTTGCCTTTCTTGAAGAGCGACCAGGAGCAAATCATGCTTGACAAACCTGATTGCCTTCAATGACAAATTAACCTGCTCAGTTGAGGAGGGGCAAGTGGTAGACATTGTCTATCTGGATTTCTCCAAGGCTTTCAACACAGTTTCCCACAGTGTCCTCCTAGAGAAACTGATGCATTACAGTCTAGACAAGTGGTCTGTATGGGAGGTGGGGAACTGGCTGACAGGCCAGACAGTGGTGGTAAACAGCTTCTTCTCAAAATGGAAACCTGTCACAAGTAGGGTCCCCCAGAGATCAATACTGGGCCCAACACTGCTTAGTATCTTCATAAGTCATCTGGACGATGGGATCAAGCTCACTGATGACACCAAACTGAGTGGGCTACTGGGCACTTGGGATGGGAGAGCCACTCTGCTGGAAGACCTGAGTAGACTGGAAGATACTAAGAAGAACTTTATGAAGTTCAGTGAGGACAAGTGTAAGGTCTCACACCTGGGAAAACATAATGCAGGAGTGCAGCATAGGCTGGGATGGACCTGGCTGGGAAACAGCTCTGTGGAAAGGGATATGGGGGTCCTGGTGGACAGTAAGCTTAGTATGAATGGAGTGCTGCTGCCGCAAAGAAAGCCAACAGGATGCTGGGCTGCATCAACAAGGCATCACCAGCAGAGATAAAGGAGTCATTATCCTACTCTACTCAGTGCCTGTCAGGCCACACCTGGAATGCTCCGTTGGCCCCCACCATACAAAAAAAATGTGGACAGGCTGGAGAAGGGCCATCAAGATGATCAAAGGACTGGGAAGCCTGCCCTATGAGGAAAGGCTGAGAGAACTGGGTTTGTTCAGCCTTGAGAAATGAAAGCTTAGGGGAGATGTTATTATCATGTTCCAGTGTTTAAAGGGTGGCTACAAAGAAGATGGAGACACCCTTTTTACAAAGAGTCACGTGGAAAAGATGAAGGGTAATGGGTACAAGTTACCCCAGAAGATATTCCAATTGGACAAAAGAGGAAAATTTTTCACAGTGAGGACAATCAATTTTTGGAATATTCTCCCCAGGGAAGAGGTAGATTCCCCATCACTGGACATTTTGAAGATTCAACTGGACAGGGTGCTGGGCCATCTTGTCTAGACTGTGTTTTTTCCAAGAAGGTTAGACCAGATGATCCTTAAGGTCCTTTCCAACCTGGTATTCTACGATTCTATGAAAATGCGACTTGATCCACTACTGGCTAGTTCTTCATCTTAAGACAGTTTGTTTAGATGTCTAAATTTAATGAAAAAAATTGATACAGTTGGTATCTTTGGTGCAATGCAGCTAGCAAGCTTATACTGTCTGATGAAAGAGCTCTGAAATCCTTTGAAAACAAAGCTTTTGATAGTAAAACTGAGTAATGGAGATTAAATTTGCCTGAGATAAAAGTATAGACCCATGAGTTAGGCAAGGTCTGCGTCCTGACGCTGTTGTTGTGTTTTAAAGTCACCATTGATTGCGTGACAGATAATCTGTAAAGGGAACTGTCATACTCTCAGAATTTAATACCATCTTGCTGTGAATTCTCAGTTCTGCCAATAAAATCATCTTGCTGTTTGAGTTTGTTATAGTGCTGAAGCTGATAGGCAATCTTGTCAGACAAACAGCAGTACTCAAGGGGGTAACAGATACGAATGAAATTCATTTCCTAATATCATCATAATTATTGAACTGTTTTAAGTAATAGCCAGCCTTATCTTAATACCTACATAGTACTAAGCAGGTGTAAACTATCAAAAGTCATGCTGAATAACCAGTAGCTGTAACTACTCAAAGACTATTAGTTTCTGATATATTTTGTTTGATTGTTCTTTTGTAAATTTATACAGAAACACCATTATATCCTTGTACTGCAATGCACTGAAATAGAAACCCCACAAAGGGCAATGAACAACACACTAAAGTTTCTCTTCATGACATCTTCATCAACATAGAGACCACTGAGAGTAGGAACTAACTCTTTCAGCACAGTTTCAGTTTTCACGGCTTTCTGAGTAGCTGAGTCGGTGCGAAGGTGAAAGACTAGAGTTACTCTAGGCAGTTGCTAAGGCACAAAGATTCTAAATAACAAAATTACCAAAGAAAGATCACTTGGTCACTAAAAGTTTTGAACGCAGGATAATAAACAGCAGCAGGCGTATATAGGGCATGACGCCAGAATGTTTGATCTCACTGATTTTCAGGTGGTTGTATTAAATGTAAAAGAAGGCAAAGTTCTATGGAGCTTTGTTCTGGTGATGAGGATGCACCGGTTGTCAGACATTATGATAAACCACATTTTAAAGCAAGATCTTGACCTATTAGGCTATATTCTTTATATAGTAATTTTATACATGAATTATACATACATTTTAATGCAGTGCTGCTCAGAATTCCTGTTTCGAGTTCTTTTTTGTGATATGACAGAAGACAATGCAAAATGGTTAAAACATTTTAAAATGCCCCTGTTTTGACATTTAACTGAAGCTTTGGCTTGTATGAATAAATATACAGAAATCATATTGTTTAACTGCAAAACATAGAAACTGGGATTGAAAAGTGAGAAAGGTAAGATCAGTTGTTTTGAGCATTTCATGAAAAATATTTGTATTTAAACAGTGATTATCAATTTAAATTAAAAAAAAATATATATACATTATAATGGATGAAAATACCAATAAAATATCTTGGTTTCAAGGAACTAGATAGAGGTGTCATTTTCTTAGACTGGATTATAGACCTTCATGTAAAATCTGAATTTTCCTTTAATAAATTATGGGTGACTTTGTGCTTCTGTGTTTTAAGGGATTCCGGCTCTGGAAGGCTTCATGACCCAGGGAGATTTTCCTTCCCAACCCACTAGAGACAAAATCCAGTAGACTTTCTGTACTAGGGGAACCCTAGAAGCAGCCAGGCTGCTGCAATTCCCTGCCCTTTGTCCAGCCAGAAGAGGGACCGAGCATGTATTCCCAACAAATACATGCACATAAATACACACACAGACAGAGGACCCTCCAGTAACCTGTGAACATCTGGCCACAGCAGACTTGACACCATGCTCACCTTGTCCCCTGCTTTTCTCTGTGTTTGCTGCCTCCAAAATAATAAGAAAAAAAAATAACTTATAATGTTGCGAACATAACTACAACTGAGTATATGATAGTCTTCTTTTTTTTAAATAAGATGGAAAATCTTCACCACTGTGTTTAGATAACAGTTATTTCATGCAGAGACAGCTTTCGTTTTATCTAAGATTTTACAATATTTGCTGGAAGCTGCAATCATGATAGAACCCACATCAGTGCCTTCCTTATAAACCACTGCAGTGCTTCATGAATGCTATGTTGAGTCATTAATTTGTGTATATTGGGTTTGGAAGCTCCAAGAGCAACAATGACACTTTGATGAAAAGTTTCTTTTGAACTAACCTGGTTAGCTGTATTCTCAGTTTTATTGGCTTGGTAAATACAGGTAGCCCTTTCAAAAACAATATGTTGGTGATATGCTAAGAAGTATGCAGATGCCTTCACGCAAGTGATTTATTTGTCCATTTGAGTAATGTATTAAGTTGTCAAGGACAGCATGATATTCTTTCTACTCACCACTGCTTTGAAAAGATAAAATGTTATACTTTAAATTTGCTTTTGAGAAAAGAAACAAATATCTCAAAGGACTGCTCCCAACTGGAAGCTCTTCATGAAGAGAACATAAAAACCTTTAAATAATTTGCATTTCCTTTTTATTTTTAATTGTTTTCTTTATTAAAAAATTATAAATAATAATTAAGAGTATTTTGTTGTCTTTAGCCATGGTATCCCAAGAGTAATATCAAAAGTCCTGTAGGTAAAAAAAATTATTAATAAAAAAAAAGGTAACATGATTTGTTCCACTTTTTCTGGTCTAAAAACGGTAGTAATCCATGCTACATTGTTACCTCAAACACTTATTTTTCCCTTTCATTATCTATGAGTTCACATAGATTATTCACAAGAGATAAATTATTGTTACAATACTAAGCAGTAATTATGAGTAAATGAGTAAATTATGAGTACAAGGTCATTGCAAGTTATCTCCTGATCTGGGGAGCAGGTTAAAGTGTTTGGCATTTCTTATGCAGAACAAATACACTTTTGACATTTCCAGATGTACGGGTACATTTGTCAAAGCTGTTGCTTTGCCTAGACTTCCTCCCTACCCCCTTCTCCCCAATTCCACGTCCCCCACCACCACCCCCCCCCCAAAGAAAACATTTTCAAAGGTGTTTCTGCAAATAAGAAGTTCATTGTGAATTCATGTGGGCAGTGGACAAGAGCCAGTCCATTTAATCTTCAAATATTTCAACTAATTTCAACTAATATTTCATCTTAGTGTTTACAGAGACTAACAACCAAAAGTACCTATAGCTTCACCTATGGCTTTTCACAAACTTTATAAAGAGAAACATCTCAAAATTTCTTACCACTAAAGTTAGTGTGGACTGAGCATTGAATTCATCTTTACATAACATTTAAACATCCAAGAAGCTCTGTTCCAAGCTCCAGCAAGTGTCTACAGGATATTAATTACAAAAAATTTTATGGCAATTCCTAGTCTTCATCCAGAAGTATACAAAATCCCAGATAGGTGTTGGAAGGGACTTCTGGAGATCATCTAGTGTAACCCCCCTGCCAGAGCAGGTCCTCCTAGAGCAGGTTGCCCAGGATGGCATCCAGGCAGCTCTTGACTATATCCAGACAGAGACTCCACCACCTCTCTGGGCAGCCTGTTCCAGTGCTCAGCTACTCTCAAAGTAAAGAAGTTCCTCCTCATGTTTAGATGGATGTTCAAGTTTGTGCTTGTTACCTCTAGTCCTGTCAGCAGGCACCACTGAAAAAGACTGGCCCCTTTCTCTTGGCACCCACCCTTTAAATATTTATAGGCAGTGATCAGATCCCCCACTCAGTCTTCTCCAGTCTAAAAAGACCCAAGTCCCTCAGCCTTTCCTCATAAGAGAGATGTTCCAGTCCCTTAATCATCTTTGTAGCTCTTTGCTGTATCCTCTCCAGCAGTTCCCTGTCCTTCTTGAACCAGGGAGCCCAGAACTGGACACAGTACTCCAGATGGGGCCTCACCAGGGCAGAGTAGAGGGAGAGGATGACCTCCCTGGACCTGCTTGCCACGTTCTTCTTGAGGCACCCCAGGATGCCATTAGCCTTCTTGGCCACAAGGGCACATTGCTGGCTCATGGTCATCCTGTTGTTCACGAGGACTCCCAGGTCTTTCTCCTCAGAGTTGCTATCCAGCAGGTCAGCCCCCAACCTGTACTGGTGTATGGGATTATTCCTCCCCAGGTGCAGGACTGTACACTTGTCCTTGTTGAACTTCATCAGGTTTCTCTCGGCCCAACTCTCTAGACTGTCCAGGTCTCACTGTATGGTGGCACATCCTTGTGGTGTGTCAGCCACTCCTCCCAGTTTTGTGTCATGAGCAAACTTGCTGAGGGTACACTCCATCCCTTCATCCAGGCCATTGATGAATATATTGAAGAGGACTGGACCCAGTACTGACCCCTGGGGAACCCCCCTTGTTATGGAACTCCAACTAGACTCTCTGCTACTAATCATGACCCTCTGAACTGTGTCTTTCAGCCAGTTTTCAATCCCTCTCACTGTCCATTCATCTAACCTACACTTCCTAAGCTTACCCATGAGGATGCTGTGGGAGACTGTGTCAAAAGCCTTGCTGAAGTCCAGGTATGCAACAACCACTGCCCTCCCGTCATCTATCCATCCAGTCACGCCAAGTACATATGGATCATATAATATCAACAAATGATAAGAAAAATACACTCTGAGACATTAGGTGTTTCTTTTTGGTGGTTTTTTTCGGACATCTTTATGAAACAGTTTAATGCAAATGCACGTATTAGTATGGTCAAAATACAAATCAACATCCATTAAGTTCCATAACAGGCCTTGTTTTTCCTGTCTAATGTTACCTAGACTGTTCTTTGGCATTGGGAGTGATACCTTTATCATGGCAGGCAAATGCTCCAGAAAGCAATTGAATCTTATATTTAAGTCCTCCTTCTTAAATGACTCCAATGGAAATAAATGCAATAAGGTTCTCCTTTTCTCTTTCTACAGAACCTGAAATTAGTTTTGTTGCCTTCATCACACACTTTTAAGTGATATAATATCTTTCTTAATACCATGACGGTCAGAAATAGAATAATAACCAAAGTCTATTTCCTTCAGAAAATCATTATCCTCCAATATATGTCTCAGAATACTTCCAAATCTTTGACTATGTTATCTCATCTTGATGTTTCAAGCACTTTTAAATATATCTCTACTGGCAGTTTAGTTTCCCTCAAGAAATTTTCTCCATAATAATCAATTTTTTTCTATTATTTTAATTCATTTCTGTGGTCAATATTGAAGGCTAGAAGGGGGTAAAGTCAATTTTATATGATATAAACAGACACTTTCAAATTACAGTGACTGCTGGAGCTCCTTTTGTCTGGTGCAATCTTTGAAGTCACCGACGTTATTTTGATGTAAAAGTTTTTTTTTATAGAATACAAGTCAGCTGCAGCAATTACGCTCATGGGATCTTGATATAGAGAACTGGTTATTTATTTTGGGAAAGCTGTTTGACTGTTTTCTCAGGACTGCAGAATACAATCTTTTCTTTTTGTCTGTTTTGTCTATCTGCCTTTCTAGGCAGTTATATTCACCTTACTAACTGAAGTGAACCCCACTAACTGACTAAGTGAAGTGCAAATGTATTTATATTTCTAATCCCTTTCAGTAAGCATGTAGGATCTTTATTTTGTTTCCTTCTTGTTGGTGTAATAAGCTGGGCAGAAAAATGTCTTCAACGCTGAGGAAATAAAATCTGTGTGTACTGTGATATCTTCCAAATCATGCTATCTTCTAGAAATAAGTTTCCACTTCAGAAAAACAATGACAAAACTGATCACCTGAGTGCAAAATGCTTTTCTTTACATAGTATTTAATCAGACTTTACAATTTAAAAATAAGCAGTCTGATAAAGTCATCTCAAATGTAATATTATCTGCAGCCTTTCTTTCTCTGAGTAAATTTTTTCCAGACAAGATTTTGTCCTGTTCTTGTGCTCATATGTGGGAACAAGTATCACTACGGCTACATCTACAACAGCATATTAAATGTATCCAGAGATACCTTCAACCAATGAGGCCAACTGATACAGGACATTTTTTATCTTTTCTAACAAACAGTATCAGTCTCCCAAGCAGGATGTCTGTGTACAGACTGCCTGCTGGATTGGCTCCTGGGCTGCTCCAGCTGCCAAACCACGTCCAGAAGTTGTTCAGGGAAAGAGTTTGTTGGAATGGTCCAAAATCATGCCAGGAAACCTTCTAATGCTTTACTAGCATAAATGATCATGCTCCAGTGCCAGGGAATCTTCCCAAGCATGTTCAACTTTGCTAAGATAGATGCAGACCATGCCATTTTTCCCTGAGAGGCACAATTCAACTAACCATCTGGGCCAATCCAGCTCTCAATTTTATTTCTGTTAGTAGTTTTCCTTCAATGGCCAAAATCATGACTAAAGAGATATAAGAACCATTTGTCCCAAAATAAATGACAAGATATGTAAGGAGAAGTAGTTTTTCTATTTCTATTTAGCTATCTGTTACTGTTGCAGAGGTAAGAGAGAGAGAGACCAGCCAGCCACCATACAAACATATTTATATAAATAACTTATCTGGGAGACCTCAAGAATTCCTGGATTTCTGAAAAAGACAATGTCTCTTCTGATAATTTATAGCCTTTGACAATTGTGGCTACAAAAAAACACTCCTCTAAACAGAACATTTTTAGTCATCCCTCCCAAAAAATTACCGCATAGTAAATAAGTAGATAATAATAGGGGTGTGTGGGTTTTTCCAAGCACTGAAATTTCCCCATGATGATTTTAGCATACCCTATTTACCTCAGCTATTCTTCATCTGGAATCAAAGAATGAAATCTTGTGCATGTCTACCATGCTATGTAATGGAGAGCTACACTTGCATCTCTATGGGCAAGAAGCCAATTTTTCCACAGTTGAAACATTTTTTTTTTCCTCCTGCCAAATTAATTTGTATACCTTAAGTCTTGTAAGCCTTAAACTGGCTTACTCCCATCACTAGCATTGCCTTCTGCCTTTTCCTTATTATTATTTTCAGCTAAATAAAGACTCTCCTTCATTCTGCATAGTTTTCTACAGTGTTATCATTGTGACTTTTAATATATCCATATTATGCGAGGAGGAAAGAGTGACTTTTGCATTTGGACCAGACAGTAATGAAGTTTGTGTTCATTTTCAGTTCCAGTGGGAAATAATTTTATTCTTCTTGTCAGCCCACTGGGACATCTGTGTGCTCTGAATATGTAACTTTTCATCTCTGTGAGCAAAAAAGTTCTCATAGCAAAAATGTGCTCAGACGAACTTTTCTGCTGTGTCAACTTGGGAGTGTCTGACATGACAAAGGACACAAATTCCTTATGGTGCCATAGCGGAGCCTGCATTTTATTGATGGGGGAACTTTGCACACTTGTATCAGAGACAGTAGCAGATTGCCTGCTTTTACTGATGTATTCATATTAGTCACATCAATCCTAATTGTTCTTCTTCTACTTTTGTCAGACCCAAGGGATATGGTCTATCTTGAATGTATCTTCAGAGCTTCTGTTCACTTAATGAAGACAAGTTCTTGCTCAGTAGTTAAAAGATACTTTAATTTTGTTCTCTTGTGTCTTGAATGAAAGACCTTCGAGTTCTTGTAATTTCATAATTATTTTTAACCTTCTGGAATCATGAAGGTAACTTTCATCTATTGGAGAAGGAGTAAATGAAAACTAAAGTCACAATATCTCAAATAAGCAGTGACAATGAAAACAATTATGTGTTAGAGCCAAAACCCTGGCAATTGGATAGATCTTTATCTTTTAAGGTTGGATTCATTTCACCTAGCTTTTAATGTATGTACAATAGATGGCATGCATTGCATTCATAAGCCGCATGTCTCTTTCTCCATGGATAACTGAAGGGTCATAGGTGATTGTCATAATTGGCTGCTAAACTTTTAAATGAACAAAATTATATGTCCCACTTAATTAATTTGTTGGTCCTTTCCACTTTAAAATCTGTGACGGTAAAGATCAAGCCCTGACTATACCTATTAAGACTTTTCCCCCCCAACTCATTTGTAGGACAAAGTAGGCAAACAAGAAAATGAGGAATGAAATAGTGCAGCATATACTGGAACAAGTTTACCCAAGACTGTGTGACAGATCAGTAGGAGAGTGTAAACCCTGAGTTTCCTGTTTGCTTACTCAGACCCCTGTCTGTAAAAACACAAAGCAATTCTAATGGATAAGGGTGTGATCCATCCCAACTAATTTTATCACAGTTAATAGTCCAGATGCTGCCTGTAGTCAAGGAAAAGAGATCCAGAAGCCAATTTATTCCTTCCTGTTTAGACAGCTATCTCAGGATGGGGCAAATCACTGTATGGAGTTACCTGCTACTCATTAATGATGACAGAAGCAGCTTAGATAACTGACATCAGCTGGCAGCTATCTTTTAGATGGCTACGAGTTGTGGCAGCAGAATATGCCCTGAAAGCCCACATTATATACACCATCACATGTGACAGCAGTCAACAAGAAGTGTCCATTTACCAAGGGATGAAAATTCTTTTTCACAAAAACTTTCAAGATTTCTATTTGCTTTTGAGCTGACCTCAAGCAAAACACCAAGCATTCCTAATATTTTCACACACAGGGAATGGTTATTTTCTGGTGAAAAATATGACCACTTTTATTCAGAAGGGAACATGTCTGTATGAGGTGGAGAATCAGTGGATGAGAACTCCATGTTATGTAGGAAATTCAATTTGTCATCTCTGCTCAGCCTGGGTCACAGCAACATGTACCATCCCCGATTACTCTGTATCAGATGAGAAACAGTTCATCTTTATGGAAATTTTTTGGCTTAGTTGAAAACTAGTTGTAGGAAACTGCCTTCGCAGAAGAGAGGTCAAAGATAGACATTAAGGAGGACCATTTTCATATTTGCAAGTAGGATTTGTGAAGCATAGCTGTGGCAATGTAATGATTACGGTAGTACTTCTGCTAGATACATTCTGTGAAGCAAAATACACAAAAAATTGGAGGGCTTTACTGCCAACCACAAAACTCTTGCTAGCATTAGATTTCCATTTCAGAAGAAATACTAAAAAGCCAACATTAGGAAGTAGAATATCTGTCCAATCACTTTTCTCCCTGTATTCACAAATTTTAATTTTTATAAAGTGCCTTCTGAATCATTTTCAATAATACACATTTGTTTTAACCATACAAATCCAATAGACTTAACTGTAGCATTGGGGATTTTTTAGGGGGATGAGGACGTTCGGCATTGCACATTATGATTGCATAAGCACCAATAGTTTATCTCTGTTAAGTGAAATGCTTTGAAATTATTCCATCTAATCATGTTAATCATGGCAGTGGCAAGGGACAAACCAAAATGGGGCTCTCTAGTTTTAGGAAGAGTACAAGTCTAGAATAGCAAGCAGTCCCTGCCTTAAATCACAACTGGCCCTACAAGTGCGTCTGCAATCATGATGATTGCACAGAGGGGAAAAAATAAATTGTTCTGTCAGAAGTGGCATATGC
This sequence comes from Limnodromus scolopaceus, assembly GCA_028565335.1. Lineage (NCBI taxonomy): Eukaryota > Metazoa > Chordata > Aves > Charadriiformes > Scolopacidae > Limnodromus > Limnodromus scolopaceus. The sequence goes on along the minus strand of JAOXNO010000033.1, from coordinate 45,342,191 downwards.
AATGACTTTATTTGCCCAAGCTAATTGTTCATACAAATCAGGTATGCGGTTTATCATCTGTCACTCAAATGTGATCCGTGCATTTGAAAGTATATTTAAATTGCTATAAAGTTACTTTCCTAACAATTTTACATATTTTCAATAATAAGATAACAAACTGGTAGTGAAAGTGATTTTCGTACATACATTAAAGAGGAAAGGTGACAGAGGAGACAGAGAGTTACAGGACAACTAAAGAGTAATAGACTATATCATGGACTATCTTTGATATGAAATTTACAGCAATGCTTTTTCCTCAGTTTATGCTTTGTCTTCTAGTTTTCCTCTAGTCCAGTTATTAAATTAATCCCTATATCAACCAGGTCTTCAGCTGCTTTATCTGCCTGGAATTGAAATAATAAACCATATTAATTGGCTGCATTCCCACAAATTATGTTTTATTGACAGATAGGTTCCTGATGTAGTTTTTGCATACACTCACATCAAACCACAAAGCCTTTAATTTAGTACCATCAGTGAAGATACTACACTGCTGTAAACACCATATCACTCTCTCCAGTCCTTGGAAGAAGTGCTGGGTTAAGATATAGCTTGTTCAGAAATGAAACAAACAAACAAACAAACAAACTTCCATACCTTATATTTCATTCTTTGAGTTACATACGTCGAAATATAACATTGTCAACTCTGTAATCTTTCATGATCCTTATATACTAATATTCTGTATGTGGGTATATATCTATATATATACACACATATATGTATGCACAAATACGTAAATGCACATAAACATAGAATGCAAAAGGAAAAGTTTATCTTTATGTACACCTGCAGCAAAACTCCATTTAGTATAGTGATGTTTTGTTGAAGTGACAGATGTGAAGCATTTTATTCATTCTTTAGTCCTTGAAAACCATCTCACTTAGACATGTCACCATTTCGTACCTCTGGCACTTCTCTTAGAATCCAACTCCTTCTGAAAGAAATCTAAATAAATAAATAAAACTTTTGTCTCCAAGGAGACTGTGATTGTGCACTGGGAGTCCACACAAGCAATCTCCAGACACTGACATTATGGAATGAATACAGTAGATGTTTTTGTGGGGGGGGAAAGGAAAAGAAATAAAATGTTTCTGCAACAATCCACTTGTCTCAAAGAAAGCTTGAATTATTTTAAGACTTATTATTCTTCTAACAAAAAAAAAATTCCTATATTGCACCCTTTTTATTAAATGAATGTTTATTGATTGAATAAACTCACATCATTGTCAGCAGTCTGGTATCTGTTTACCATGAATTACACCAAGTTTCTGTCCTGGTTTGAGGTAAAACAGAACCAATTTTCTGTTCAGCAATTTTATTTTTCAGTTAAACCTCTTTGAACTCTCCGAAATTATGGCATATTCTTCAGATAGTGTCTGCTACCAGAGTGATAAGGGCTGATGGTTATAGTTAATACCATCTAATATTATAATATTAATATCTAATACTAATATATAGTAATATGCAGAGAGGCTCCTGCTACTTATCGCTACAACAACCAAGGTCAGCTGACTTTGTTTTGCACCAAGTTGGAGGGTCAGAAGTGTAAAATGTAGAGGGGTTGCACTTGTGAAATATCACAAAGGTTTCAACTGTTTATTAACTCTTTATTCAAGTAATTCTAAAATGCCCTCTTGAGTATGACCTCTCTCTTGAGGTCAAAACATTTCATTTACTGATTAGTTATTCGTAGATTCGATTCACCAGGTGAGCAGTGAGTTTACTTAAACTCTGACAGCATCTTAGAGATACTTGGCATTTATGTGAATGAAACAAATGGAAGATATAACTAAACTTACTGTATGAATTAACATTTTGTATATGTTCCTGTTAATAATCACAATGTAAAATACACATACACACACACACGTATACTGTGCTGAAGCACAAAGGCCTTGGTTGTATTCTCATTGCAATCTCTTTTTGTACACCCTTATTGCAATTTCTGTTAATTTTAATTAGGCCAAACACTCAAACTCATCACATTTTTTCTCCCAACCAGTCGCTATTAATTTCCTCTGATAATTCTTAAATCAATTCTGTTGCTCAAACCGATAACCTAGAAAACACCTCCAACCCTTCACTCACCCAGATCTCACACTGATTTCCCCTTAAATGTTCTTTCCTACCCAGCAGCATGTAAATCTAAGCCATATTCTTGGCTTTGATAACTAAAACTGGTCTCTTCCTCCAATTGATTTCCAGAAAGTTATTACACTCCCATTTCATTTTCACTGACTTAGAGGACACCCTTTCTCTTTAGATCCAAAACTCACCCACTAAAACTCACATTATTGATAGTGTGCATTTTCCATTTCCTACACTTTTATTTTGTTATAGCTTTGTAGTTCTTTTTCATTCAACCCTTTTGCCCTGTTTTTATCAAATGCATTCTAAAACTGCAGGTGGATTTTTTTATAACTTTTTTTTCCTACTGAATTTTTGAAATGCATTTTTGATAGCCTTCAAAGGCAGCTTTTGCTTTATGTGATGTCTAAGCTATTGCTAAACATCTTCAATATAAAACTCAATGCCTTGCATAATATCAACCATTTTTAGAGATGATAAAAAAATGGAAAAGAGTACAATGAATATTTTCTCCCCTGGTTTTCAGTTTCAAATTTTCAGTAGTAGTTTCATCAAAATTCTGAATTGATATATATTTCAAAGAGCTGACGATTTGTTTGCACTGCAATACTCCCAGTATTTCTCTGATTCCACAGGAGAATTTAACAAAACTAATCTGATTGACCAGAATTTGAAAAGCCAAAATCAAGCCCAATTCTTAAATGTAGGAAATCAAGAAAATTTAGCTTGCAAGAAAAACATGCTGGAAATTTTGGATTCACCATAGTTTTTAGAGTATGTTCATTTTTACTTCCTTTGCACTTCCGGAATTATTTTCGAAGACATTTATTTTTAGAAGATCAGAAATCTACTTACAATTACTATCAGCAATGCAACACATTTGTCTACATAAAGCAAATTGTGACAGAATCTTACAAGACAGATGTACTTAAAATACACTAAAACCAATATTATCTTTTTAGTCAAGAGAAAGGGAGAAACTGCTATCAGAAAATTGCACTTAGTCCCTAAAGATGAAGCTTACACATTAAAAACCTATAATTTTTGTCCTCATACTAAAGGAATGTCTAAGTTTATCCATTCAACCTTAGAATGCCCATCTCTGTTTTATTAATGTTTCCAAAGAGGTCTCTGCTAAATGCTTTCTGTTAAATGTCATGTGATTGGCAAGCTGTTGGACTGTGAGCTTGTAGTTAAAGTTCAGTTGACTTTCTGAGCTCAAAACATTGATGCAGGTGAGAAGTCGTCATTAGTGACACACACAAAATGTTTTATTGAATCAAAGGGGAGTTATGTCTTAGGCCCTTAAGCATCTCATTTGGATTTTCCCAGGCTTTAGGATGGAACAAAGATGCAGAACAAAAAGATTGACTAAATTAGAACAGGGAATGATAGCTTCTGCAGGGTTGCTTTGAATAATCATTTCCAAGGAAGAACTTTTAGAAGCCTTAAGCCTCCAGGGTATCTCTGGAGAGAGAGACCTAGGACAGAGGCACCTGGCACAGACAGCATGTGAGGAACAGTTCTCCGGCTGGTGAATGTGGTGACAGCTATTATCTGAAGTTGTGCTGTTGTTCTTCCTCTTCCTACAGTTTTATAATCATGATCTTCTTTTTTTTTTTTTTTCCTTGTTTTTTATTCCACCCAGGACAAACATCTTGCTGTCTGTTTTAAGCATATCTCCCACAGCTTTGGATGCCAGGTTCTTTTGGAGCAAAACTCCCACCTGAGCACCTGCTGCTTCTTTCTGGCATGGAGCAGTTAGTGGAGGGACTTACTTCTGGGTATTTCCGAGATTTCCAAGAAGGGGTGAAAAGCTTTTTTTCAGTACCTTCACAATAAAACACTCTTATTTTCCTAACTGAAAGTATCTTTTTAGTAATTACTGTAAGTATTTAAAATAACATACTATTTATATATCTTGCATTGATTTAATATTTTACTTTGGACAAAAAAGGGGTTTTTCCTAATGGTAACGTGAATTGATTTTCTTTTTTAGCTGAAATGTTTTAAAAGATGTTAGCATCTGACACATCCAAGGATCAAATGGTTCTGTTTATTATAAATGGAATATATTGGGGCTTTTTTTTTAATTTGTGATTATTATTTCTTCCTGAGAAATTATTAATTCACAAGAATTCTGTACATATGGTATTGTGTAAAATGGCCCCACCTTTAGAAAGGAAGATTTAATTTGTACCACATGGCAGACAGATGATTCATGGGTCAAGCATGAGTAAATTTTGCATGCTTTTTCTTTAATGTATGTTCAGCGGGAAAGATATTTTCAAATACATGCGTTGGTTTCAGTCAGGCAGTTTGGGAGCCAGCTGACTTACCTTTAAATTTAACTAGATGAGGACAAATCCAGCCTAACTGGCTGACATTTACATCATAGACATATCCTGCTGAGGGAGCCATCTTAGGCCACCTATTTGGTTAATTAACAGAAACAGGTCATTTAGGACATTATTCATCTCATCAAGTATTGACTCAGTCTTTCAGATAAAATTAGTAGCACCCTCAGAAGTATTTGCCAGGGACATTTCAGGAAATGAAACCTACCTCGATTTTCAGTTGAAATTCTTCGGTATTCCATGGGTCAAACTGTTTTAGGTGTAATAGTCTGTTAATCTCAAGAAGGGAGGAAAAGGTAGCAAAGCAGCGTCCCCAAAAAACTTTATTTACAGGGAAAAGGGTGAGAAGAAAGCCATTAGATGCTTTCTGGATGTATTTTTCTAGTTAGGAACAAAAGAAAGCCATATATAGACAGATAGCAGTCCTTTAATTTCCTTTTTATTTTTCTCTGTTATTACCATTTCTGACTCTGCCTCAGGACCAGTTCTTTGCTCTGTAGCCAGTCACAAAATGCTTGTGAGTCCTTCACCTTTTCTGGCTTCTGCTACTTTGGTGGCACCAACATTGATAGGTCTATGAATAACATGCATGATTAAGATCAGCAGGGAGCTATGCTGAGCTGGGCTCTACTTTTCTAATCAGAAAAAATGGCACACATTGTTTAAAGTGATAATATATATATAAAACCACCTGATTGCTAAGCATATGAAATAACTTTTCTTCACTCTTCAGAATCCCAATTAATTCTTTGTGATACATATAAAGTTCACACTTGTCCTTGAGGTGATATAAAAGTAGCCTAACTCTGATATTACATACTATATAATTTGAGAAACAGAAGGTGATAATATAAAAAATAAAAAGGCTCCTAAAACCATGCAAGAGAGCTGCAATTAGGGAAGTACAAGAAGCTAGCATTGCCATTTTCAAACTACTAAAATCTTCACTTTACTATCTCCATTATTATTTTTTTACAACATTTTTCTGGGGAAGTAAAAAAATATTCCTCAGAACTGTGCAGAACACTGACAACTAATTTTGCAGAACTCTCTGAATCAGATTGTGTTGCTGCTTTGAGGATAGTCACCTTTCCTTTCTTTTCCCCAAATCTGCCCTATACTATCACTGTTCTCTTTCTTTCCCCTCTATAATAAGAAGGAAACACCATGTGCATCCCTGTGTTATAGTGCAGGAGAACCTTACAGGTTTGTAATGTGGCTGATACTTGTAGAAGAAGAAAAGGTTTTGACTTTATCCAGCAATTCTAAATCTGGCTAATACCTCCTAAGGAGTAGGATCTTGACATAGCCATGGATGCATTGGAGGTGAGATTTCTCAGGGACACTTGTGCTCCTCTAAGCTTATTGCATTTGCCCCTATGTAGTCTGTACAGAATTATGTGTTAGCATCAGAAAATAAACTGTACTCAATGTAACCATGGCAACGCTAACATAGATGCACTGCGGATAGTACATGTTACAACATGTGAATCTGAAAGGAAAGAGAGAATGCTGTTAATTTCCTGTTGGCCTGAGAAGTTTCAAGCAAGGACACCTAAACCAATATTCTGAGAGATCTGTCCTTGTCCTCCTGAAGACTGCTAGAGGAATCACTCTCCTTCTCCCTTTCAATTTTTCTTTTGCACATTGGTTAAATTTGATACAAGCAGCTATAAATCTGTGACAGTCATGAGTTTTAATCATTATCCATGGGCATCAATGCAGTCTTTGCTTTAAATAAAGCTCTATATTTAAGTTTCCCTATTTACTGAGCCAGGCTGCTTGCTATAGAAAAGGGTAAGAGCGAAAGTAAAGGTGATACGAACAGTTAGGGAGTTTGATATCAGGAAATCCAATGGAAAATCACAACACGGCTCAGTAGAAGGACAAGGTCAAATATATAATGGTTACAATGGGAAAGACATAAGAAGTCCATTGTATTCACGTTACAAGTACATAAACTCTTAAAAGAGTAGAGCATGAATTCAGGAACCGGTTCTGGCTGTGCATATTTTGATTGACCAGAGCTTACAAGAAGAGATCAATCTTGTTAATAATGCCTTATTAATAGCAAACCTGTCTCTCCAACCCCGCATAGGGCTGCCATATGTCCATCAAGATCTGTACATGACATCCTTTTCTCTCTAGACATGTAAGTATTTTGGCTAGTTTTCTGGGATTTCCAGGCATCTGGCAGCTTATATGGCAATCAGGCCCAGGTGAGCTGCAGATATCAGAGACTCTGAACATGTATAGATCAATTTTACAGCACATGCCTAGTAAAACTCTAATGGAAATATGACAAGTCTAATTTATGTGGATCTCTTATTCTGTGAACAATCTCAGTTAAGAAAACAAAAAAGTAAAATATGACCTTCATGAAAGATAATTAAGAAATATACCACTGATGGACTTTACGAGGAGTATAAGCATTGTACAGAACAAAGCTAGGTGGAGTTAATAGACCTGAGCTGTGCAAGACTCAAGACAACCTAAATAGCTGCCATAAGTAGAAGAATCAAAGACACTGAGAGCATTCAGTCAGATAAATTGGGTGTTTGCTGATGAGAAAATTACTGCTGTTGCACAGCCCCGTGCTCTCATGGGTGGGATAACATACTAAAGAAAGGATGGGCAACTTGCTGCCTTTGAACCACATGCAGCTTGAGGGCAGTTCAAGTACATTGTCCATGTTCCAGCTATGCAATGGTCTCTGCAGGACATGGCTGGTATGAGAGAAGACACTAACAAATAATGCAGATGCACAGATGAAGTAAAACAACAGGAAATATTGAGACTCATAGACCTGAATCACCCTTACATTTAACAACATATTCAGATCAGCCAGGTGGGAATTTTGGAAAGGTTTTGTTGCCTCCCACCTCTGGTTTGTGTGATCCCCTTCCCTTTAGCTCTCCAAGAGCTGTTATGTTACGTGCCCTGTGGTAAGACTTTGGGTTGCAGCTTATAAAGCCAGGAAGGTTGGTCAATACAATGGCAGAAGACACGTGCCTGCTGAACTCAAAAGCAAATCAAATACAAAGGAAGCAGCAGAGAAACACTGCAAGTAGATCATAAATGCCTTTAAGGCTAAGAGTTTAGCAGGAGTAACACAACCTCCTTTTTAGGCAGTAATACAGAATAATAAAAACAGTAGTTCTTAAGGCTGTGTAACAGTCTGTATACTGGAGAATTACCTATATACTTCAAAATTCACACTGAGGCATAAGCAGACTACAGTCCAAAGAGAGGATATGGGAAAATATTTGCTTACAGCACAACACTATCATTGGCAGCATCAGTAAAGTGAAAGTGAGTTATGTGGCTACTGCTTTACTAAAAAAGAAGGCATTAAGCTGCACTCTGTCAAGTGAAAACAATGAAGCTGTTAAAATCACTGGTGTCCCAAGAAAATTAGTAGTTGGAAGAAGAAGGCCAAAACTTATTATATTAAAAATTCCAAAGTAATGAAACCTTTCACACACTACTCCATTATAATAGCGTATGTCACACAGTCCATGGCATCCTGGAATTTTAAGGAAAAAGGAGGAATTATGCAGGTCTGATGCAATAAAAGGAGAGGGGAGACAGGGATTTAACTTAATGGCAGGCAATTGAGGACTGCCTCAGTAAATGGTATAAAATCTGATTATGGAAATAGATTTTGGATGCTGAAACCACAGATGTTATGAGTAGTATTGTAGCTGGGATGTCAAAGGCTTTCTATAGCACCCATTGAGGAGAGAGACGAAAGGCAGTTGAATTGTGAAAAAGTGGCTGCGATCACTAACAGAAGTTATCACTTCACCTGCACCGTGTATGCTTAAAGATGTAAACACCTAGTGGTATGGCTATGATGCGTCCTAATGTTGTTACTAAGTGGAAAACATTAATAAAAGTCTGTCCAGGCTCCTTTGGTTCACTGCAGTCTTCTAGACAGGCATTGTTCTGTTGGGAGATGTCTAGGGATAGATGCTCAGATAAGTCTTATTAATGTCCCCATGGTGATTTTTGCTAATACTATGGGGAAATACTGGAGTGGCTTACCACCTACTCAGCTCTGCTGACTTTTTTTAATTTGAACTCTATGCTACAGAGGAGTGTAGGCACAAGGAAGCTGAGGGAGAGGGATGTGTGTGTAAAATTGACCCTGCTTCAGGGTAAGGATCAAAACAATGACATTGTGTGAGGAAATGAGAAGCGTAAGCAAAGATAGAAAACTGTTTCCGTTTCCGCTCTGATTCTGAGCCTTTCCATGGATATTTACTGCATTAGCTACTGTGAAAAGAACATGCAAGTTTAAGAAGCCACCAAAGCAGTAATAATAATAGTAAAATGGCCTGTTTTTTTACCTTGTCTGTGTGGACCTTCACTCCTGACAAACCAAGGCAACACAGGAATGAGATTTTGAAATATGCTTCCAAGGCAACAAAGCAAGAACAAGCTGAAGATACTAACACAGTAAATGTGGAAATAGTTTTGGAACCTTAGGGGAATCAAAGTAATAGAAAAAATAATATTACAGGAATTGCACATAGTTTACAGGGCGGGGGGCGGGGGAAGAAGGAAAGGAAACCATTCACATAGTGATTTCAAAACACTATTACAGTTGAGACTGAAGTGAAACTAAGGCTGATATAGCATTTCATTACGAAACATGATTTTAGTATTAAATATCCCATCTAGCTGTAAGATAGTTGTCAGCCAAGAGCAGTTTATTGGAAAAAATAAAGCAACTCAAAGCCATTCTTTTTTGTGAGAAATAAGACAATTTGAGTTCCAGCAAAGCTAAAAGTAAAAGGGAATAGGTCACACAGCACTGGGCTGTGCATTCCAGCTGTGAAAAATGGGCTGGGTGTTGTGGTTTAACCCCAGCCAGTAACTAGGACCATGCAGCCACTTCCCTCAGCTTTATATACTGAGTATGACATCAGATGGTGTAGAGTATCCTTTTGGTCGGTTGAGGTCAGCTGTCCCAGCTGTGTCCCCTACCACCTTTTTGTGCACTCTCAGCCTCCTTGCTGGTGGGGCAGTGTGAGAAACAAAAAAGGCCTTTACTGCTTAGCAACAACTAAAACCACCAGTACACTGTCAACACCATGTTTCATCCCAAATCAAAACCACAGCATCATACCAGCTGCTGGAAAGAAGGTTTACTGTAACTCAACTGAAACCATAACACTGGGCTGGATGGAAGCTGAGCTGTAAAGATGCCGTGATTCAGAAATACCCACTTAATCACTGTTCTTTAGTGTAACTCACCCTGCATTGGCTACACTTTTCCAGCTTGTGGGCAAGGCAGGGAACAGACCATCTGCTTCATGGGCTCATTTACCCCCTGCTTTTTCATAAAATAAGGACATACCTCTTCCTGTCTCTCTCTCTCCCCCTTTCTCCTTTTCTTCCTCCCCCCTGTCCCTCCACCCC
>JAOXNO010000033.1:45297021-45329601 GCA_028565335.1 Limnodromus scolopaceus | reverse complement strand
AGCACCAGTTACAGAGCCATGTATTGATCTGCCTGATCTTCTTGTTTGTCCATTCATTGGTCCCCAAAACTGGAGGGACAGAGGAAAACATGATTTGTGCTCCTGAACCCTTGACTCTAGCTGTCCTAGAACCCTGAAATCTTTTTTCATTGCCCTCAGACTTCTCCTCACTGGTTCATCATTATCTACCTGTAAGACCAAGAGGGGGTAATAATCTGAGTGCTGTATCAGGTCAGGAAGCTTCCTGGTAATATCCTTAACGCAGGGCCCTAGAAGGCAGCAGACCTCACTTTGGGAAGTTTCCAGCCTGCATATAGAACCCTCAGTTCCCCTCAAAAGGGAACCACCTATAACTATTGTCCTCCTTTTTTTCTTCACGGAGGCCGTCTTAATACACGGACGTGGCTGCTTCAGCAGCTCCCTGGATAAGCCTCTATCAGTATCTTCAATCTCCTCCTCCTCTATCTCCAAGGGCTCGTATCTGTTCTGTACGGGCACCTGGAAAGGTGGGGAAGGTCTGGAGGGGACTCTCCTGCTGCTCCGAGCAGGTACCTGCTTCCACTCCCCCTCATCCTCTCCTACTTCCCCTCCTTCTGCCTGGGGACTAGAGGGCAGGGGATCCTCTATCTGCTCCTTTTTTGGTAAGGATGGCAGGGTGTTGGTCCACCAATCAATTTCCTTTTCACATTCCCAAATGGTCTTTAGTCTTTCTACTTCCTCTTTAAGCTCAGCCACAAGGCTACTTTTAAAAGTTATTAACTTTTCCCTCTAAAAATATTTAACCAAAAATCAGAAAATGGATACAAATTTCAAAAAGAAGTGTAACTCTTCTAACGCAGGACCTGACAAAAAAAATTTAATTGGATTCATTGCTAACACCAGTCAATCAGAAGGATCACACTCTAGTAGTTCTATTGACTTTTGTAACACTTACAAGAAAGTCATTAAAACATCTGATATATAATTAGGAATAGAAGAACTTTGGACACTTTGATATGTGTTTATAGACATGTGTGTCCCTGTCATTGTATATACACACATATACATACATATACACAGATAAAAGTTTCCATGTACTTCCTCAACAACAAAGTTTCCATCCTAACCAGACGTCTGTGTGGCTGCAAGACTGACCTACCGAAGGAAGGCTGTAGACAAGCAGGCAGCACATTCAAGCTAATGAACAAACTACATGCTGCTGGTATTCTTTCCCCTCATGGTATACGAAACTTTCAAACACTGTTTTCTTCTTTGATCTCTTGACCTGTTCCAACACGACCTCTGCCAGATGTTTTTCTTTGATTGTATCATTATTTTTTACCTTTTCGTTTTCTTACTTTCTTTTTTTCCCCTGTATGCTTACAGGTCCCTGTTCTCTCTTTCTTTCTTTCTTTCTTTCTTTCTTGCTTTCTTTCTTTCTTTCTTTCTCTCTCTCTCTCTCTCTCTCTCTTTCTCTCTCTCTTTCTCTCTCTCTTTCCCTCTTTCTCTCTTTCTTTCTCTCTTTCTTTCTCTCTTTCTTTCTTTCTCTCTTTCTCTCTTTCTCTCTTTCTTTCTCTCTTTCTTTCTTTCTTTCTTTCTCTCTTTCTCTCTTTCTTTCTCTCTATCTTTCTTTCTCTCTTTCTCTCTCCCTTCCTTCCTTCCTTCCTTCCTTCCTTCCTTCCTTCCTTCCTTCCTTCCTTCCTTCCTTCCTTCCTTCTTTCTTTCTTTTTCTTTACCTTACTTTTTCTTTAATGTATAGTACACCATGAGCAGTCATTTTGCATGCAGACTTCACAGTGAAAATGCCCAAATTAGGAGTGAAAATATAGCAAGAACAGTTTGACAAAAAGTGATGTATAAATAACTTTCTTGACACGCATTCTCAACCTACCTTCACTAAATCAAACGTTGTATTCTGACTGCTTCCAAGAAAAGCTTTCCATGTCTTTTGTCTCTGGGTTTCATCAGTTAGCCCCACTAGCAAATTTTAACAGCACTCTAAAAAGATGAAATAGAGGTAAACTCTTTCAGAATACCGTAAGAAATGTACATTGACTTACTTTCATCAAAACTAACGTGACTGCTGTAATTTTTCATCAAATTTGCATCCATTTACATCCTTCTGAAGAAGATAGAGTGTTTTAGAGTTGTTTTCAAATGAGACATATAATTCTGTTCTATACCATTTTCCTAGAGTATTCTTAGGCCCGTTACTGCACTGATAGATTAACAGTACTAAAAAGGTTTCAAATTCCTAGTAGGGAAAATCTCATGTGTATTGTGACAACCAGCAAAATCTTCTTGGCACTGCTGCCTAAGCTTTATGTGGAACCTGTGTTCTTGGGGAAAAAAATGAAATCCTTAATTTGCATTAGTGGGAGATACAAAAGCCTGCAGATTTTGACATGAGCTCTGTAGTCTCGGTAATCTACATGGCTAGTATATTTGGGCTAGTGTTGTCACCAAGTTTCTGGTCCCACCCAAAGTGTAAGACTTTTTAGTACCATATCTCAGACTTCATCCTGAATGAAAGGAACACCATCTCCTGATGCCTTCCAGCCTCCATCTGTGCAGAGCCCCAGATACTGTGACCCTGTAATGACCAAATAGCTTTGCTCATTAAGGAATCCTAAGCTGAGTTTGCCTTGCTCCAAACCCTCCATGAACTTTATCTCATCATGGGCAGGCATCCAGTTTTATTTAACAGAACAATTATCCCATAATCTTTTCTACATTTAGTAAATTGAGATAAAAAACAGTGCACAGCAGACAACGTAGATCTTAAGTATCTGATTTAAGCTCTAGCAGCGTCCCTCCCTTTCTTCACTGAGGAGTGAAGGACAAGGGGAAAATTCTCTTGGTTACATACCTTAATTTGGGTGCAGTGAATCTGGATCTTGCTGTTCCCATTTTTTTTCCCCATGGGGTTTCATGCCATTCCCTTCAACCTGAACATTCAGCTTTTGATGCCTTATGAACATATCAAAATAAACCCACAAAATTTAAATTATCTGGGCATCATGAGTGATCTGGTCAATAATGGAAACAAAAGGAGATGTTCAGAACAGAAATTCATTTTAACATAGCTTCATTTTGCATAACACTTTCCAAGACGCACTTTAAAATTAAGAAAATCTGAACTAAAATGGAATCAACAGTCATTTTAAGCTGCTTGAATGATATACAGTACAGGAACTGTTTTTGAACTTTTATATAAAGACAGGAATTGTATGAGTGATTTGTAGCAAACAATTCTATTTGATTAATTTTGCTGTCTTTCCTGTTGGTGCTCTGAGAGTATTTATTCATTATATGAAATTATTCACAAATGCCTTTAGTGAATAATTCTTGGTTTGCAGATGCTTTGCAAATAGTTCATAGCAGATATCTGTCATTTTCCTCTTTTTGGATGAGGTTTGTAAGCATGGAGCATTGTTTCTATTCCTTAGCAGTTTGATTTATAAAGCAAACCAACACAGCAGGATGCATATTTTCTATGATGCTATCTGAAATCCACTTTAGTGAATTTAGTGAATATTGAAGCTTGAATGTTTTGTTGGGTAGAATTCTCATCAGTAACAACAAAGCTCATAGATCTCTGCAGGGAAAAAAATATGCAAGAATAACATGCTCTGATAGATTCTGTGTCTGGGGTGGGTGGTTGACTCTGGAGGTCCCTTCTAACCTAAATTATTTTATGATTCTAATAATGAATGTTTTCAAACCCAAACAAGTCCCTTCATTTATTTTCCCCAATTCTTCCTCAGTGAAATGAGAGGTGGGTTCATCTCTGCACCTCCAGACATAAAAAAATTAGGTACTATGTCTAAACTCATCATCTATGCTCTTTCTACAATAAATATAGAGAGTTTCTTCTTTCAGATGTCTTGGACCTCTAATGTGAAAATGCAGTGAACGTACACTTTTGGGGTACCTGCATTATTCCACTGACTGACAACGGAATCCATCTATTATTTGCCTCTTAGATATGCAAACATCTGGTTGTATTACCTGTCCAGATTGCCGGTAGATAATAAAGTGATATAGAAGAACACTGCTTAGAGTTACAGTCACATTTATCCAAGAAAGATCAAACTGGAAAAGGAGGAGAGACTAGGATAATCAAGAATTGTAGAATTTACTTCCAGAAGTTATTACAAGACCTGCCAAGTTCAGTTTCATAGAATAGAAGGTAAGAAATTAGAAAGCTGATCTCTATACATGCATGGAAGAGGGGCATAAAAAACAAGGAGTATGATAACTGCTTAAATGAAAGGAGGATTTTAAAAGATGGATTAGTGGATATTAAATTGAATGGATATTTCACATATGAATATTAAAGGAATAGAGGCTGGAAACTAGAAACATTTTCTAAAAAGTGGAGGAAGGAGTTTGAATTTGGAACTCGAGGAGTAAAAAGCCTGACTTCCTTGATGAAATGGATTTATATGACTTGATAGTACAACCATTTCCTTCCAGTCCTCTATCTTCCTCAATTACTTTTTTTTTCAATTTTTTTTTTTATTATTTTAAAAGATAGTCTGACATCCAAAAATGTAAGATTCCAGATCTCATTTTTCTCTAGAAGTCACGTTGGAATTGACAATTGCAAATTGAGCAGTAATTATTCACTCATGAAAGTGTGTTCTACTTCAGCTTTCTCTTGTGCTTTACTAAATCTCATACTCACAAGCATTTACCAGAATGTTTCAACCATGGAACAGCTGCTCAATTGCCAGAGAAAAAATGCAGTCAAAAGACCATTTTCCTTTTTGTGAATACTGTGTAGGTTCAAGAATCACCAGCACTCAGTGGAATACCAACTTTCTATGGCAGGGAAAGTGTCACAGTCCTATCTAATATCTCCAAGGGTCGTTTGAAACATGCCAGACATCTGAGATCTCTGTCTAGTGAACAGAATTATTTTTCAACTGTTACCTTTTATGGAAAGGTAGCTCATGCAGGCAAAAATATTTGCTTATCCCTGTATCATACTTCCTCAACAATTAACAGTAACTTATGGCTTAATTTCAACTTGTCCAGTCATAAAGTACTGCATCTATTTTGCTGTTCCTGGCTTCTTCGATTATAAAGAACATAACTCAGGTATAGTATGTACCTTTTTTTTTCACAAACACTTATTTCTGAGACCACTTAAAGTCCATTTGCACCACCATCTTACATTGCTGAGTGTGGCAGAGAAGGAAAACAATGTGTCACCACTGCTATAATGTACGGACTTACCTTGAATGTAAGTGGGGCCAGTCAGATCAACGGTTAAAATGGTTAATAGCTTGTTGATGTTCATATGCCTTTGCAAAGGATCTGAAGTTCCCTCAACTGTGTGTCATGTGTGGCTTGGAGTGCAGGTTTTGCTGGACTTCCTATCACTGTGTGGATGAATGAAGGAGATGCTCTCCTCCCAGCACACATCACTGGGTGAAGCAGGACTCAATTTCCCAGGGGTATAAACCCGTCAGGTAAATTAGGCTGTCACCCTGCTTTATCTTCAGCTGGCTTTCCTATTCCCTGTTCCTACCTTCCTAGCTCGAAGAGCAAGAGATCGGATTTCCATACCACTCCTTGGTTTCCTAGGATCCTTGTCTCTTCACAGTGATGATGCAGACTAACTTATTCTAACAGCTGTTTTTCCAGAAGGGTTCCCCTGTAACTCCCCAAGGAGCTTAGACCATTGGCTAGGAAAGAAGGTCACAGCACTGTGACACCGTCAGGGGACAGGACTCCATAAACAATAGATTATATTTCAGTGTGGTTATTATTCATATAGACTAATGGTTCACTGTATACCTAGCCAAAGAGAGAATGAAAGAGAGTGAATTGTATCTCAGAGGCACAATGGCTCCATGGTTTACTTTTAAGGATATTCCTAAGCCATTTATTTGTTCGGGTTTTTTTTCTCTGCTTAAATCATAATTTGGTTGCAAAAGGAAGACCTTTGGGGCATAACAAAAATAAACTGGTAAGCGTGGTGATGAAGAATTGAGTGACAAGTAAGTAAACACTCCTCCCAACTTTGCTTTACTGTCAGAGCAATTTTTCATGATCTTTTTGTACACGAGCCTCATCCAAGTCTTTCCAGCAGCCATCCAGCCACTTAATGCAGGTCATCAAGCTGCACTGCACTTGGACACAATGTATGTTGCTAATAATCTAAAGTGACAAGACAGCATAAGAGCTTTTTTTTTCCCTAACTTATTAGCTGAATTTAATAAATTGAAAGGGAGCCTTTTTGACTGCCTAAAGAACGTCCAAACCTTATTTACTTTCCATGGGCTCTAAGTGGAAACTTTAATTAGAACTCAGAGATGTCATATGCTGTTTAGGTGGTGCAGGTTGGGCTCATTTTATTTACTTATTTAAAAATTCAGCCCCTAGACAGCTATCAGTTATTAAGTATTTTCAGTTGAGTTGAGTTTTCTGTTCTTTCAGTACTGACATTTGATATACAGTGAAGATTTTTAAGTATATAGGCAAAATAGCTAATAATCTTTCTCTTTTAATTAATAATGTAATAGCATGTGAAGGAGGCTATACTTCTGCAGATTAGGTTTCTGCTACATGAAACCCAGATTGTGACCAAAAAAAATTTACCTTCTTTAATTTTGCCGCAGAAAAAAAGCTCAACTGTTTCCTCAAAATGCAAAATTTCTTTTCACTTTGTAATGACTTTATACTCTCCACAGTGGATGTGGCTCTAGTTATGCCTCTCTATATGCATAGTTGAGCTAAGGCATAACTGTATATCTGCAAAAAATTGAAGAGATTGTGTAAACTTTCACACACCTTATCTAAATTGCTGTCTTGCAAGCAACAGAGTGAGCTGGCAACCTCAGCTCTGCTGGAAGCATCAGTGTGAGGGAAGCAAGGAGTCTCCACTGTAAACTGGAACACCTGCTTTGGCGTAATGGCAAGGCAAAATTATAACAGGTCTCAATTCTTAGTGTTGACTAAGATGAGGCATAGGACGAGAAATCTCTAGGTCTGAGGAGTTAAATGCAGCCCAAGATAGAGAATGTCTGCTTATCTGGTTATTTCCCCATTGCATTTCTATCACAAATAGGGACTCATTTTCTGTGAAACAGAATTCTTCCTCAAAATTCAGTCCTACGATGCTAAATATTTGAAGGCATCAATAGAAAACCTTTTCACCCGATTTGAATTTCCAATCTAAATCCTTTGCTTTGGCATTGCTGTCTCCCTTTCTCTCTATAGGGAATTTTCACTTTCACCAGCAGTAACCTAAAGCTATTTTAACCAGTTAGGCAAACTTCTTGATGTAGTCCTGGCAAGGATACACAAGTATAACTGTACTACTGATCAGGCAGACATATACAAAGCAAGTGAATCTTCATTATCACCTCAATTAACTTGTTCTCTGGAAGCCGTGACATAGTGATTAGTTCATGTTTAGATTAAGGGATGAAAATATATTTTAATTTCTATATGTCGAAGAAGGAGAAACTGTCCTTAGCTCTGAATACACAAGGAATGATGTGAACAACCTAATAATTTCATAATCCAGCTGTTCTATAAGCAGAATCTTCCTTCCAGTTTAGGATCCTGCCCTGGGTTTTTGATCTGCTATGTTGACTTGTTTACCTTACAAAAATGTCACAGATAAGGTTTACAGGCAGTGTGAGGGTTTAAAAGGGAAAGCTAAAGTGAGATTTATAGAGAGGGTTCTCAACTGAGCTGCCAGAATGCAAATAAATGCTCACTGACTATTACACAGGTTTCTTGAAACAAGAACATTTTGTAATCTCTCCATCCATCTTTTCTGCAAAATTATTTAAAAGTGTAGCTACATTCAGCTGCCAGCCAGACCCTGATGCTTTTAGCAAGGAAACCGTTTCAAGCTTTGGTTGAAATACCTTGTCTTTCCTGCTTTCTGGAGGACTGAAATTTGTTCTATGGTAGCAGGAGCTCATAGTGGCATTCCATTGCTTCTGGAAAGTCTAGATGTATTTATTCTGCAGAATAGCAATATTATGTATACATATGTGTCTATATATATATGTATAGCACACACAAGGTTTTATATGTATTTAACTGGTGTGTTCCTTGTTTAACAGGTTTTAATTTGCATTTTCATACTAGTAGTGAACTTCCAGATGTTTGCAGCAGATCCCTAACATCCTTTGTGTCACCAACTTGAAAAGGAACTGAAAAAGAGTGTACTGAGATTTCTCCTGCTCTCTGTGAGCTGGCTCCTGCTTCCTTGCATGTGAAGAATTCTAAAAGAGGTCAGTGCAAAGACTCACATTCAAACATCTTTGAAGCCTGTTTTAAAACTAGGCTCACTTGTTTCTTTCGGGAAGGAAGGGTGAAGAAGAGGGGATAATCCCAGATTAAAAATCTGTGGATACCTGGAAAGTTTTGCTATGGATGGGACTGTGGTAGATTCAGGCTTTTGCAAGTTTTATAGATATCCTTTTGACATCTATGTGGTCATAACTGTAAAGTGTATTGAAAATGCCAAAAAATGAAAACAAGCCTTTAAAAGAGAGCAAACCAGTGTGTGTTACCTCTATTCAGTCTGGAATCCTTAGGGCAGGTTTGTCTGCACAGGTTTTTTCATAGCTGTGTACATGAGTCAACCCTCACCAGCAATTGCAGAAGGGGATGGAGTTAATATTTATAATATAGGAAAAAAAAAGATCTGTGAGACCAGGCTTTCAAAGAAGTAGAGAATTGGAAAGCAGGATAGGTTCAGTGTTAGCCAATGCACTGAAGGAATGGCTCCCTGTGTAAGGGAATGAATGAAAGAGAGGAGATAAAATTGGGTAAAAGAAAGGAAGTGAGAGTACAGCCAAGTAAGTATAGAGGTTCAGGTCAGAAGGACATTTCACAGAACCTTAATGTTTAGGATAATTAAGGAAATGAGCATCTTGGGCTTAAGTTAGGGCCTAAAGACAAATGATATGACTATCCGCAGCTGGAAAAAAAAAATGTCTTTCCATGCCAATAGAAAGAGCTGTATGCTACCTGTTATAACAGATAAAGCTATAAATGACAAGTATTTATAGAGTAAAACAGTAAATCAGCTTAACTCTGGAGCTTCCTGGAAACAGATCTGCTACACACACACATACATCAGTGTATGCCATAGTACGACCATGTTCATTAAATGTCTGTCTGGCCATTTCCTAACACTAATTGAGTAAATATTCACTGTAGCTTAGCCAGGTAGGTAGCTCTTCCTTTAAGCCATGTCATGGTTATTCCAGAACAAGGGAAAAAAAAAAAGGTGCAAGGAATCATTCCCAGCCCCTAATCCTGATGCAGTTGCAGACTTTTGACCTCCCTGAGCGCATATAGCTGCTATGGGAATTCCCAGTAACTAAAGAAGGAGTGGGAAGAATGTATATTATATTGTACTTTGCTCTTTCAGGGGCAAACTGAGTGGCAACCTACTGCAATCAGTGGCATATGACATCTATAAAACTTCTAGAAATGGAAAAGTAATCAGTACTTTAATATTTGACTTGTAATTCATTAAATAGTGGCTAATATTTGACTAGAACATTGTATCTGCCTCTAACAAAGTATGCGTGTTTTCCTTAGAAATTATAATAGAGCTTTGGGTACATGGTTTCATGCTTACCTTGGGTGCCATTTAGTATACATAAGGAATTATTTTGTTTATGATGGCTCTTTAGCTAATGTAAACATACTTATAAATAAAAAGAACTGAACTTGTCTTTCCAAGGCCCAAATAATAATGGTGATAGACCTCCATAACCATTTAAGAGCACCCAGTCAGGACAGCACTTATTAAAACAACATTTTTATGTGCTGTTTCTCTCCATTAGACTTTAAGAATGAAAATCAATCTCTTTTCTTTTTGCTTTTTTAATAAAAGGCACTTTTGTTCTGTGGCAGAGCTATTTATTTCTAAGTAGGCAAAAAGCCTAGAACCAGATAAAAAATAGCAACTTTTCCACCAATTTCCTCTCTGGCTGTTCTTTCAGTATTACTTCTTAACTCTCAGAGGGTACAGGGTCATAGGGAGAATGCACAGTGGGCTTCACACTGTACTTGTCTTGAATTTATTTTATTTTATTCTTTTTCTCCCCCATCCCCGCAAAATGGGGAAAAAAGCACTAAAACTGAGAATGTCGCAATATTGCTACCTTCACACAATAGACCATCATCGTGGTTACAGTGATTATTTAAAGAATAAACATTATAGTTCAAACAGGCAAGGTATAAAGACACCCACAGTTTTAAAATAAATACCAGTATCAGGAGCCTAAAAAAATGTTTTAGACCTCTTTTCAGTCCATATCAGCAGCTCACAAATAAGAAATATTTGTACCTTTGGAGAATTTTAGGCCTTAGAATTGCTAAGTGCTCTAGAAACATAGCAAATTGTTGTGCAGAGCTGTAGAGCCCTCAGCAGTTGTTCTGGAATTTACCAATATTTGCAGGATTCACTGTGCAGAATTAATCGGGGGAGGGGGGGGAAGATTTCCTCACTGTGCTAAACGTCATATGAATAAACCATAGAGATTCAAACAGTAAATGGATCCTTTTTGCATCTATATTTTACAAAAAACATACACATATAAATATATATGCATACATATATATACAAACAAACTTTTAAAATACAAAACATGTTTACAGGGGAGAAGTATAGCTAAGACAGAAAAATATTGAAGGAGTATAATTTTTTAATTTAACTCTATAATTTCAGTGAATATAATTATATTTAAGGTCACTATGACAATTTTGTCCTGTTCCTTTCAATGGAAGGAAAAGGGAAATAAAAGATTCAAACTGATGCTTTCGGCCTTTGAAGGCAAAAGTATTCAAGACATTATTACTCTAAAGCAACTGAGGTAAACAGAAAATAGGTTGAAATCAGCAGTGACAATGCTAGGTGGCATACTGAAGGGATAGGTCCTATAATTAGTTCCGCTAGGGAATATATATTAGCAGTCTGATTGCAATGTGAAAGTACTAGATGTAGTCAGTGTGCCTTCAAAGTGTAATTATATCCATTAGTAAGACCTTAGTCATTGAGAGAACAAAGCTCTGATCGTGGTTGATAAGAATTCACAATTCATAGGCATTTAAAGGGAAAAACTGACCATGCAGTTATAAAAGTATATTTGCAAATTGAAATAATTGACTAAGGTCTATAAATGAAAGTTTTGGACCCGATTTTATATTGAAATTGTGACAAGTAAATGTCTTGTATTTATATGTGTTGTGGTTTAACCCCCAGTAGACAACTAAGTACAACATAACTTTTGGATGGATAGATAGATAGATACATACATACATACATACATACATACATATATACATACATAGCAAACTTCAGCTGAGTTCCCACACTGGAAAACTCAAACTTAAGTTAGAAGCATCATTGTTATATCTCTGTGAACTCAGAGAATACACTATTATCTCCAAAAGGCTCCAGGCAAAAATATGCCAATATCTTCTCATTGACCATAGCTAGAGACTACAGCAACTACATTTGTAAATTATAGCAATTACATTTGTAATGTAGACATCACATTTTGGTGCCTAAAGTCTGAAAAGTGGCCTAAAAGCTCTGTCAAGCAATTATATGACATTTTACCTCCCCCTCTCCACCTCTCTGGCACTGTTCACCAATTTTGACTTGAGTGGTTAGTTGAAATGTGAAGTTTTGTGTGTTGTTCCTGGCAGAGAGAAAAATCAACAGTAGCTGCATACTCATTATTATATTTTTTCTGTATTAATTGAAATAAAAGAATGCAAAAAACAGCTGATATGGTTTGACATGATCATGCTACCAGTATTTCTTACACCTTCAGTAACATCTAAGATAGATAGTATTTCAGTGTTTGATTTTTGACATTTATACTTCGTTAAAAGCAGATCCCTTGTCTTCTTTGCACAGTTTACTAAGCTCTATGACAAAAGTATAAGATGATGTGATCCCATCATTAAATGGGATTCATTCCAATAATGTGCTCACATGACACATTTTCTACTGGGCTCCAGCACCTAGTCAAAACTGGCTGACCTCCTGTGAGACCTGTTTGGGAGTTCATTATGTAACATTAATCTGTTTTAAGGTAGGATGTAATATTTGAGTGCGGCAAGAAAGAGGTGAGAACAAGACTAGCCTGACAAATCATCGCTGTCTAGATTTGTACTAGTTATGCGTATTTTTATATACCTTTCTTAAAGTTACAGGTATTTAAGTCCTTTTGTGATAATATCTCAAACTAATTCAATAATTTTTATGATTAATCTTTCCATTTCCGCTTATTTGAGAATCTTTTTGTCTGTGTCCCTGGGTGTATATTCCTGCTCACCCTGACACACAAAGTACATATGAGTAGTGCCTGTTTTAAGACCACACAGCATGAATAGTATAATATAATTCTATAATGAAAGGAAGAAATACAGTCCAGAAATACCTGGATGGTGACTGAAATAGACAAGTAGCACAATCTTGATTCAGTAGTTGTCCGTATTACAGGAGGTCTTCAAGGTATATGAACTCTGCTGCAGAAATCCTGTGTACGTGTAAATCTGAATCATCCATATACTTATACAAAAACAGACATGTAAAAAACCTTATTGGGTTCTCTAGATAAGTTTTTCAACATGGTGTTCATAAACCATTCATGAGGTGAAGGCCAACAGAAGACAATGTGCAAAAGGACCACCATAATACCATCCAGAACAAAATCAGCAAAAGTATGCTGCCTCTCTGTACGGCTAAAAATATATTCCTTTTATCCAATTTGAATCCCTTTTGCTACAGTTTATACCCATGAAGAATTTATAAAACAACAACCTCTTTCACAGTTAATAGTTGTTCTCTCAGTCGTCTCTTCATGCTAAAAAACCATGTTCACTCCTTTTCTGTCAGCCTATTCCCAGCTCATATTTTCCATTGATCTCCTGCAGACCCTAATTTCTTCTCCTTTCTCCTGGAGTGTGGCGTACCAAGGTGAGCCCAGCTAAAACCTTGTGAGTACTGCTGGTAAAAAAGGAAAGATACTTCTCTCATCTCCTAAGATATACACCTGCAACAGCATGTTATCATTGCCTTGATTTCCACCAGTGTTCAACCACAATTCCAAGGTCTCTTTTGGAAGAACTGTTGATTGTTCCCTGTTTTCTATCTGTGGAACTAATTACTCTCATTTATATGCAAAATCTTGCATTTGTCTCCACTAAATTAATTGAATTTCATTTTTTTCTGTTTGTTGGATCTGTGAAAATTACCTTGAATTCTAAGCCTGTCCTCAAAAATATATCTCCTGTGTCTGTGTCATTGCTAGATTTAACAAAGACTTTGGAAAAGACCAGCCTAGAAGAGACTCCTTCAGTGCCTCTTTTCATTAGTATCTATACCTTGAGTGCAGTACTTATTTTTTTTCTCTACCTGGTAGTTTTATCTAGACCTAGTTTGCTTACGAGAGTTCCATCTGAGACCATGTCAAAAGCTTCTCTGAAGCCAAGATACATGACATCCGCTGCTTCTTTCTATCCACGAAGTCTGTTACCTTGTCACAGAGGGAGCTTAAATTGGTTTGACATGATTTGTTCATGACAAATCTGTCTTGGCTGCTACTCATCTCCTACTCATCACTCTGTTAGAGGAGCAAAGATAATAATCAGTGTTGTTTCATTACGGACTTTGCATCAAAAATAGTCTGACATTTAATGCAAAATTTTTCCATTAATCCAGTTTCCCTCATAATCAGGTGAATTAAGGGAAAGTATATGGAAATACTTTCTAATTGCTCAAATAGAACTATATTGGAGGGGTTTATTGTTTTGTTGTTTGGTTTTTTGGTGTGGTTTTTTTTTTTAACCAGGTCAATACAATCGTTTTCTGGGTTTTCTTCTTCAAATATAAAAAGTGGAATTGAGAGCTAATTGTAAAATTCAACCAACTGTAACTATGGATGTTTTAAAGATGCATCTTTAATAAATATGCATATATACCTTGTTTAAATGTATGTGGAACTTTTGCAAAAATATAAAATTCATCATATTTTCCTGAAATGTCTGTTACTCGGGGAAGACATTGAAAATACAAAGTATATTCAAATTTAGCTAGCATAAGGGAAGATTTTCTTGCCAATATGTTTCAACCTTGTTGTGACAGGGTGAGAGGACAGTTCAGTCTCTGCAGGCCACTTGGTCCTCAGTTTCTCTGCTGAGACTGTGGACAGCGATGCCAGTTAGCACCAGCTGTAATACAGATACCTGCTCATGAAACTCTGGACAGAGACCAATAGAAATTTTGAATAGGTCACTGGGCACCCATCTGTCATTAGTGGTCTGCAGTCTGACATGTGCTGGACCCCATCCAGCCCTGGTGATTGGAAGACTCCTTTTCCTCTTACCAAGGCATTACTTTTTTCCACCCATGGAGAGATTCTGAAGCAGGTTTTACATCCCCTTTTCACATTTCTGTCCTTAGCCTGCTGTCAGGAGCTGAAATGTGCAGTGACATTCACCATCTCTGGCATCCCAATCCAGCAGGGAGCAAGAGAGGGAGAAAACATACGTCTGAAATGTTCAGGGTGCAATCAAAAACCACTGCTGTTGTAGCAAGTGAGGTCAGACTGTGACAGCCCTGCGTATGGGTCCTACATCAACCGTATATACTCTCCATTAAGGCTTGGAGATTTTCGTTCTGATAAGTTTAAATCATGGCAATTTATTACCAGAGTGGTGACAGCAATTCTCTACAAAATTGTGAGGAATCTGTCCTTTGTCACACTGAGGCGCACCAATATATTCCTTTTACCTCTTGAGTTTGTGAGCCATCAGAATAGTCCAAAAAAAGTCTGCACCTTTGAGACCGTATGCTGTCCATAATATTCCCTCCTCACTCTTACAAATAATGTATAAATGGCTGTATATGGGCCTTTATGGCTGTAATTCAACACAGTACAGTGTACAGTCCTATCAAAAGCTGATAATAAAGGATAAGGATAGACATGAGTGAAGACAAAGATTTTAATAAAAATAATAAAAATAGTTTTTTCCTATGTCTCTCAAAGACTCCCTCTTTCTTCATTTAAATGCATGCATACCAAAGAGTTTATATTCCTTTCTGTCAGTACAAGGAACAAGGCAATGCAAATACTATTGAAAGATATATAAGCAAGTTCTAAATACAAAATAACATGCTTGTTACAAGGGAATAGCAAAAATCAGAGGCAGTAGCTGTGATAACGTATCTTTTTAAGGAGTTTGTATGAATAGATGCCTGAGATAGCATGGGACGACTCACTCAGGAGGTCCTTTGCAGTGCTATGGTACTTAGTCACTTTATACCAGTGACAGTTCCTGGAGCATGGCAGGGATCCTTGAAGTGTTTGGCCACCTGGAAAGGCACGGTCAGTCAAGATAGCTGAGAAACTCCAAGAGCAGAGATATAAGTATTAACCTGTGTGCCAGATGTATAATCTTGCACTAAAGTCTGTGAAGTCAGTGGAGTTTTGACAATAAAAGGATTTTTGAGAATTGTTCAGATCAGTAAATTCTATGGTTCTTAACTTCTTAACCCCTTTGGAAAGGAGCTAAAAAGCATATTTCCCAACTTTTAATCTCAAAGGTACATCTTCCAATCTTTTAAACACTTTCATTAGCCTTTCCTGCTGCCTTCTCCTCAATTTATCTTGCATCCCTCCTCTTCTCTAAGAGAAGAGGAGTTTGTTTCCTTGTAAGTACTTACTTTCATTCTAATCAATCTGGTTTTGATTTAGTTGCTTTTCATTTTGGAGGGAAAACAAATTTTAATAATAAACATTCAATCCAGGAAGAGATATTCAGATATCTATTGTATATATATATATCTTTTTATATTTTATACCTTACTATTTGGTTGGCTGGACTGTGACATTGAAGATTAGCAGAGGTAACTGAATTTTGAGTGGATATCAGTGTCAAATTATGCCTATATGTTTCCTTCCAGCAGCTGGTATACTTTACTAATGATGTTGTTATCAGTTTGAGACTATGATGCACTAATACAAATCTGGCTAGAAATCCTGATGCTGAAAGTCTATTCATGCTACTTAATGGGTCATTAAGATTTATGAACATAACTTGCCTCTTTAAAGTCTAATACAGAAGACATCACAAAAAGGGAAAGAAGACTTTTCACTTTATCTGGATAATTTTTCTAATTACTAATTTTTCTATTTTTCTAATGCTGAGTTAACAACATCAAACATTTTCTCAAATCTGTCTCTATAATGCCATTTCTGCTGGGGGAAAAAAGAAGATAAAAAATTCCTGAAGACCTTAACATGTTTCACTCCGACTTTTTCAAAATTAGGTATTTTGAGTGCTCAACTTTGTATTAGAAAACTTTCTTCAGTTCTTTTTTTTTTTAAATATAAAAAATTTAAAACCAAAATAAGCTTTAAACTGTAGTTTTATTTATGGAGAATTAAAAAAAAAATCCTTGTTACAACTAAATCCTGTATCCATCCTTCTAAAATCTCTCTATTTGATTGATGTGGAGCAAGAATGGCAGAAATATTGGCCTTTCGTGCCTTTCATTCTCTTCTCTTAACTGGAGTGTATCAGTTCTTTTTTGCTTCTCTGTCTGTCTCTGACTTCAGTCAGAGACCCGACCCAGTTTTTCCAGGGTTGTCCCTTCACTATTAGCTCATGTTAATACTAGAAGGTCTAATGCCTACTTATTTTTTGAGCTGAGGACCTGGCTTCATTCAGTACATTCTGCCTCAAACTTGATTCATGACCAGATTCAGCATTTAGGAATTTTTTTTCAGGTATGACAATGGAAAGCAGAAAGCGAGAAAGCATTGGTACCACTGATTAACTACCAGCCACCAAGTACCCCAAGACCAAAGCTAGTGAGCCGGGTGTCTTTTTATAACCATTTGATTATTCATGCTAATTGTGTCACATTCTGTTATTATATTCTTCCAGGTTTTTATCATACCTGCTTAAATTCCTCTTCCATACCCTAAGCATGAAGCAAAATGTCTGTCTCTATTAAACATCATGCACTCAATGCATATACTAGGACTTCTGCAGTGTTACAGTACATAAATGGGCACTTACTAGACTGTTCCTTCTTACTGTGCAGTTCCCTTTGTGTTTTTGCCATATGTAGAACCAAAAGCACGAGTTTTGATCAGGTCAGGTTCAGAGGGACAAACATTCAAGTGATCCATCATTTAGCATTAACCTCACAGGCTACAAAGCTCCTTTTCCAGTAAGCTACACCATCATACAAAATCATCAGTCACATTACAATTAGCTGATAGCTGTAATGATTTTAATTCCTTTTTTCCAAGACACTCGAAGTAGCCTTGACTTTTGTCATCTTGCTTGACCTTGGCCGAGCACTGGGCTACACAGGGAGCCGTTGTTTACCTTGAAGTAAACTAAGAGATGTGCAAGTGAGGCAGTAGAACACCTCTCCTATTAACTCAGAAGATGTTCTGTGTCTCTCACCACTGGTCTGAGAAAGTCCACTTTCAAAGGATTTTGTATTCATTAAGTGTTTGTGGTTTGCTATCTACAATTCTGCTGCTCAGAGGAGTGTGCAGTTGCAGTATGCATTGCTAATGCTGTATTGGGAAACCTTTGTCTGCACACTAGTCTCTCTTCAAACAATGGCAGGAGGTTTATTTGTAAATAAATATATAAATATGTAATTGTTTTACAATTCTCAGTACTATGAATGCCTCTGCCTGATGTCACATCAACCCGGAGGATTTTGTTTAATGGTATGGGTTGTACGGTTCCATGGTATGACCTGCCTCCATCACAGTAAAATGCAGAAATACAGGTACATTTACTAAAACATAAAAGTATTCAATTTTGTTAATGAAGTTAAACAACTTAGTTAAACCAACCAAGATAAACTAAATTTTTAAACAAAGTTTGATACTTTCTCATTATAGGTTTTTATCCTGTTGTTTCTCTGTTGAATGCTGTCACTCTAGATGTGCCTGGTTTGCCACGTTTCAAACAGAAAGCCCCGTGTTGGGGTAGACTTTCAGAGAAAGGAAAAATATTGTAATTATAAGATAGATATAAATAATTTCTAAATCTTAAAACTTCTTTCAGTAACTAGCTGATCTCACCTTTGGCTGGAACTGCACTAACAGTGCAAATATGAAAAGATACTCATGGAGCCACAGATGTGGAGGTTACTTCTCCATCAGACTTCCAGCCCACAGATACCTTTCACTCAGACACATCTGTCTTCTTGTCTTTTTCCATTTCATTGACTCCATCTATTTTCAGACCTAATCTGAAAAACATTCTCTTCTCCCCCACAATTTCTCACCCTCACAGCTATTATATTTTGAAATATAAACTTTGTATTTTTTAATAGGGAAAAGTGTTTATGTGAGAAACTCATTCATGCAAACAATAAATATTGTGGTGGCACTTCCCTGAGGCCAGGAACTTGTAGATGCACTTATTTATTAAAATCCATTGTTTTGTTTAATTAACATTTTGAAGACAGAATGTTCAAGATCATGTCTTTGTGAACTCAGAACAAAAATTGTTTTCTCCATGGCAGTACTTAAGTGCTAAACAGCTTTCCAAACTCAAGTCATTTGTAGGAAAGAAAAGAACAACCGAGAAAAAAATATTTGTTTTTATTTTTAGAAAAGCATTTACATTATGGACATTGAAATGCATGGTTACAAAACTATGTTTTCTAGTTAATTGACATATGAATGCCACTGCAACAGTGGTTGTGGCAGATTCAGTGCTAGCAGCCACCTCTCAGGAGAAGTTCAAAGAGGGTAGGTACTTTCTTCAGAAGTAGGGTTGCTGTCCATCAATATGGTGAAGAAAACTGACAGAAACAAGGAAATAATCTCAAACTTCTGCCAAAGTCTTCTGAAGGACAAAGATGCTGCCCATGCCCTGCTAGGACTGTTTCTGCACGCTATGGCTGGTGGGAAGCACTGCGGGAAATACTGAAAAGTCCGGGTCCATATGACATGATCTTTGGTGTTCTCCTTGGAAAAGGAAAATTTCCATTTCATGTAAAAGTCAGGGTTAGTTTTCCTTCTACCTGTATTCATGCTTGCTACCCATTCTTTCAACTACAAGCATAATCAAAAAAAGGAAATCATATAATTACCTACTGTTTCTCAAAAGATTTTGTAATTGAGCTGTACTACCTAACTTTTCAGCCTTTTTCAAATGTCTGTCACAAAAATTATAATATTCAACCAATTCACAAAAGTGTAATGAAGAGTAGTTAAATTATGTCTTCTTTTTCAGACTCACCTATGGCATGTGCTTTTCTTACAAATTCAATCTACAAATAGGGTGAGTGGCAGATTTCAGTATCTTATCATATCAAGTAAAGGGTGTATATAATATTGCTTCCTACATTACCAAACACACATTGGAACTCACATGATACTTTTAGAAATTTTTAGAATGATTAAAAATGTCCCTCTAAACCTGTAGACTGGGCAAACAATACCATTTGAAATATTTTTTCCACTGGAAAAATAAGGTCTAACTGAAATGTTTGAATGGTAAATGTAAAACCAAGAATTCATTTCAAGTCAATATTTAATCTTCCACTCTACCTGAGCTGTTCCATATTTTGTAAAAATTATAATTTTGGTGTTTTCACACTTCACATTTTGACTTCTATTCCCCTACTTCACAATGCTTTCCCCGATAAACTGTTGTTTCTCCCTTTCATGATGTTGTTAGACCCTGGGATATACCCAAACAATTTTTAACTTATTCTCTGAAAAGAAACACTTTTAGGACAAAAATAGCTGTCAAAGTAATAGAATTTCCTACAGAAGAAACTCCATTTTTCAATTGTCTCTACTACCCACAGTAAATTCTGCAGTATTCTTCCATCCCCATCTCCCCTGTCAGGTCCAGGCCACCTAATGTTATATTATGTGTAGGTAGTCCTAGCACTTTAATTTTGTTGCACTGGTAAAGATAAGTGTTAAATTTTGATGTTCAGAAAACGTCAGAAACTTCTTTAATGTTTTCAAGAAAAATCAGGCTCCAGAAGTGCGTTTATTGTTACTAGTTCTGATTCACTTGGAAGTTGGTCTTGCTGCGCTACACTTTTGAACATCCAAGACACTAAAGCTGTGCTGTGTTACACGAACAGTTGCTACATCTAATGGTATGATATGACAAAGCACATACAGAAGAAATAAAAATTTAGTGAATGGTGGTAAGAGACGTCTATGATAAGACATGTTAATCTTTGGGGAGTGATTGATGTTCTTCTGGATAACATCCTACAACGACTAGGAACTTGAAAACAAAACTGACTTACAGTTAAGGACACTGCATGTAGATGCTTGTACTACTTTATTATCAACCTAGGATTGTTCCTAGACAATCAATATAGGGACAGAGGAAAACTGAGAGCACCACAGAGAGTGCTCAGTTAGAAACTTAAACCCTGCATGTGCACTATGAATGGTCCTTGGAAAACATCAGCACAAGGGTTAATTTGACCGAATACTTTTGCAAATACGTATGTATAAGCTGCAGGTTTATACATCTGTGTCTGATATAGTCACTTTTTCACCTTTATTATAGACCCTTGAGATAAATAGGCACTTCATCTAACACTAAAAGAATCAGCTAGAACAGATCAGATAAATCACACAACATCATTGACTTTTTCTCTCTATGGACTATAAAGGCAATAAACAGTTGCAGACATCTCCACAGGACCAGATTAATTCCTCTTCCTTTCCCCCATTACACCTTTTCCCATAAAAGAAGACACTGGTTGCTAACGTAATCCCCTACTCAGTATCAAACGCTTTGTGTTGCAAACTGGTATAGAGTACATCAAGGTCAGTATTCTTTATGCCACTTGCAGCTGTGTAAGTGGTTCTGGTGGTGAGTACAGAAGCCATCAATATTCTACTCTACAATACAGAGTAAGAGTACGTTCAACGTCATCCTGAGTCAACAAGTGTCATCGAAAGAAGATTACTTTGATTCCACTTGAAAAGACTTTTCTCGGAAATAAGGTTGAGATGGCAGTGATACTGAACGTAGTGTAACTGCAGCACTGCTACCTGCTGGTAGAAACAAATCCAAGTATCTGTACTTTTATTAGTAACTGAAGCTGCTTTATGGAAAGAGTCAAGGTCAAGGCTATATAAATGAAATAAGCAATGCAATTTCCTAAACATCTATTCTTCCTCACTTCATCTATATCTGGATATAGTCATCAAGAGAGGCAAACTGATGGACAGGTGCAGTTATCCTGTGCCTGCAATCTGACAGAGAGCTTTAAGTTATCTTAATTCATGTAATTATGGACCTTTGGCAATAAAGGTGAAACTCTAAAAAATATGACCTAGATGCCCTTTTCAGATGGCATTTTTACTTTTACTTTCACTGGCATACTTTGCATAGATGGATATTAATCTGTATCTTCTGTAGATACACATTCAGAACCATACAAGATACAATAATATTAGTTCCAAGTGAGTCCAAATAGGTTCCTGAATCAGTGTTTTATGAATGAAAGGACGTTTTTTCCATTTAATGAATAGATGCTTGACTATACCCTAAATCTACAGTGACTCTGGCCATAGAAACTCTGCCATTGCCAAAGACTTTTGGGGAAAGTTTGGAAATCTCAAGTAATAAATTAATCTATAACATCATCTGAACCTTAGAGTCCATTGGAATGAAGAGTATTCAAACAATTGTCTTCCTAAAACTGCAGTTTTGACTAACTCAGAACTATCTTCAAATTTGAAAGTGAATTTGCTAAATGGTTTAAGCTAAAAAGGGCTAAAATTCTTTAATCAAGTTCACTAAACTGAGAAGGGAAATGTTTACTACACTGTCAAAGGAAAACCAGAATGTAAGAAAACTGTTTAAATCCTTCTTCAGGACAGGTTTTTTATGCACATCTTCCAAAAGAACATCCTTGATGATCATAGTTGAGCTCTAGTAATATTCATGTTATATAAATATTTAAATATTAACTGGGACCAAGAGAGAACTATTAGGATGTCTCTGCAGTCTGGTCATATAAGCCCATTCTTGGTGACCAAGAGGGAAGACTGAATGAGGTGAGTTGTTCTGGTTTTTTTTGGTTTTTGATTTTTTTCTGCCGCCACAAAGTCTGGTAGTATGGAGAAATTCCAGATGATTACAGGATTCCTGCTTTGCTTTGGCAGAAGCAAAATATATAGTAGATAACACCATACAAGAGAGAATTTCTGGTTCTAGACTTCTCTAAACAGAAAAGGTGGCATAATTTTTCACTTTTCTGACCCTGCTCTCGTATTTGTATTCTCTTTCATTTGTTGACAGACAGGATACACGGACAGATTGGAGCTTTAACCTGGTAGAGAATGATTGTTTTTAACTGTCTTCAGAGAATACATGTTGTCCCATAAATGGTCTCAAAGGCCGTTACAGGGTGTGTGTATGCACAGAAGTTCATTCAGATCCACCCAGTGGCATATAAATTTGAAATTATTCTGTGTTTTCTGCTTCTTAGGCTTCTTACTTGAGGAATGCAGCCTAGAGCAGAAGATCCTTATGGCTGTATAAGACAGTTACCTTTTTACCCTTGCTTTGAAAGCTGAAGTGTCCATTAGTATTTTTTTTATTCTCTGTGAATTTACTGACTTAAACACTATTGTAAATTCAAATATTAATAGATCTTAGCTTTTCTGTTTCTGACCTGATTTCTGTGTGGCTCTGATAAAGTGTTGAAAGAATCTTCCAAAAATTATAACAGGTTTTTTTCAGGCTTGGTCATTGCAACTATTCCTAGTTTATGGATTTCCATTTCACCTTAAAAGTAATGAAAAAACTCTGGCTGAAATGCCAATATAACTTTCGGGCTCCCCGATAGACCTTTAACAGCAGAAAAGGGACTTTGGCCACCGCATCTGAAACCATCAGTCTTCACTCTTTTGTCTTAGAAGCTTGAACTCTGTTACCTAAATCTGTAGCAGATTGTTCCTCAACCTCTCTCTGTGAGCAAGTAGCCACGAGAGGGAGATGGTGCATCACCTAGGGTAGGTGTGGTTGTGCAACCAGTTCTGGAGCTATTGCAACACTGTGGGTTTGGAAGAGGGGGAAATGCCAGTTTTACAGCAGGAATTCACTTGCAGCCTTCAATACTCCCTAAAAATGGCAATGTTTTTCACAAGGAAGCTGCTTTGCAAACATCAGCTCATCTAATTCTTAAAATACATGAGACACATCTGTAGAGTGGTGCTTGTAACTTAAACACTCGACTGAATAAAGGCAACAGTAAGGCCTACAAAAAGAAGCTCCAGGTCTTAGTCCTGTGTCCTTATTTTCCTTTTTGTTTCTTCTCTTTTTTTAGTTTTGTTTTCTTGCCACATGATATTCATTTGATGGTAAAAAAATAAGATGTTACAGAGCTGCCTATGTTTTTGAATAAAGTAATTCAGGAAGACAAGTGACTGATTACAACTGCACACTGCCCTGAACCTTTACTGGGATTAAGACCTGAGGGAAATTCTGCCCCTCTCCACTTTGTACTGAACTTGTTGGCTGTGTTAAAAATCTCTCCTTTCCTTCTGACACAAGAGTGAGAAGCCAAGGGCAATACAGGATAGGTGATGGCATTTATTGAAAAGATGCAATGAGCATGCAAACTGCTTGCTGGTGTTCAAATTACCAGCAATTTAACACATCTTTCTAGCAAATCATCAAACAGTCTGAAATAATTGTCCCACAGCCTTTTAGAAAGAAACCTTTAATCAAATGTACTTCTCAGCGAATGACTATGACCTTGTTTGTGGTTAAAGTTTGTTTAAAACATAGAAAGTTGAAGAAGATCTTTGC
The DNA here is from genome assembly GCA_028565335.1 of Limnodromus scolopaceus. NCBI lineage: Eukaryota > Metazoa > Chordata > Aves > Charadriiformes > Scolopacidae > Limnodromus > Limnodromus scolopaceus. The sequence goes on along the minus strand of JAOXNO010000033.1, from coordinate 45,305,769 downwards.
CATTTGTCTTTTTATTGCTGCAATGTATGTAAGTATTTTTGTACTGAAGTATTGGTTTTGAGGGTATTTGCTTCCCAGGGATTCATTAAAAACTCCTTGTTAAAATGTTCCACATGCTTGATGCACTATAGTGGCTAAATACAGTATGCAGTCACATTAAAAGCCATACACCCTGGGAGACAACTTCAATTTTACAAAAAGCAGGACCAAGGAATAAAAAAGTTCAACGGAGGGTAAAAGTGAAAAGTTAACACACATAATTAATTTCTGCATTCTGTTTATTATATCTACTCAAACACACTGAAGTGAAGATTTTAAAGGAAAAGGGAGAGATATTTATCACCTCTGTTAGCAAAGCAGAAATCCTCAATTAATGTCATCTGAATAATGGAGGAGCTGCATTTTAGTACACACTCCTAGGCTAGGCTAGAGGATGAGTCACTTCTGAGAATGGACAAACAGAAAAGAGGCTTCTGGCATTTGGCTACAAGCCTGGTTTTAATTGTGTTAGAAAAGTCCTCAGCAATACTGTAGGAAGCCACATTTAATAAGCTCTTATTATTAGGTTGTTTCTTCCCAGTTTTAAGATTCTCTGGATCAGATTTACATCTTATTTTTTTCTGAAGGAGAGCAAAAGTCACTTTCAGCAGAAGCAAATTGTATAAAAATCAAATCTAAGGCAGAGATAAATTACTTCCCTGATTTCATGTTTTTAGCACCGGAGATGGTAACAAACCTGACATATTTACCTATTCAGGCAGTGTTGCATTTCCATGAACTATGTTAAATTATTTTATATAGGGAGAGACATAGTCTGACTATATATTGTTGCCATAATACTGCCTGGAATCAGTCATCAACTAAGAATGCAATGCTTTACACACAGCACAAATGCAAAAATCCCTGTATCTAAGACCTCACATACCCATTAAACACTTGTCTGAGCCAGCTGCATTTTCCTTTGGTGAAATGTCACAGGTGAGGTCAACCGTCTCTTCTATTTTTTCCTAAAGGGAAATATCATATATTAAAAGGTAATATATACACCAATAAAAAGCACACATGAACTTTATTTTTCATGAAAAATCCAAAATTTTTTATCTTTCCTTTCCTCCTGAAATGTTTGATTTAAAAGTTCTTTCCTGAACTTTTAGCATCTGTAGCACTATTGCAGGCATTCACGTTCTCTGGGGAACAGGGACGAAGGGTTGATTCACAGGTCATAGATGTTACCCAGCCTGTACACAGACCCAGGGACTTTGCAGATAGGGTGGGTACCTCTAGCCCACTCTTCTCCATGGATCTGAAGAAGTGCCAGTCACAAGGGCAAAGTGATCAGGAAATGCTTCCAGGTCTCTGTGCTCTTGTAAGTGTTCTGTGGAGTAATCTGGGCTGGCAGGAATACCAGGAGCAGGAACATGCATAGCAGAGCATGGGCTAGTTTATACTACCTCTCCACTAAATGTAATTAGCTAAAAAGCTACTGATAAAGGCATTTTTCTGAAGCTAGCTTATTATTTTTACATTACCCTCCAGTGTAGTCATACTCAGTGGATGGAAATCATCCATCCATATAAATGCAAGTGCCTGGAGTAAGCAGCTTGCTTAAACACCGGCTGTAGTCAAAGGACAGCAACATACATTTTCAGAAGGCAGTTCATCCTAACTGAGCTGGAAGTCTGAAATAGTTGGGCTGAGGACTTAAATGACCATCTTAGAGTAGACATCTTATTTTTATATAAATTTTATTGAATGAAATGATTCTAATATAAGTGCCAGCCTTGAGATACTGGTGAACTTTCACACCAGGTAAGATCAGTTCTAATGCTGCTGACACCAGCTGTTTCAAGGTTATCAGCTTAGCTTAAATATTGCAATACGAAAAAGAAGAGCCAGTAAAAACATGGAAGGACAACATTATTGAAGTAGTTTATGGAAAGTAGGAAACAGCCTTGTACTTTCAAGCTTTAGTGTTCATGTATTGTGTCTTTTTTCCTAGAAGCTTTGAAAACTACAAGTCATCTAGATATCTAGCTATCTATAAATGTAGTTATAGAAGAAAGACAGAGAAACTTGTATATTAACATGACTCTAGAATCACAGAATGACAGAGTTTTAAGGAAATCCAGGGTTTTAAGGAAAAGTACTAGGGTATCTGCTGGATTTTTAGGAAGGATAATATTGCAGGATATAATGAGAGGCATGTGGAGAATGACCTCAGACTTTTATGTTTTCTGTGTTAAACCAAAACCGATCAATGACCTACATGTAGACACAGAATATATGTCAAACTATTCATTCCAACCATGTTGTCTATTTCAGAATTATTCAAAAGGTCCTGATCCTGCCAACAAATTCCCTTTAGTAGGTATTTGCATTCATGCAAAATTTCTGCCAAACCCAGACACTCTCAGCAGGAAGAAAGGGAGTTGACCTTGCACGTTGAACAGAACTAAAGGTTAGATGGGTAAGGAACACTGCCAGCCTATCTCCTCTCTTAGCATGTTTTTTTACTGCATATAATACTTTTAACAATGTGAAACATTTTATTTTTTTCAAAAAAATGTTTTTTGCATTGAGGACATCCAGCAGAAAGCACTGCTGTGAAACCATCTGAAGCTACAATCTGAATTCCCATTTTCGTGTGGGCAATGGCATGATAGCGTTACCTGAAAAAAGTAGGCTAAAGAGCTATTCTGCTAAGACCAGAAGAATAGGCCTTTACTCACTGCAGCCAAAAATCATTACAGATATTATGAATATATTCAGAGTAAGGAGCTTATTAGGTCACCCGTCTGCCATTGCTATATATTCCCTGAAGTTTGATACATTTTCCGCTGCTGTCCAGCTTCAATTTAACTCTCCAACATGATGGGACTCATTGTACTTACTTTATGACCACTGTGACAGTTTCTTTGGAAAGCCACGGCATAGGCTGAGCAGAGCTTTCACTATCAGGTTGATGTGACCTTCAAATACAAAAATGCCAGAGTTTTATTGTACTTGAATCACCTTCCTGATTTACTTTCCTCCAATGATTAGCTGTTGAAGCTACTTTTAGGAATAAGGATTTAGGTCTTGATCTAAAGGAAAAGTGGCCATAGACTTCAACAGATGCTGGATTAAGTCATCATTTTATACCTGTTCTTTGTTGTTACCTGACAGTTAAAGTTGATGCGAAATATCCTGGTGAAACAAGGATATTTTGCCAGGAAGCAAATCTGAAGCAAAGCTTCAGAGCAAATCGGAAACAAGAATATATGAATGGGGAAAAGACAGACAAAATTGAAATTTTGTTTACTACCAAGATTGATGCTACAGAGATTCACCTTAAGATAAGTAAGACCTTCTGTGTCTGTGCTTGCCTTCATTTTTTCACTGAACCATGAGGAATCAACAATAGGAAAAAAGTGACGGGAAAAGTCTAAAAGACTGGCAGGGAAGGGAATATATATGTCACAGGGATAGCTGAGGCTGGGTTTCTGCTGTGTTTTGCAGTCACCAGGGCAGGTAGGTGAGGCAACAGTCCCCATTGCTCACCTTGCAGATAGCTCAGCTCTGACATGATGGATAGCCAGGTTGTTCAGCAAGGTCAAAAGAAATTTCCATAGCACAGATGGGAAAAATACCAAGAGACTGCTTTGTTGCAAACCTTTTTTTTTTTTTTTTGAAGTCATACAGGGGAAAAGAATGATTTATCCAGGTGGGATGTGTTTCTGCAGAATGATTTCTGATAGCTGGCCTAAGCTGTGTTGTTAACCTTTCACAGCAAGAGAAAAGGAAAGGCTATGCCCAAAGCATACAGCGTCTAAGGACTGGGTCCTGAATACCTTTGTGCTTGGCAATATATTACAATTAGCTGGAAGTTCACTAAAGCCAAGAGGACATCAGGACCAAGACATTAGTTGTATGTTTGACCTTTTCTGCTCATGCTATCTTCCTCAGGCCAACTGTGTGCTTTGAGGTTCAAAAACTTTTGTCCCTAATGCATTTGGCTTGTTAGTGCCTGAGGAGACAGATAGTGATCAATCTGCGTGGCAGAGGAGAGAATGATGGAGAGGAAAGAGAAATGGCATGGGGAATGTTCCTGCTGAATCTCTGGATTTTAAGAAAACTCCTCGGGCCTCTTTTCCCAAGATGAGCTCTTCACTTTCAGGTGCTTCACACACTACAGTTGCACAGGTTCCTATAATGGTAGGAAGCTAGACATGGTTGTCTATCCCATCCTATCTTCAATCCTGTATTTCTATGTCTAAGACGAAAGCTATCTCAGCCATTAAGTCCATATAGCCAGAGCAGGGGAGCTGTGTCAAATTACTTGTATGTGCAAAGAAAGAGAATACAGGATGGGTTTGGGTTTATAGCTGAAACTCTCACCTCACTCTTTGGAAATAAGACATAAAAAATATCCCACAGATCACTTTAAAAATGGTTAAAGAAGATCAGGAGGGTCACAGTCGTGTAGACAACCAGGAGGCAGGAAATGCAGAATAGCTTTGGGTGTAAGTTCTTCCATTGTTTCAAATAAAAGTGTGCATGTGGCAAAATACATACACAGTTGCAATTATTCCTAGCGTCCTTTTCTCCCTTTCCATAAAGCGTGAAAGTCTATTTTCAGCTCTCTAGTACTCTACAACAGGTAACACGTGGGAGCCATAGTGAGCTATAGTTCTAGGTCAGCCATGGAGAGGGCAGAAAGGAGAAGATATGAGACACATTGAATGTGTAAATAATTTATGCGTATATGGATAAATATTAATTCCAAATTATGATTTTAAGTAGGGACCCCTCTTGCAAAGAGCAACAAAACATATGATCCTGCAGTATGTTTATACCGTACTAAACTGTATCTCTAGGCTTATATTTAAATAACTAAATGACCACCAGCAGCTCTTAATAGTACTCACTTCTTTTGGTCTTCTTGTAGAATCTCTCAGCATTAATAAAAAGAAATCCCATACAAACAAACAAATGAATAATGAAGTGTGTTACCGTAGTACTACTGTGATCTGCTCCTTTTTTCTGCAGCCTTATTCTCCCACTTGCTTCCTTTAGAGTACCTCTTGATTTCCAACATATGTTCCTGAAAGTTATTCTTGAAAAATCTTTTCCAGGTCAGAGACTGGGGTCATGCTGTGTCATGATGGTTATGAAGTCAATAAAAAACAATATACTCTGCCCCACTAAAAAAGGAAGATCATAAAAAAAAAAAGTGCTAACATTTCTATATGAAAGAAAAGAGATATTAAATAACAGTTTGCAGGCTACCATCCCAGATGGTCTCTGCAGTCTGTTTTTTAGTTTCAGATGTTTGCCCTAGGCCTGCAACAGTCACATCTGATCACTTACTCTCACAAGTGACCATCAGGGGCAGAGAGCACCCAAGCAATTGAGGTGCGGGCTGATTATCACCACAAAGAACACCCAGTGGTGCATGACTCCCACTTGTCCAGGACTTAAGTTTTCTGTAGATGCACCGAAAAGACATTGAGAAGGATGAGAAAAAGGGTTGCTTAGATTTTTCAAGGGGAAAGGATTATCAAAGTGTGGAGCCAGACCTAAGAAAACATTGAGCTCAGTGGGGCTCTGGCAAAGTCAGAGTACGGTTGTAAGAGGTATCGAAATATCCTGAAGATCTTTTATTGCTGTCTAAGGGAAAGATAAAAGATGGTGTTTACACCTCCTCTACCAACTTTCCTTAGTGCTGTTGCTTCTTCAATGTAGCAGCCACAAGAGACTGTACGTCTAGACAGTGAACAAGGTTTACAGGATCTGTTTTGTGCTTCCGTGTTGTCTTGCTGAGCAAAGTCAAGCAAGTCACAATTAACTGCCTGATTATAAATTAGGTGTTGTCACACCCGCCCTGCAGGGTCAATGTCCAGAACAACTGGCATTAGAAAAAACAATCAGGATCCTTGGAAGAGGGCTATAATTTTTGTGCCAAGTGTTGGTGGGAATAGTAACAGAAGGGAGCCTGAACCGTTGTGTTTGAATCCACATGCATTTGACAATCCAGTAAAGCAAAGTTCAGGGGAAATCAGAGCTGGAGTTTTGAACCAGATCTCTGCTGTGTGGAGCGAGACAATTGGGAAACGTGTTTTCTAGGTTTCATTTCTTTCCCCAGACCCCACCGCTACCTCTTTCTTCCCTTCCATATCACCAATTCACTTTCTCTTCTCCCTGTTAAGCTCTATGAACATCCCCATGTTCAGACTCATAACTAATGCTATTCAATCTGTGGTTCATGAGATTCAAAGATTTTAAATATATCAAATGAGATGTCTGCAATGATGAGGAAAGAACTGCTGTCCTACATAGCTGGTTTTGTACATTGTTTCTGCAACTCAGTCTATTGTGTCAATGGAAGAAAAAAAAGAAAATAAATAGGAAAAAAAATTCTCTATCAACTAAGGCAGTTGAGATGAGAAACTGACTGACTGAAAATGAAAAAAAGGTAACAATGTGGCATTTTGGTCATCCTTTAGAATTTCTTGTCACAGAATTTATGCGATACAAAAAAGCCACAAAGACTTAAGAAGATAATGCAGGAAAAAATCTGTCTCTGGTCGTGACAACTCTTCTGAGTCACAAAAACCTTCATATGCAGGTGTCTGAAATTTAGGAAGTTGTTCTAGCAATGTACTACTACATTTGTTCTGTTCTTTTAGTCCTTTTTTAGGCACCCACTAACAGCCATGGTCAAAGACAGGATCCTGAGCTCGATGGAGAAGTCATCTGATTCAATACAGCTGTTCTTAGAGGAAAAATCTCACTGTTTTGAATGGGGCAGGTGCTTTCCAGGGAGGAAATAAAGCATGTTATAGATAGGTGTGATGTCTCTTAGACAGCTGTCCACTGGCATTTCACAGGCCCAGAGAGCAACTTTTATATATGCTGTGCAAATCTCTGGATTTGTTCTTTGATTGCAAACACAGTGAAAACTTATTTAAGAAAAATGTTAATTTTACAACTATTTTTCAGATCATTTAATTTGTTCTACAGCAAAAATCTGAAATAAAATGTCTTTCTGAGATAGAAAAAAGTGGAACTTTTTTTTTTTTTAGTCTGCCCAAAATTTTATTACAATATATGTATTTGAACTGGTAGGTTTGATTGCTTTTATACTCTTCTTTTAGCTTTGTTTGCTACCTAGGTAGTATTAGTCTACTCCAATTTGAGTTTTTCAGTGTGACAAAGGCTAAGCAAAATAGCAATTAAAAGAAAATATGTCTCCACCTGTAGTACAGTGGAAAGGCAGCTCTACAAGGAGTCTGCCTGCACTACCAATAGCAATGCTTGTGTTCTGTAGGTAAAATCTTGCTTTGTCAAGTGCAGATCTTGCTCCATCATTTTGCTGATCTCTTGTCTTTCTGATGTGATGCAATAACAATACTCTGGCCTTTGCATTTGTTTTAAAATAATGGTGCTCCCCAAAACCATGGAAGGCACTATCGCTGAAACCATGTGAGTCTGTCTAGATTTACTTCTGTAGCTTCAATGAGACACAGTGCTCCTCACTTCCTGAATAAAATAGGGGGGGGGAAATCAAACTTGGCAGTGAGGCACAAATCAGTAGGTAGCCTGTAGGTGTTACCTGCAGCTATAAAAAAAATGGCCTGATTTGTGTAGTGAACAAAAAACATAAGCCAATAACAATTGTCAACCATCCCTGTGGCATTTGGCACAGAGGAATGGCACATATCAAACCACCTAGTAATCTTGGGTTTAAATTCTGTATATTCTACAGTCTCTAATATGTCCTGGTTTGCTGACACAGGATAATACGCCAAAGGCGCCAGTGGATTGAAATCACACAAGGAAAGTGATGAAAGAAAAGAAAACACAGCTGGGGAAAGACATGAACCTTTGCAAGTAAAAAGGTAGTGACAGCCATGAAAAGAACAAGAAAAAGAGAAAGAAAAGCATATCTGGTACAGGTACAAAAAGATATGTAAGAAAAAAACTAATACAAAAATCCAAGTAACTGTGGCATTCTTCCAGCTCTCAAGAGTAGAACAATTCAGAAAGCATCATAGTCAAGAAAAATACATATAATTTAGAGCAATTTTTTTTAAGTGCGTATGGGCATGGTTCTAAATACAGGAACAACATCATCTTGCTATTCATGCAAAAAAGCATACCTGACTCAGGTTTGCTTCCCAACACTTTTTTTCACAAGATGACTTTGAAAACATAGAAATGAAATAAATTTTAAACTACAGCTGAGAAAGAAGCACATTGCCAATACAGGCTTACATCTGTGGCACTCCACGGACTGCCACCAGCTGTGGTGCTGGAAACGTAGTGATGAGAGAGGTCAAAATCTGTCAAAGGTCAGAAGCTGTGTTACCTGATGGAAAGCCAAATAGACTCCATCTATGGGACTGATTTATTTCTATGTTTCTTATCTCTCCAGTGACTGGAATATCTCTTCTATGTTTTGTTTTTCACACGTAATATAACATATAATATATCTACATTTCCATGTGCTGTTTATCATAAATTGAAATCAGTTTTCAACTTTTACTGCTCTGGTGGGACTGCTACGGTCACCAAGAAAGACAATATTAGGTAAAATGGTCCTTGCATGAAAAAACACTGCCATGACAAATACAGGTCAGTTATATGAGCCTGGGATTCAGAAAATTCTTAATTCTAATCCTAAATCAAACCAGCGAAGGGCAACAAAGATGATTCAAGGATTGGAGCATCTCCCTTATGAAGAAAGGCTGAGAGAGCTGGGACTCT
>JAOXNO010000033.1:45269666-45296921 GCA_028565335.1 Limnodromus scolopaceus | reverse complement strand
GCTTCGGCAGGGGAGTTGGACTAGATGATCTGTATGGTCCCTTCCAACTCTAAAAATTCAGTGAAATTCAGTGAAAATAACATCATTGATTCAGCTGCTTGGCTTTTTCTTATGCCTTACATGCAAAAAATTTAGGTAAACCAAGAAACAGAGGGACAGTGCATGCTTAGAGCTTGGTTGTTGAAGCAGTAAATAAACTGTGGATGTTGGACTGATAGCACTTGCTAACAAGCTGTCATTTTCAAAATAATTTCCATGGAGAAATAATTAGATTTCTGCATGATCAAGACAGAATTATTCCTTTTTTGCAATCACATATTCCTGAAAATATCTCTTTTTTCTCTTTCTTTTCTTTTTTTAATTTCCATTGAAAATGCTTTATTGAATTATCTCTCAAAAGAGAGGCATTAAGTTTGGTAAATAAGAAACTAGCAGTGTTTCCAAGGCTAGGTCAGAAAGTCCATTATAAATGCCTACAGTGGCCTCCTGAAGAGTGTGCAGGCTGGAAAATTTCATCCTTATCTAAACCGTTTGCAAATTTGCAAGGGTATCTTGACATTTCTAAGGACCTGGACACAGCCTAGATAATGACTACTGCATTATTTTCCTTTTTAATTGAAATTTAATTGAATACTGTGCTGATGAAGCACCCAATTGATTCTTCTTGCTTTTGTGCCATGGGTACACATGCTCTGAGATTCTCTGGCTCACTAAGCAGTTCTCCTGGCCAACAGAGCCAATGGGATATTTTCCTAAACCCTTTTTTTTATCCTTTTGCATGGTCTCTCCAGAAGCCTGTGCACCATTTTTAGCCTGCTTTTTTGTTTGCTTGTTTGTTTTTAAATTCTTGTTTTCAAATCTTACAAGTAGGAAAAAAGTGTAGCTATAGCCACGTTGTCAGGGTGGCAGTTAAAACTTAAGGATCTGTGCTCCATTTTCTGCATGATCTAAATCAGTCATTTAGGGCCAGGAACAGAAAGTGACTTGTCTAGAGTGACAGACTTGTAGGCATCTAGCCGCTAGTCTTTAGTGAGCTGGCAAAGATCCCCTACATGAAACACAGCAATAGAGATAGGTCTCTCAGAAGTGATTTTCAGGATTTCGATGGCATATGCATGATTTACATGCCATATATATTCACCATGATCAAATTATTTGTTTACCTAGGTGGTCCCTATAAGATACAGAGAAAGGCAGTAAAATGGCTGGAGGGATATAGTGACTTTCCAAGATGAGAAATTAAATAGACTAGGATGTCCCAGCCTGGAAAAAGAGACTTGAAGGAAAACTTTATAAAACTGTGAACAACATGCAAGAAAGTGAATAGGGAAATATCTATTCATTTACACAGACGAGGAATGCCCAAAGACATTAACAGGCAGCAAGTTTTAAATAAGACAAGACTAAAAATGTAGAAATAATTGCAGCAGAATGGTACAGAGGCCAAAAATATAGATGGATTTTTAAGAGAGAACAACAAAATACCAGGAAGGAAGGTCCTTCAGGACCTATTAAGCATGAATTTTTGGATTCAACATCTGTCTCAGGAAAACCCTGGTCTACAGATTGCCAAAGTCTGGGAGTCCTTATGCAGGGAATATAGTGTGGAGAATTCCCTGGATATAAGCCTTGTTTTCTTCTTAACTCCTTCCTAAATATTTTTCAGAATGGGACTGGGCTTGCAAGTAAGATGCTAAAATGTAAATTCTGACGTATGTGTCTGCACTTCCATTATATCCAGCGCAAATACAGTCAATACAATCACTGAAATGTGGAGGAGGACTCAGCTCAAACCTTACAGACTCTTTCACTGGATGAACTAAACTCCCTGAACTCTGGAGGGTGCGATTCAGTCATTTAAACATAGGTTAGTGATGTCTCAGATGTCTTGTAAGTATTGGCTGCCTTCTAGCTGATCCTTTAGGAGTGCTTGGGTGTCCAATAGATCCTGTGTCGTGTCTGCCTACACCATGCAGATTGTCTAGGACCTAGAAGCTGAATGTCCTTGTGTTTAGACAGTAATTGTGAGTGTCTCAGCTTTGAGTTAATCTTACTGGCCATTGTGAAAAACAAGGTAGTGGAATGAATTAAACTTTGGTTTAATTCAGTGTAACCATTCCTATTTTTTCCTCCATCTCCACTTCATAGCTACAAAGTGGACAATAATGTAATTTTCCTAGGTTTTGTTTATTATGCTATCTGGGTCCAAATCTGCAGTGAAAGCAACGAAGCCCTGATCCCTACATGTATGTAAGACCTCCCAACAGCAAGAGTTAATCGCCTAAATGCCCTAGTAGATGTCACCCCACACATGGCTCTCAGTGATATACCCCGTATCATAGGCTTTTTTAGCAGTTTCCATGTTGAATTCCCTTCTTTGCTAGGACACTCAGCATCAAAAGCTGGTAATCTGTTTCCTTGCAAACAACTAGATACAGGAACATAAGGCAATTCTGGTGGAGATATTTCTTAAGATCTCAGTAGGGTGCTAGTTTCTATAATATTCCTGTTTATTATGAAAGCAAACACGAGTTAAACGTATTGTTTTAAAGACTGCTCCTCATTAGTTGTTGGGTTTGATCCAAATGTACTATGAGGCATTTTCTTCTTTTTTTGCCTATTTTTTCTGTTACATTCACTTCATAAACTCACCCTAGAACCAGAATAACTTGCCACAGGAGAATCATTTGTCACGTGGAGATCTCACAAGAACATTTTGCTGGCATTACCCATCATATGAGTATCGACGTACCCACATTTCCTGGCAGTCTACCTAAGTGGATGGGAAACTAGTGAACACCAGATGCAGCATAAATCCTCTGGAGGAAGTGGCATTCATCAAAATCAGAGAAAATCTTTAATTTATCTCTAAATCAAGCTCTAACTTGTTATCTGATGAGTAAAAAAAAAAAAAAGATGATTCTGAGTCACAATTGAATCAAGTAGCATCCCACCTCCTGAGTAACTTAAAGTAGAGGTAGAAATCAAAGCGTTTTATCTCAGCGTATAGCACTAACCAACACATAAATCCAGATCTTCTCATCCTTACTTTGTTCCTAGGTGTTTTCTTGTCTTCTGTTTCTCTACCATCCTAGTAAAGTGTACTTTATTTAACCACAGTATAAATACACATCTCTTCAATTTCATTCCTGCATGACAGAGTGAATCTTAAAGCTTTTCAATAAAATAAACATGCAAGGAGGGCAACAACATAAGAAAAGAATGCAGCTGATAGGCCAGACCCTAATTTATTTGTAAATCTCTGTAGTTTTGTTGACTGTAGGTGCAACTTCTCTGATTGATACCAGCTGATAATTTTGCATTTTCCATTTAGATATTAAAGGAGGTAATGGAAATACTGAACTCAAACCCTGATCAGATAGTGGAACAATTTGCTTAATTGGATAATTATGGCCTTCCTATGACCTTCCTGGAAAGCTGATCTGTGTTTACAATTAAATGCACACACAGACCTGTCCTGATCAGTGCAATGAACTAAATAATCCAGGAGTTCCAGCTCTGTGGTGCCTGAATGCTGCCACTTGGGCTATGTATGTATCTATATGTCTGCCTGTGTGTGTGCACAAGCATGCTTGTGGTCCCCCGCAGCATCCTCTCATCAGTTGACTTCTTTCTACAGCCAATGGACGTGCTGCAGTAATCTCCATCCCCACACTGCCTATGTTTCATTACTTCGTTCTCAGCACGCAGCAGAAAATAATTGGACTTAGTAGCTGCCATGAAGCCAATTTTTGCTTCTCTTCAACTAGATCCATGTTCCCGTGTGGCTTCTTGCCATCAGCAGCTCATTTGGATGCCTTGGCTCATTCAGGAGAGGTACAATATTATCCGTGGAAGTATTATTACATGCAGGATATAGTTGAGGTACTCCAAAGCATACCTCAGGAGTTTTCAGGTTTGTAGCCAGCCCCTGTTTAGTATTTGTGATATGTGTTGGATGTGTTGACTTCTGTACCTTTATAGGTCTTGATTTTTTCACTCAGTGCTTGTATGAGAATATAAGTTAACATTGAAATTATATTCCTTTCTATTGCATAGTGAATGCAAACCATACTATAAAGGAGAAAGGGGAAAGGATACTAAAAAATGAAAAAGATATCTGTGTATATTCACTGTGGACAAACAATTTAAAAAAGAAATCTGGCATTTTATTGGTTGCCCTTCCTAGTGACTCGCACTCTCTCTAGATCTAAATTCTTTGGAACTACATTGTTACAAAGGCTCTGAGAAGTTGAATCCAAAGGGATCTTATTAATAGAGAGCAGTTTTACTTTAATATCAACAGCAACCATAAACTTATATGCAATCTATAGTTGTATTTGTGATACAGTAGTTTTCTATCATCTCATTAGTCCAGAATGACAGTTTCTTATTTCTTTTTATTTAATACTTGTATATATACTTCCTTTATTAAGAGTTTGCATGCAACCCTGTGAGGCAGACTGTGTGTGACAGATACTACATGGAGCACAGTTTGGGAACTCATCATTTATAGGAATCTAGAAGTAGTAACCCAAATATACCAGAATAACAGAATTCAGCCCATGGAGAGACTGAAAATATTAAGGAGAAGGAGAAAAACACTAATTTTCAAAAATGACAGAAGGCCTAAACAACAGTCTTGTGTTCAGTGTGGTTTGTTATCTGTGTTTAGCATTTCTTATGGCTTTATGACTATAAACTCTTGACTGCAAATGCATGCCAGTTAGGGAACCTCTAGTACACTGAGGTCTAAGTTCATTTAGGCATAATTCCTCATGGACCTGTCCTTTCATTAAAAAAGGATTTATGCCTATACCAGAAAGATACTACAGCCAAAACAAATGTGTTATTTTCTGATGATTGATTATGACATTTATATGTTTATTTATGTATATACGCACACATACATATATAGATATACACACTCTTCAAAATATCATACATATAATAAACTAAGAAAAAAGATCCGTCTTTTTTTTTTCCAAACATTTTCTAAAACTCTATAATCTTGTTGACATATGTTAAAGTTTGATGTTTCTTTTCAGTTTTCATTCTTTTTTCTTCTGTCCTCAGAAAGGTAATGTCATGTATGACATTCAGAAGACAACTGAAATACCTCCTAGCAGTGCTCATATCACAGAATGTGTGGCCTCAAAGGAAAATAAATCCTTACTAAAGTACAGAGCTCTTTCAGAGCTGCTTCAGTGATCTGATTCAAGTCTCTCAGCTGTATGATTCTTGATAATCTTGACCAGTTTAACTACCAATCAGACCTACAGTAACACCTTTGGTTTCTGGAACCAATGCAAATGCACAGATTGGAAGTTTTGTAGTAACGCTGTCCTATCAAGTTTCCTGTGACACCCAAGGAGACAGCAGAAGCTGGAGGAGAGCATGAAAGATGCTTTTCCACAGATGGTCCCTTATCACTGTAGAGTGGCCAGCCACTTCCTCAGGTTGTAGTCATTTCTCCATCCCATGGTTTAGCATTTCATGTGTGATTCAGAACTTTGGCTTCCCCTTCTCCCCTCCATTCTGCACACAGCGCTTTAAATACTGGGTGCAAGCTCCCCAGTTCTAAGCTCAGGATCCTAGCATTTTACTCCTTTTAATGGGCAATTATGAAAGGTTCTCAGGGTAAATCTCTCAGCCCCTTTTTCCATGATGGGAGAGCTGTTGAAATGAAGCAGAAGGTTCAGGAGGGAAGGTAACAACTGGGTGACACTGCATACTGCCACAGGCATGTTTGTGTTATGAAGCTGCAAGGAGAGCAGACAACAGCAAACATGAGTGTCACTAGCTGGTTGGGCACACATCTAAGAGAACTGCAGTAGCTCCTTTGTTTCGCACCCAATAGCCAGAGATATTCCAAGCAGGAAAGACTTGGGACTTCTGCTCCTGGTTGAATTCCCAAAACACTCATCCATGGAGCCTGGCTTCTTCCCCTGTATCTATTGCTGTTACTATTTTTATAAGATATGTTGACCCCAAGATTCTTTTGATTAAACAAACAAATAAACAAAAATCAGAAAAACTTAGCTTTTCTAACTGAGGCAGCTGCTCTCAGGGGAAGCTGATGTATTCTGGAGTTCTTCCTCATAACTCAGGAAAACCCGAAATCCCAAGTTAGTCAATTTCCCACAAGAGCTCTGTATAAGCCCTGATAAGAAACAGCAGGTCTATGGGTGATTCAGCACAGACACGGGCTGAATTTGTTCTTTGTAAGTACTTTCTTGACTCTCCAAGGAGCCTGGACTGGCTTAGCTTTTAACTTTATTCCTTCTGCCAAATATCTGCAGTTCACAGGGATAAGCCTCAAGAGGGGTGAGAGCTCAAACACATCCTTCTTCCCTGCTTGGCATTTCCCACTGTGTAGGTGATGCCCTACTCAGCAACAGAGGCATAGCTTCAGCCTTGAGAGATGCTGAGCATCGATTATGTAGGGAGCCTTGGTACCTTGGTAACATATACACTTTTCAAGTGGGGAGTTCTCTGTGGAGCTCTAATGCCTGTTTCAGGGATCTGAATTAAATGTTCTGAATCTGTCTGTGAACCTCTTAGAAAGCTTGGGGGGTGGGGGGGAGCCCGAAACCACAAAAATAATGCACCTTGCGTCTTGCCAGCATGAGATTTGGTGCAAGCATAACCTGAGAAAGAAAAATCAAAGGCTGTGAAAATTACTCTATTATTATATTATGGTAGTTGCAGTTGATAAAAGTTATGCTCCCCTGTTACTATGACAACTACATTTAAACCTTCCTATTACCAGTTGGATTATGTAAAAAAAATGAACTTATAGAAAGGAGTTCACCATTAATTTTCTCTTTTTTTATCTCTGGATATTATGCAAAGTGTTATAAATATTTATAAGTATTTAACTTAATCAGCAAAGCCTATGAAACTAATTATTCTATTAGCAGGAACATTCAGGTACAGGGCCTGAATGGGAAGATTCATTCTGTGAACGAGGGTGGGACAAGAAGACTACGGAGGAGGGAGAAATGCTTCTTGCACTGTTTCCACAGTGATAAGTGTGTGTGGTTTAACAACTTAAAATAGAGAAGTCTTTCCTTCTACAAGTCAAGCAATTTCTCTACTATTATTTTTCTTTTGTTGTACTGTGCAGGCATCCTCTCTAGATTACCTTGAAATGTTGGTGGGTTTGCTGTTAGAAGGAATGAACATAATTGGAAAAGAAGGAGAGTATTTGCAAACAGTCTGCTAGGAAAAAAAAAACCAGAATATGTATATGTTCTATTATATTTTAGCAAGTTTACAAATGAAAACAGGGCATCCAAAATTCAGCATGAACTACATGAATGAGATTTTATACCTTTGTAGAGGGACAAAGTTTTGGCAGATGTTAACTCATGTAATGCTTGTGTGCCATCCATGTGCCCAGATAAGTATTTAAGACATCCTAATATGCAATTCTTATTCCATAAGACCAAGTCATTACATGGTA
Source organism: Limnodromus scolopaceus (assembly GCA_028565335.1). Classification (NCBI taxonomy): domain Eukaryota; kingdom Metazoa; phylum Chordata; class Aves; order Charadriiformes; family Scolopacidae; genus Limnodromus; species Limnodromus scolopaceus. The sequence continues at coordinate 45,289,453 of JAOXNO010000033.1, read as the reverse complement.
GCACAATCATGGTAACTATAGCATAATCAGAACTTCACCTGTGGCGATGTTAGTCAGCGGACAGACTCCCAGCAAACTATGGGAGTAAAACCAGAAAGCTTCACCGTGTCATGTTTTCTGAAGAATGTGGGTCAAAAGCAGTGCCTACTATCACTGTTATGTATTTCCAGACTTCTTATTTCTTTTTTCTTTAAATATGCAATTGAAGGCTGAAGTATCATATCTGTCAAGCCTCATCTGAGACTTCCAGATATCTCTTCTAGTCATTTGTTAAATATTTATCTGATAAATACCCTAGTAATTTGATAAGTACCCTCTGGTAATCCAACCTCAGGAACTGGCTGTTGCTATCTTGCTATCCCTCTTCTTTTGCATGGGATTTCATTTTATCCATGTATAAAAAGCACTTCCTCACTCACTTGTGAGTAATAACTCACTTGTTCACAGAATGCCATAAAATCTTTGCACCTTGGATCTCATCTGGGCAACAATGCGGCTTTTCCTCTCATTTTCCTTATCAGGTCACTCCAATACATTGTCCTACTGTTTACTGTTCCCTTCCTTAAAGGAGTCTGTGATCCACCCTGTCTCCAAAGCCCAGAAGGAGCAGATAGCACAGTCAGTCCTGTACCTAAAGTGCAGTAGTTTTGGGAAGGTTTCTGGACTCCCTACAGCTCTAGAGTGTATTAAGGCCGCTATTTCAATAAAATATAATGCTGTTCTGAAGTGGTTAAGAAGATGAATTTCAAATGAAAAATAAATTCCACATCAAAGATTTCTCTTAATACAAAACCCTGTTTAAAATGCATCTAAGTGTAGCTACTTGTTTATAGCTCATTGTACTGCAAAGACTCTATATGCAGCCTATCTAGTAGAAGCTCGGGCTGCACGTGTGTATATATAATTGATGCTGTGCTTGAAGAGGTACAAAAATTGTAACAGAATCTAATATGTCATCTGCACTCTCAAGTGTATTGTCCGTGTTTCACAGATAGCATATATTTTTCAGTTGACTTCCATAGTGAAGTGCAGCTGTTGGTTTGTGTTGAATCAATAAAGACTTAATTACAGTAAATGTGAAAGAATTATGAATAAATGTAGTTCAAAGTAAGTGTTTGATAGAAGTGCTTAAGCTCTAGAAATGAACAAGGAAAACCCTGGGGGATGGGGTGGAGCAGGGGACAAACCAAAAATAGACATTACTCCCAAAACATCCCAAGAAACCTTCTTTTCAATTTTTTTCTTGGTTTTTTACCGTTTCTCTGTAATGATAATTTTACATTTGTACAAATAGAAAGGAGCAGATCCTCATCTGGTTTAAACTGATGCTACTCCATTGACCTTGTTGGAGCTCTGTCAGGTTCTGTTGTGAAATATCCCAGCATAAGCCCAGAACATAGGAAATCCCATGCTGTTCATGATGATGTTTTGCAAGGAAATTTTCTAGTACCAGGGAATTGGATCTGAATGAGGCACCCTGTCCTCAGGTCTCTCCTAGTAAAATAAGCAGCACCAAAACATAGGTTAGAACATCAGGCCCATGACCATCCAGACTTCTTTAACTGTTGCTGTGCTCCTGGAAAGAATTTTCATCTGGAACAAATGGTGCTTTCCCCTGCACATTTTTCAAAGTACAGCATCATGAAAGGCCTGCTGTGAACAGGAGTTGGAAAGGCCACATTCTTTTGGTGGCTGACGGTTTAGACATATTAACCATTGCCCTCAGATGTTGGCTCGTTTTATTTAATAGTATGGGCGTCCTATTCTTACAGAAGTCTATTGACTGGTGTGAATTTGAATGTGATTTTTAAGCTTAGTATGAAACCTCACCTGTACAAAGGGGAGATATGCCTTATACACAGCTTGTAATTGTAATGAAGAAAAGAATGACTGAAAAGAGACAGTGCCAACCTGGCCATCACTTCTTTTAGGGAAGAAGATGTGTCTGCTGTCATTACTATAGAACTGAATTAACTTGCAGAGAATGAGATGCCTGTCCGCTTCCAGCTGCTTTCTTGCATGTGTTTGACAGCATGCTGTGTGTAGCCATGACACTCTGTCTATACTTTTCAAAATGAGTCTGACATTCACAGTGCTTTCCATATCTGATATTCATGTATTCTTGCTGAATTATTCAATTGGCACCCGATAACTCTGCTAAGGATACCTAAACGTTCATCATCCCTCATAGCTGCCAGAACAACATCACAGGAATGGCTGAGGTTGGAAAGGACTTTTGGGGGTTGTCTAGTCTAAACATCCCTGCTCAAAGCACAGACAGCTAGACCTTACACTCAAGGGTGTGTCCAGTTGCATTTGGAGTATCTGCAAGGATGGAGACTCCACAACAGCTCTGGGCAACCCGCTGCAGTGTTTGATGAACCTCACAGTAAAAAAGAGTCTTCTTATGTTTAAATGGGATTTCCTGCATTTCAAATTGTGCCCATTGCCTCTTTTTCTGGTGCTAGGCACCACTGAGAGGAATCTGGCTCTGTCTTGTGTATTCCCCCTCTTCATCAGGTACTTATAAGATCCCTCTGTGCTCTCTCTTCTTCAGGCTGAACAATTCCAGCTCTCTCAGTACCTCCTCATATGAGAGATGCTCCAAGTCCTTACTCATCTTTACAACTCCTCAAGAAATGCAGTGTTACTTACCACATGGCATTTTCATGATGGCAGCACATAGACAGAAGAGACAAGGGTGTCCACAGATGACCACATCCATCAGCTTTGCAAGTAAGCATTCCTTCAAGGCATGGACTACCTTGATGCCCTCCAAATCCCAAGGCAAAGGAGCATGTGATCTAGCCCAGTGAAAAAGCTCCAGCAGCCAAGTGCTGTGGACTGGAATAAATTTGGCACAAGCCCTTTCCTAAGGATCTTCCTGCACAGAAAGAAAAAGGCAGCTTTTGTCACCGATTTTGGTCCTGCCATATTCTTTCTTATGCCTTGGGCTTTTTACAAAACCAACGTGTATAGTTGGGAGAATCTTAGTTATCATTTCTAAAGGGACAGAATCCAAAACCTGATATGATATCCTTTGGATAAGGGAATACGGTCTTTCACTTTAGGCTTTTATCTGTGTGTGTGTACATAGCTACTCTTTATTGTCAAGGGAAGGCACAGAAGGTAACATGGTCTGCCAAAGCCAGTCAAACTGGATCAGGGCTTCACTTTACAGCTCAAGATGCTGTGAAGTTTGCAAATATGAGAAACTGTACCCTAGGGTACAGAATTCCTCTAAATGTGTTGGGTTCGGTTTCTCCACTGCACAGTGTACCTTTCCCCAGGCTCTGCAACTGAAGAGCCAACAAAAAGAAGCAGTCATTGAAAGGACAGGCCCCAGAGAGGAGTGCTTCCAGAGAAAGTAGCTATGGCTCTACAGTTGGTTGCCATTGTTTCTCCCATATGCCTAATAATACTTATAGTCATTAATGAGAAATTATATGTTAAATGTCTATATGTGTATGTATATCATGAACTCTATCTGTTATTTTGTTATTTTTTTAAAAAATGAAAGTAATTCAGATATTCTATGGAGAAAAGACTACAAGAAAAATGAACACAGAAATATTCAACTACGACACATTAATGCTAATAGTGTTCTTTTTTTATATCAGCAGCACGCAATAAAGACTGAAAACATAATCACATGACTGCATTTGAGATGCAAAGCAATTCATAAGAAAATAACAAAATCAGGCAACTGATCTTAAGCAGAGCTACAGTTCTTGGTAGATTCAGCCATTTCCTCTTGTTATTGTTTCCTTTGATGTGACAGACATTTCTTCTCACTGAAGTTCAGGTGGATCACTCCTCCACAAATGACACACATGGATGGCAAAGACATGGATTGTAGGGACTATGCATATGCATACATTTAGGAGCACAGATGATCTCTGACTTGACCGAAGGGTTACAAGCTAAAAGGGGAAATCAAAAAAGAGCTCTTTCGTACTGTATTCTTGCACATTCTTATCATTCGCTTTTGATAACTGTTTTTCGTTCAAATATGCACATCTAAATTCTTACCTATGATCCTTTCACACAAGCACTTTGATCCTTCCTGCCCTCCCTGGAAAACAGACCATATTCTCTCTCTGGTTACTTGGCAACATGAGGTAGCAGCTTTCAGGACCAGATCCCGCACTTATTCTCTCCTGTGTAGACACACAGATTTCAAATAAAAGGCAACACCCATGTAAAGAAGAAAAGCTTGGAGAACAAAGGCACAGAATATGAGGTTTAAAGCTGCCAGAGAAGCAACAGGAGGAAATGTACAGCCATGTATTAAAAAGCTTCAGAAACTTGCAGGTTTGAGGAGGTGATACCACCCCCATGATTCTCTTATCTGCTCTCCTTTTAAGTGAGAGCTGCAAATCTCCTGAGTACATTGTTTTCTTTTGGCTATGTTGGATTTCTTTTCACATGTTTAGCTTATCAGCTGGCTGCCTTCTGGCAAGCAGCTAACAAATAAATGCATGATCAATAAACAGGCAGAAGAAACAGTAAGTCGTAGCTGGTGGCTGGAATGTAGGACAAGGGGGCTGTCTCCCTGGCTCTGTCAGAACTTTGTTGTGCATCTTTGCAAAAGGACCTTCAATTCTCTTCAGTTAATACCGCTTTACAAAGGCTGATTAGTCCAGGAAGTAACTCAGTGGCCACATGCACAAAAAGATTTGGATGCCTGAAGTGTGTGATTACACCTTTTAGGCACCTGGCAGTGACTCCAGATCCCTGAAGGATTGTCTAAGCATGCACCCTCGGAACAGGGATACGTAAAACCTACCAATACAAATGCTAAACACACATCTCCTTGTGAAAATATGCTTTCCTCCACCTCTTAGGCATCAGTCAGGATTTAAGGGAGATGCTTTGCTCTTGCAAGGGCAGGAATCCCCTCCGAGGACAGGCAAACACACTCATTTGTTCTGTTGTGTTTGACAGTCTTCAGCAGAGCTGTGATATTGGAGGTGGTGTCAGTAGCTAGCTTTGATGGAACAGAGTTCAACCAGCATGCTGAAGACACTTTTTTTCCTTAGCCTCAGGGAATTGCCAGGAAAGTACTGTAAATATCAGGCTGACAGCCACGATAAGAGCGTGAAAAAATCTTATGTGGGTTTTTTTGGTTTTTTTTTTTTTAGATCCAACATTCCAAAGTTTATATTATGTGGAAAGGAAGAACTCTGGAAAGAAGTCTTCCAAAGCCTCCCCATCCTACCAGGCAAAGACCCTGCACATGAGCCTACAAAGCCACATTAATTTTTTTTCTTATTGTATCTCTCCCTTGTGCTGAAAGCTGAAAGCTGCTGAAAGTTTTCTACTGTTTGTAGAAAACAGTGCAGCTTCGCTAGAAAACATGGATTGTGTTTCCAGCCCAGCCCCTAGACCTAAAGATCACAGACTGAAAAAGTGCAGCTATTTCACCTCAAAAAAAAACCCAAAACAAAAAAAGTCCTTTGATTGAGTATTTTCAACTACCATGGATACCTCTACCCTTTAACCATGCTGCTTTTGTGGAACAACTTACAAAAGTATCTCTTCATCCCTTCTAATAAAAACAGAGCAGATGAGAGACACCTCTGCTTTACTTAAACCTTCTTTGAATCATGGATGTTGAGTAAAGGTCTCATCTAGGAGAACAAAATTCCAACTGAGCATTGTACTATCTAAAAGCATTATTTCAGAACACTGACTTTTAACTAGAGTTATCACTTCAGAATTATTATTATAACCATATAGTTAAACATATCCAGCACAGGAACACAATGTTTGATATTTTTATACGTCTGAGTATACATACGGCTCTTTTTAAAGATATAAATTGTTTTTTCATCCATTTTTTCCTTCTGCATTTTTCATTTTGAAATAATTTTGTGAGACATCCTCATAATATTGGAAACATATCTGGAAAAAAAACCAAACCAACAGAATCCAAACATGAAAAGACTGTGTAATTCTGCTGTACAGTCAACAGCAGAGGTTTATGAAGTTCAAAAGTATTTTAATCTTGCAGCAGAAAGGAAGGTCCTTCATCTCCATTGTTTATATTACAGAGAATCATTTTTTTAAGCACAGGAAAAATGTATCAGTAAGCAGCCCTTACAGCAGAAAATATTACAATCTACTTATGCAAGAGAATAAAACTAGGAACAAAAAGGATAATATGTCCATATTAAGCTGAGATATGGAAAAATGAAGTGATATTACTGAGGTCTCAGAGGAATCCCCTCATAGTCTATGGAGAGAAAACACATATTTCATACAATGTGGCCCTAATACAGACATTTAAAATAGGTCAGAAGTGCCTATTTCTCCTAAATACCTATAAAGAATCAAGGTAATTCACCTGCTGACATTCACATTATAGCAAGACAAAACTAGGTGAAATGATTCTTAATCCTGAAGCCACCTTGGTGGCCTGTGTCTCAAGGTGCCCTCTTCCCAAAGGCTACTGCTTCTCCTACTGCATTTCAGGAGACTCTGAGCCAGGAAGGAGAGGTTCTTCTGTGCCATAACTGTGTCAAAAGACCAAAATACCAAATTCTACATTCATCCTGAAAAGGCAGAAGAGAAATCCCAAGTTTATTCATTCCAGAATTTTTTTTAAACTATTCAAGAATTGCTAAGCATTCTCACAGACACCAATAACAATGTGAACTGTCAAGCCATAGCAGCAGAAGCTTGTAGCAGCACATCATTTAACTGACCTGAAGTATCTTAACTGAAAATCTAGACTTTCTACATCATCACTGAAGCACATGGAGAATAACTGGCCACACCTAAATTACGTGTTAGTAATTCTTCACTGACAAAAAGTTCAGGAGTCAGATGACTGAAATCACACTGGGTCGATATCTGACCTCATTTCTATTGGGAGAAAAGAAGCAGAATTCTGAATAAAACAACTCTGAGTCCTCTCCCCTTATTAAATTTTTGGTGTTGCTGAAATGAACAGAGTAAGTTGATTCTAAAATTTTACGATGGAATTGGAAGGAAGAAAAAGATCTTTGATTAAGAAAAGGAATAGTACTAAAGAACTACCAATTTAGAGCATGATCAAGTTTAGTCCCTCTATAGAAGCTAAATATTCCCAAGAGCACAATGTTGTTCCTTTTGCTTTGCCGAGTGAGAGGGTATGACGGCAGTCAAAGGAGTTACTTTATTCAGCACTCTCTCTTACTAAATGTTCTAGTCTTCATGTGAATGTACAGCATTTGTGCTGTAGAGAACCAATGAAGAAAGAATACATATTATCAAGAGGTAATTGCATTAGAAGAGGGAAAGTGGAGATTGTGGAAAGAGTATTCAAGAGAAAAAAACAAGTAAACAAACACAAATGAAATAAAAGCAGAAATGAAAAAGCAACCACACCTCACATGACTGCTCAGCTAGTAATTAGTGAGCAAGTCTTGCTACATTTATTTATGTTGCTGACTTTTATTGTGTTTTCCTGTAAGATATCCTACAGATCTCTAAGTTTACAAAGATCTGAAATACATGAACAAAGTTCACAGTACAATACTAAAATACTAGGTCTAGTTACTTTGCACAGCTACAGTTTCTGAAACCTCGCATAATAAAGTTTCATCCACACATAGCCAAACATAAAGAAGGCAAATTAAGTTTGGGGTTTTGGGTTTTTTTTTTTGTTTTGTTTTGTTATATTGCTTCTCTTGCAGCTATTCATGACCCTCCCTGGTCATGAATCTCAATCGTAATTTGTTTAAAAATTGACACAGAATGCACCACTGATTGAAACATTTACCAGTTTGTAGTACCCAACAGTGACTCACTCTATTAATTCCCACAGTTACAAAACAAGCCCTAAGGCTACAGAAATTCCTATGCCTTTTCCTAAACAACTTTTAAAATCCATTCTATACCCATATCAATGCCAATGTCTACTCAAGTTAAAATAATGTGAGATTAAAGCCCAACACTAATGCAAAAATGAACTGACATAGCAAAAAGCTGTATTTATTCTGTAGGACTGATACAAAAAACTTCATCCTGAGAAAATTTCAAAGGAAAAAGAAATCTTTAGCACTTTTATATATTTTATGTTTGGAATAAAATTTAGACTTGTTCTTTATTACTTGTTTTAGAAAGTAAAGTGTTCTGTTTAATAAAATTTGCCCCTAGGAGATCTCTGGTTTCCCTTAATAAAGGATGGGCACAAGTTTACAAAATAAAAGCTCTGGATTGGACAAGGCATGTAGGTGCAGATCTTCTGAGGAAAGAGAAAAAGGATGTGAAAGAGCATTAGCCTCTGGTTGTGAGCTTCTGTTTTTGCAGTCATATGGGCATCCAGCTTTCTCATTTAAATCAGGACTTTAATAATCTTGATGTTGTGTGGTGGAAACAGGTTTCTTGTAACCTGTTGTTGTGGTTTAACCCAGCAGGCAGCTAATCCCCACACAGCGGCTTGCTTGGTCCCCCGAGTGGGCTGGGAGAGAGAATCAGAAGGGTAAAAGCGGGAAAACTCGTGGGCTAAGACAAAGACAGCTTAATAAGTAAAACAAACAAACAAAACATGCTGACCATGACAACATATGCTATGGAATATCCCTTTGGTCAGTTGGGGTCAGCTGTCCCGGCTGTGCCCCCTCCCAACACCTTCTGCACCTCCAGCCTACTTGCTGGTGGGGCAGCATGAGAAACAGAAAATGCCTTGATGCCGTGTAACTGCTGTTCAGCAGTAACTCAAACATCTACACTGTTTTGGTCACAAATCCAAACCATAGCACCATAGGAGCTACTATGAAAATTAACTCTGCCCCAGGGAAAACCAGTACCCCTGTGCACAGAGCTCCTGTGGATTGTAGTCTTCAGAGACGTGGGCTTGGCTTTAAGGGCAAGTAGCCAACTGCCCAAACAATATGTTATCCCTCTTGATAAGAAGTATGAAGATAATACTTCCCATTATCTCAATGAAAAATAAGACAAATAAATGGTACATTAACTAGCCTACCCAAACCGCCAACCCTCTCCTGAAACAGAAATTTCCTCTCTATTTTCCTTTCCAAATAAGGTGGAAAGCTCCTTTAGTTTGAAGATAACGGTAAGACACTTGGAACTTTTTCACTAGCAAATCCCTTTCATATAGTGGTTGAAGTTTAAACATTACTTTGAAGAAAATGTTTAAGACAAAAAAAAACATTCTTTAGAGCACAGCTATTTAAACAGCAGTTTATTTAGGCATAATACAGTAAGGTTTTAATTGTAATGAAAATATTCAGCCATTTGAATATACTTATATTATAAAGGGAATTACTTATAGGAAGCTCTTTAAAAAACGCAGAAGGAACCTCAAAGAAACAAATGATCTCTTCAAGAACTGGCAAGCAAGAAGGCTAATGCTTTAAAAAACTGTATCAAAGCTACTCACAATTAAGCTTAAAAGCATACCCTAAAACTGAAATATATATATAAAAAGGCAAGCACATTTGGACATCTAAGAAATAGTTTTAATACCTGCCTGTTTTGTTATACTTAAAGAACTCTTAGAGAATGTTCATAACACAAGAAAGAGTAAAATCTCTGAATTGTAAAGATGTTCCAATGCTTCCTTTCACAAGAATTAAGGCTGCTATCACACAGTGGCACCTGCATTAACAAATTTTTTAAGCTAATGAGGCTACCAACACCATCTGTAAAGGAGCTATGCCAGTGAAAAGTTGAAAGCAGGTAATACTTTTTTGTTCTCTTCAGACTCTAAAGAAAGTTCCATCTCCAAACTTCAGTATTATTCTCATCATTTCTTAATTTATTCATCCTCTCAGCTCTTTCAAGGAAAGAACCAGTGACCAGGGCACAAAGAATAAAGGATTGTCAGAGAGGCAGCAAAAACAAACAGCCAAAGAGCAGAGTGCCATTTTTTCCAATTTTTTGTCATCACTAAAACTTCAGTGTCAACAAGACAGGCAAAGGTATGAAGCTTTTCCCCCTCAAAAGATTTCCCAAATTAGTTCAATTTTGTTTGATTTTAATGGGATCATGAAAAGATATTTCTAGCCTTAACTAGGAAGAGTTTCTCTCATTAAATACTAAAATGGTTTTGAATATATAGTCCCACAGAAAAAAATATATTAAACTTGATTAAATGAGAAATGTTTACATTCTTACTATTTAATAGATTTTGTGTCTCAAGATATTATTTGCAAGACTTCTGTGCAGCAAGTCAATTTATACCCTTTCTTTGATTTCATGATACTTACTTCAATACATACATTTTCCCATTTTTAACTGCTTTGGTTATCTCTCATTAAAGAACAGGACATATCAAGTCATGAGCCATCTAGTCATTTCCACAAATGTATGCAGTATGCATGATCTGTGATGGCCCAAAATTGAATGTTTTTCACTTTGAATATGATGCCTTTATCTTTAATTAGAAAACAGTATTCATGCTAGTAGGGAATTAAAAATGAAGACTGTGTGTATTAGAGAGAGAAGGACATGGAAATATGGCAACTGATGAAAACTATTTTCATATTTAACTTCAGTTTTCCATTCTCATTTTATTTTTTCCTTAATTAGGTGAGGATTTAGTAGTGGTGTGATTGTTCTGCTTCCCCTTCTTTATACTACTGTTTAACATAGGGTGGAGAACCCGTATGAAAGAACAGCCTCTCAGGCAATATCAAACACTGCTTCTTGCATGCTTTCTAATCATATTGTCTCATGAAAAGGCCCTGCTTTAATGCATTTTCAAGTAACATCCATAGTTTCTTTGATTTGACCTTTAAAGTGTCATTCTGTCCTTTATTTCCATCATTCATCACATCAAGACCGACTCAGTCAATCAAGCCATTGCAGAAGTGACCTTGCTTTCACAGCTCAAAGTATCCACCAATGTAAATTAACCACAAAAGTGAAAAAAACCCTGTTATTCTCTTAAAACCACATTGAACTGAATGCCAGGAGGACTGATCTTGGGATTTTGCTTGTAAAAAAATATATTATTTAAAAGCTCTTATTTCTGTTTTTGTAATCTCTCAGAAGAAAAATTGAATTTGAAAAATAAAAGAAAAAAAGGAAAAGAGTTTGGAAATATTTGTAACTGATTACCTGAATAGCCCTTGCCCTGTATGGGTATCATGCATAATAGACTTTGATGTAAGGCTCAAGCTAGTTCCTCTGAAGGGGTCTCACTGTTATCCCATATTGACTTTAGCAATTACTACTGGAAATTTTCTTCCAGTTTCAGCACTTTGCTAAAAAAAAGGAGCTCACACAGGACATCATTACACTGTGCTGCTGTTGAGTTCAGAGATGCTGAAAAGACTGCAGGAAGCAAGGCTTTCCTTTGTGTGCTGGGACTGGAGAGCAAAGTGGGCGCAGGTAGAGGTTAGTGCAGCCAAAGAGTCTGTCCAAGAAAAGCTTAGCCTGAGTACTGCCCTTAAAAGCAAGGTGTAAAGTCACTGAGCCTTTACACTGATATGAGCCTTCAAAACTGAAGAACTTAGCCAAAGTGGAACAGCAAATAAGTACTAATATGTACTCCCTGGAGAGCCTTTGACTCAACTTGCCCTCTTCTTGATGGAGTTTTGTCCAGGTCAGCCAGTTGCATTATTATGATATTATCATAGAATCATGGAATCATAGAATCATTTAGGCTGGAAAAGACCTTTAAGATCAAGTCTAACCATAAACCAATCACTGCCAAGTCCACCACTAAACCATGTCCCTATGCACCACACCTACATATCTTTTAAATACCTCCAGGGATGGTTATTCAACCACTTCCCTGGGCATCCTGTTGGAATGCTTGATAATCCTTTCAGTGGAGAGCTTGTTTCTTCGGGAAAGAGACCAACACCCACCTTGCTACAACCTCCTTTCAGGTAGTTATAGAGAGCAATAAGGTCTCCCCTCAGCCTCCTTTTCTCCAGGCTAAACTACTCCAGTTCCCTCAGCAGCTCCTCATAAGGCTTGTGCTCTAGACCCTTCATCAGCTTTATTGCCCTTCTCTGGACCTGCTCCAGCACCTCAATGTCTTTCTTGTAGTGAGGAATCCAAAACTAGACACAGTACTTGAGGGACATCACTTCCCTAGTCCTGCTCGCCATACTATTCCTGATACAGACCAAGATGCTGTTGGCCTTCTTGGCCACCTGGGCACACTGCTGGCTCATATTCAGCTGGCTGTTGAAAAACAGCCCCAGGTCCTTTCTGCTGAGCCACATTCCAGCCATTTCTCCAAGCCTGTAGCACTGCATGGGGTTGTTGTGACCCAAGTGCAGGACCCAGCACTTGGCCTTGTTGAACCTTATACCATTGGCCTCAGCCCATTGATCCAGCCTGTCCAGATCCCTCTGTAGAGCCATCCTACCCTCAGGCACATTAATACCCCTGCTCAACTTGGTGTTGTCTCCAAGCCACAAAAATCTCAAATTACAGCTCGCTGCAGTTCTGCAATCTTTGATTGTTACGGATCCTAACTGATGAAGCTTTTTTTACAAAGTTTATGTAGAAATGACATCAAACCCCTTTGAAATGCAAAATGCTTTGTTTGAAATGTTTCTGAGAACAACATGTGAAACCTTTTATCTACCAGAAAAAGAAAACATTCCTACCAGAAACTGTCCTCTCCTATATACTTATTCTTTTGATATCAAAAAATTTTTAATTCATAAAATAATTTTTATTTCATATACTTACATCTACCTGAAGACTGTTTATGTGAAACAAAGTGTCTGGGATCTATTATAACATCCGAAGGAAAATGTAGAGGAGAAAAAGAGTTCATAGTCCATTACTAAGTCTAGTATCTCATGTGCTTTAAATGACTGAGTGACAACTTTTCACGCAGTAACAGCAACTGCAGTGGAAAGAGTCCTTTAGCAGTTCAATCTGTTCTCTCCAAAAAAGATTAGCTGTTGCATCTTTCAGAATGTGATAAATTTTTTCTTGAGATAGCAATGATTTCTGTAAAACCTCCTGTATTTTATGCATATATATTTTTTCCTTTGCTTGAAATGGACCGTCAGATGGAAGAAGGTATGCAAATGGAATGGATCATAAAATGATTCTAGTATTTCTAAGAGGAAAACTCCTTATTTCTGTTGCTAAGCAAATTAAAGAAAAGAACAAGGTGGCTCGTGCAGAAGCAATAATAACATACCATTGTACTGTTCATAGTCATGCTTGTACAGCACTTGATTATTACAAGAAATGTAAGAGGTGTTTTTTTCCAAGATTAACCCTTTGTTAAAATGGTGCATTTTGTAAGCAGAAAAAAGCTTTGTATAATTCCTACATGTTAACTTCCCTTTCAACTGTGAAGACATTGGAAGTTTTTCTTAAAAGATACATTTCTCATGTCTTAAATTACAGAAATATCAAAATATTTCCAGTTGTTTTTCACTTCTACATACTTAAGGTGGGAATAATCCATTTTCTGTTTCATTATTTTCAAGAGAAATGAACTCACACATGGAAATTTTGGAAAATAGCAAAAAAAAAATGTTGTTGACAATATATTAACAGTCATAGCTAATAAAAATAAAAAGCTTGTAGCTAAGAGGAAAAAAAAAACAAACGAATAAACCCCAAACTTTACAACACTGTCATGGTTGCAAAATTAAAAAAAAAAAAAAAGATAATAAAAGCAAAGAAGCAACATAATAATTATCATTTTACCTTGTAGGTAACATAGAATGAAAAAATTCCTTATGTATTAGCTAAAGTAGTAACAGAATTCATAAAGCATGAATAATGCAAACATTGAGGTGTGTCATTACAAACTGTTTACTTTGACAGCTTAAGCACTAAGGAACACAACTGTTCACGTGCTAAAAATTATTTTGTACTTCAAGGATTCTCCTGTTGTTCTTTAAAACTGACAAAATTGACAGGTTGAGATTTTTATTGTATTACATTCACAGTATACTGAAACTTACTATACAATCTTAATATTAGTACATTTTCACTTACATTGGCTGAAGTCAACATGCCTTCATTTGAGAGCAAGTTCATAAATGGTCAGAGATGCAAATCTTATCTAAAGAGAGATCATCTTACAGTAGGAAAATGGAAAGGACTTAAGTACTCTCAAGTAGGTGACTAGAATTTTGTAAAGTATGTGACTTTAAAAACTAGATTATAGTAAACTGAGTCACCACTTTCAAGAAAAGTATGTTGTCTTTACAGGACATTATTAATTTATTGAGCAGCCTAACTTGACCAAACACTTGAATATAGACTGGTAGTGTGAAAGACTGAGATTTAATACTTATAGAATTTGCTGTACCATTGCAATTTCAAATACAACAGTAGAAAAAATATGCTTATGCTATAAAAAAACCCAACCAGATTGTAGAATGATGCTACATACTGATAGTCCTTAGGCTGAAACCCAAAATAAAGTTAACTTTTACTGTGCCTTTGATGCAGGTTTTATGAAATTGTTAAGAAAAAGTGTAATGAAACATATTACTGTGGATAACCATTACCATTTAAACGGTGTGTTAAAGGTTGTAACAATGCTGATACAGTAAGAAAAATTATACGTCTTTGGAATGACTTTCAAAATAAGATGTTATCTTTTTTTTCCCCCTATGATTGCTACCATATTCACCCAAAAGACAGAGACAATTGCCAGTGATCTCAGATGCTGGGGTTCTCCTCCTTCCAAGGCTTAACATATTCTAAAGAACATGCTCTGTCTTCGTCTCAGACATGTCTGTGCTCCTGCAACAAAGGAAAAATAGTGAGAGACCTTCAGGACAGCCTAAAGTAGAGAAAATGATGATGCTGAAAGGACAGTACATTAAATAAAACCAATTATTTTCTGCTCATCTTAACTAAGTTTTTTTTGTTTACTTTTGTGTACTTGAAGTACTTGAATTCAATACATAATGGCTCTTATGAAATACTATTTCTATAGTTATAAACAAAAACATGGTTAGGAGGGCTTTCAGTTGCCATCTGACAAGGAGCAGTCTGCACAATATTAACAGAAATTTAAGCACTGCATGTAAACTGCTTACTGAAAATAGTCTTCATTCCATGCTGAGGGATAAGATCACCATAAGTGGTGATTTCTATGAACTTCTCCATTGTGCCTCAAAAGTCCCTGAAACTTCAGTCTAGCCTTGCTTCCTTTTAAACATGCTGTGCAACTTAAAAATTGACACTGTTTTTCCTCTGAAACAAATCATACTAAAGCATTCTAGAAAACTACAACGTATTTTTGCATAGCAGTAACAACTCGGTCTTCCATCCCTGGCACAGTTTTTTCAATAGAAAATAGGTTTGCAAAAATCATCATCTTCATGTGAAATCTGTAATTCCAGCCTTACATTGCTTACCTGCAGTGGGTGGTCTTTCATGGTTAGAAAACACTAGAATAGAAAGTGTGTGCCTGGAGTTTTGAACAAAAAGTGGCTGTCTCTTGGATTTAGTGCTTACATGGGTGTTTTGCAGAATTTATAATCACGCAGAAATATAGAAGGATGCGGCATCCCCCTGCACACAGGCAGATGCTTTGATCCGTCAGGCTTCGGTCTGATTAAAAGCTTTGGGAATTTGCAGGAGTTCAATTAGTCACAAGAGGGAGCCCATATTATTTCATAAACACAATAACAGCACACTAAAAAGTAGAAAAGGGAAGATAACTTTTAGGGTTATGGAGTGAAAGAATTGCTGTGTTTCACACAAATGCCCGTGTTCCCCTTACTCCTTGACAATGACACCAATACTTTGCTATACAGTGCAGGGAGGGGTTTTCAGCAACACAAATATAAAGTAAATTTTGAGGAGGATGAACACAATCCCTCTTCTTGGGCCATAAATGAACTTTGCATTTGCTGATGTAGTGAGGGATGCTGGCAAGGGATCCAAGTTACTAATTTACAGTAATAAAGTTCAGATGCTGGCACAGCAAAATTCCAATTATCACAGAGCCACTTGGGTGACACCAAATATATCTGGATAATCAAAGACAATAGAAAGGAATATGAGATTAGACAGCTTGCCTATTAATCTGTTATAAGAGGATGTTGGGATAATACAAGACTGTATAAAAAGGGTTTTCACTGTGATTTTTCTCATGGTAATACCCCCTATCATCTGGGAAACCTGACCTTCTGTGAATTGCAAGTAGGCTTTTGTTTCTTACTACACTAAACAGTAACTTTCTCATTCCCCAGTTTCTGATTTCCTTCCTCACCTTATCAACAAAAAAAAAAAAATTTTACTAAAGGTGGTATTTTTTGTGAGTGTGTTATATATCTAACAAGTTAATGATTCTGTTTGGATATCTTCCTTACTTATTTACCAGGGAAATGGCCTCAAATGTATCAGATTTCACTTATCAGTATCTATTCTTAGTATTCTCTGTGAAGAATTCTCTGTTTTTCCAATAAAGTGAAGGGAAAATAAGAAAGCTAATGTAGTAGATTTCTAGGTCTCATTTATAGAATTGCAATGGTAAAACAACTATGCCTTGGAATTTACTGGTAGTTTTTTTATTAAGAACTTATCTGCTTCATATGGCATGGTAGACATACAAGTCAGCCTTTGAGGAAACTCTCTCATTGTTATAGCCTATATGAATTTTTCTGTTTTCAAGTATTAATTCTCCTGCAGACATCTACAAATGATCACAGTATTTCAGAAGTCTTTGTTTTTCAGGAGTGAATCATTAGTAGTGAAGCTGTCTTCCTGCCTAATAAAAGCTATCACCCTAGCTATGCCTTCACCCTTTAATTACAAGGCAATTAAATTCACCACCATTTGCAATATCTGTGTCCAGAATGAGTCATCTTGTCACATCACACTTTTTTTTCTTGCTTTTGCTATGTGCTTAGCAAGATGTAGCTTAATATTTCTCTGCCCCCATGGAGCTGGAGCTTTCTTCCTTGATTGTTATTTTTCTAAGCTTTACACCTTAGTTGGTCAGAGCTTTCTTGTATCATTGCATGAAAAAAAAATATGTCTGTTTCTTACCACAATGCTATAATTTTAGGATGTATCCAATGACACCACATGTAAAGGATGAAGTATGTCTGTGACTGATAAGCACAGATTTTAAGAAAAAGTATTCTATCTCCTATAAGGCTGGTACAGAATAACCAGCATTTAATTTTTAATAGGATTTTAAGAATTTGAAGAAACATTATTGCCTACTAAGAAGGAAATGATCTGAAAAGGTTTGGGTGTGATATTTAACCAGATATATACAGATGTCATCACAATGACTATAAACTGACTTTGATAAAGTGGGTTTTACAGCACAGCTAATTTGAAACTGCATGCTTTATTTGCCAGCACAAACAGGCTTTATGGTTCTGATGATGTCTTTGCAACTTGATCAGTTGCTGCTGTGCTTTGACACCAGTTTTTAATGACAGACCTGATGCCAGAGGTATCAGCAGGATGACCAATTGAAAAAAAATTAGTTTTCCTCCTGTGTCTTTACATTAGAGATGGGAAACAAGTATGTAGTAAGATACTAAGTGTTGCCCTTATTCAAGCCAGGGTCTTTCCTTAGAGTTCAGTGAAAAGAAAATCCCCCTTTTTTTTCAAATTTAAGTGGCTGGATTCTAATATAAAAGTACCAAAGAAGGTGGGCATGGGGAGAAAAGGAGCTTCTCTTTTTCAGACTGGCTGTTGGGTAATAGCAAGCTTACCAGGTTAGGACAACATAGAGAAAGTAGATTGAAGGACATTTCTGGATTCCCCCTCTTTCATACCTTGGGAAGATTTGACATTAACTATATCAAGCTTTATACTTACACATATACTTACAGCTTTAGTAACTTACACATACTTTCTCTGGCTTCCAGACAGGCCACCAAGTTTCCTTTGCTTTGATGTCCCATTCCCCAAATTCCCACATTTTATAGTCTATCATGTTAGGATGAAGAGTTTTCCTGGTGAGTCTCCCGCAGTTCCTCTGCAATGAGATGCTCATTTCAGAATATATGTATTCTCTTCAAATCTTTTGGCTTACTAGAGTTTGTAATCTACCTGTGATATCCACTTCTTTCTTCCATTTCTCTGCAACTTTGATGTACAGACTTATTATTGTTAAAAGAAAAAGTTCTCTACAGGGGACTTCACTTTTGCTTTAGTTTTATATAACCTTTGTGTTAAAGTATTTGTTTGAAGGCTTAACGCTTTTGGACCCGATGTCTGTAGATGTATATGATTTTTTTGTTTCTGTTGTTGTCCTTAAAGTATCTCATTTAACCTACAAACTTCTTTAGAAGGGTAATGTTGACGTAAGAGGCATATAATTAATCTGGGAGTTAAACAAACTTATTCTTATTATAGACACATAGTAGATCAGATGCTAATAACTTTATTTATAATAAACAACAATCAGCTATATTGATAGAGCCACCACCTCAGGGGGACCACTTGCGGTGAACAGTATTACTCAAAATAAGTTATCAGCATCACTCATCACACAGTGTGTTCTAGTATGACTGGTATTATTATGAGTAATAATATATCAATAACTACAACAATAATAATAATAATTATCTTAGAATGAATGGTTGGTCTCATGCAGTTTGCAAATATTTCAGAAGATGTTAAAACACAGGCAATACCCAGAACTGCCAATATACAATGCAAATATGTAATAAGAACTAGCCACTTTGATTCCTATCACCAGATCCTAAGGTGTCCTCTCTTTCCACTAAAGCTAAGGGCAGGGGGCAGGGTAGAGATAGAGAGGGGAGGGAAGTGAAAGAATTGTTGAATACCTTATTTTTTCTTAAACAGTGTAATTAATAGAGTCTATATATTAAAAAATCAGCCAGGCTTACACTCCACAATCCCATCAGTTAATGTAGTTTATGTATCTCCATTAGCATGGCTGCTCACTCAGCAACCTTCTACAATATTTCCCTTAGTATCAAGTATATTGCTAACTTTTGCCAGGATACTACCGATTAAGGTTATTGCTGTTTTTTTCTGAAATTCTTTGGCTTTAGAATCTCCTAATGAAACGCTTAAAAGTTATTTCATTTCAGTTTTCTGTGATTATATTATCTCCTTTTAAATACACTTTTTCTTTCCTGAACAGTCAGCACATCTCCATCTCATAGCAATATGTAGTCCAAAGAGAGCTAGGGGCCAAACTTTGCAACACTTCTGAGGTCTCCACAAGATGATAAATTGAATATAACACAGTATGTGAACTCCTGCAACTCCTGGCTATATATATTATAATGAAGTGGGAGATGTGCTGATTATCACATAATACAGATGTATTACGTACAAAATAGGCACCAAGAGGAAAGAACGTGCTTTGGTTTTATCACTTAATATTATGAGAATGAAAGGACCCAGGTATGCATAATTATAAACTGCAAATGTCATGCCTCCTCCCTCTCCTTCCATCATCCAGAAAAATCATCACATTAAGAAAAGAAGCAATGCCCTGGGTCTTTCTCATTAGCCACACAAAATCAGAGAAAAAAAACCTCACAACTACTGTCTGCGGTAAAAGAGCTTTTTGTTGTGGTTTCAGCCAAAATCACTGCAACTGGACCGACAGATGGCCCTCCCCTCAAAAAAGAGAGGAGAGGAAGAGATAAGGAGATTCAGAAGTTTAGAATGAACTAAACTACTTTAATGAAGAACTAATATTAAATTACAAAAGAAGAAAATAATGAAATAGATACAATATATATACAAAATCATACCAAGCTCCCAGGATGACAGTCCCGTCACTGGCAGGCACTGGGAAAGTCCCAGACTGGACTCAGCAACAGATGGGAACTGGATTCCAGCTCTGGAGTCAGGAACACACAGATTGGGATCAA
>JAOXNO010000033.1:45242351-45269566 GCA_028565335.1 Limnodromus scolopaceus | reverse complement strand
GTTGACCCTTTGATCCCTCAGCTTTATACTGAGCATGGGGCAGATGGGATGGAATACCCAAGTTGGTCAGGTTTGGGTCACCTATCCTGTCCATTCCTCCCCACAGGTGTGACCTATCTATGCTTTTCCGTTTCCAACCCTCTAAGGGGCAAATAACGAAAATTGGCTGACCTTGGTTGTTATAGCACTAAGTATAAGCAAGGGCCTCTCTGCATACTATTCCTTGGCATTTAGCACAAACATTGGCCTTATCATCCTGAGAATGAGCAGTTTTCTTGACAATATGCCATTAATTTCAGAGAGTTAGAGGAGGTCTAGCTAAAATGTAAAATTCCAGAACACAAAATTGGTTCAATTTTACTTTAAACCGGGACACTTTTATATCTCAGCAGTTAAATTCTGATTTTAGTTTTCATGGGACTCAAGAAAAGAATAAACATAATTAATCTAGTAAAGGATTAATATAGTCAACAGCAGCTGCCTCAAAAGGAAATGCAAGAAATACAAAGCAAGGTTCAAGGGACTAAATCAAGCAAAGCATCTTTCCTGACATTGGTAAGAAATCCTCAGGTCTCAAACAAACCACCTCTAACTAACCCAAAAAAGCTATAAACCTCATGGCTTTTCCATCCCATTTATGTTTCCTTCATTTAGCATCTCTTCCTGCATCCAGAGATGATGACCATTTAGAGCCATCACTGGCTTAATCTGAAAAAACCCTCCAGTGTATTCTGAGATCACTCTCCACCCTTGAATGCAATCTTTTACAGATGTGATCCTTATAAGGTGTGTCTTTTTCTTATTCTACTGCTCTAATTATTTCATTTTGTTTCTGAAAGTGTGTGTAAAGCCAAAGTTGCACAGCTGTGTTAATGACAAGCTCCTAGTAAAAATGTGGTTCACCTGCCTACTCATTTTCAGCTACTCGCACTGCCATGCTTTGTTTTCTCCTTCAATTTGTTAATATTTTCTTTCCTGTTTTTGTCTTCTAATATATTTAAAGAATCTCTTCTGTTTACCTTAATATTCTTCAGCAGTACTGCTTCATTATTCCCATTTGTACTTTCAATTCCCTCTTTATAGTCCCTCTGTTTCTTCACATAAAATTAAAAAAATACTGCACATCTTTTCTTTCCTATAATTTTTAAAGCTCTGTTTTGCTTTCATTTGACTTAAAAGACATATCAGTCAACCACACTGAAGTTTAATGCCTGGGTTTACATAATGGTATATTCTCTTTCTAATTTTCCCTTGCTCTACCACCTTACCAAGTCTTTAGTTAATTTTGTAAACATTATCTCTTTCTAATAAGCACTACCTGTTTATATCATTTATTACATAATTAATGGTATTAAATGTGAATATTTAAAAGTTTAATTGACCTGAGTTTCTGTTCAAAATGCCATCCAACAAATGAAATTTGAAACTGTATTCAATAATAATAATTTTAGTCTCTAAGAGTCACTTCCTTTGTCACAGCATGTTCATTTGACAGATGTTATCCACTTTTTGGTATCTCTTGTACATCGCAGTTTTCCCCCTTTTATCCTTGGATCCTTAGATGTAAAAATTAATTCGCGGTATATACAAGTCCTCAGTTTTTCCTGTGATTTTAGATTTTTGGGAACACCCTGCCACCTTGGATTGAAGGATGATGAATATTTTCTGTAATGTTACTCAATATACAATAAATCAGCCCAAACCCTCTCTTAAAAGTCTCTAACTGAGCTGCAGAGACTATGCTTCATTTACCTTTCTGTTTTCCTTCTCCTTATTGCCCTGGAGAATGTAAGGAAAATTGAATGTTGATTATGGTCCAACAAATCCAAAAAAAAAGTATTTCTAACAGAAATTATCAAAGATCTCAGATCTCAACAGGCAAAAATCAGCATAATTTCACAGAAGCAGTATTGATAAATAGATTTAAACTGGCTAAGAATGCAGTTCTGAGTTTGTACCATGGTTTGTAAGCGATTGAACACACTGCGTTGCAGGCATGCATTTCTGGGTGTCTGGGTTATTCCTTCAGTAACTTTTGAACCTGTTGACAAATTCTACCCAAATTTAATATACAGGATAGTTTGCAAATAAAATTACGTACTGTAAATTCTTTCCTTTTTTTTTAGAGTAGAACTACCCTATTGATTCCTCCAGTAAGGATGAAGTTGAGCTTAATCCTCATTAGACAACAATGTATTTTCATGTGTGACATTATGCCCAGCAAAATGAAGCTTTAACTGGAATTTGAAGCTTACTGGGTAGCACAGACACAAACCAATACAAACCCAGGCTTTTTCAGTCCCAAGCTCCAGATATAATTTGCATAATTTAAGTGTCATGTAATTGTATTATTCCCTGTCTTTGAATATGTAATGATTAAAATTCTTAAATGTGTATTTCCTGGGCTTCACACAGCTACAGCTGCCAATGAATCTGTGAGCGCTCAGGTTCCCTGAATGCAGACCCCAAGGATCCTGAATTGAGTGCTCACAAAAGGAACATAAATAATTGCAAGATACTTTTTTTTCCTATTTTAACTGGGAAATTATTTGCATATTTCATAACACTTTTTCAACCATGCTCTTCTGTAGCAATGTGCAAAATTATTTTTCCGCAGTTAGAACATTTACAGTACTAATAAAGAAGAAAGTATATTTGATGAGAGCTTTGCAGAGCCATTGAGCACTCATCTTCAATTTGTGTTTTTGATGCTTTCCCACAGTGTTAGCAGAGGCCCTCAACTAAATTCTCAGAAGAAACAAATTATTTTACCTTCATTCAACTGAAACTATGACAATTCACACAAGCTTCCTCTGCACAGTATACACAACAGTGAAAGAAGAACAGGAACAGAATTGGAGCTCTGAGAACACCAGCAGAGGGGAAATGATACATAAATTGCAAATATGGTGGGTTTTTTTCAAAATATATTAATTAAAGTCTGTAAAACTTGGACGTTTTTGTCATGGGAAAAGTTGTTGTGTGCAAAATCTCTGTTCTAAATTAGGATTAAATGTTTTGTTGGACTTCTGCTTATTTTATACTATTTTCTACTCACAGATCCTTTGCTATGATGTACCATGTCAAGATATTTCACAGCAGTACGACATCATGTTAGGGTGTGTTAATAGCGTAACATAGACTCCAAGCTAAAATTATAACAGTTTTCCTCTTAGTAGTATAATATCAATTAGAACACTTAAGGGAGGAGGAGTTATTGTTCATAAAGCATTGGCAGAGAAAGGAGGACAAGGAAAATGAGTATTTGTCCAACATTACTCACACAGTGCCCAACATCTTGCGTGAGTAACTAATCTGGGGTAATAAACACAAAAGTAACAGCAAGAGAAAGCAGGAGGATGCAGATGGTACCATTTCACAATGCCTTGAGTCCAGAGCCTTTACAATACTACGTGGCAATTCTTCTTAATCATAAGTTTCTGAAATAAAACAAAAAATCATAAACAGAGCTTTTTCAATGGTTTCATTAAGACTAGCAACTACATTAAGACTAGGGAATGAGGATAGGTATATGAACATCCTCTCAGACGTATTTAGTTCAACTTAGCACATGTTTGTTGTCCTGCCAATACTTCAATTTTTGGTGCTAAATTGTTTTCAGTAGTAAAATACTGTCTTAGTACAAGAGGAGATGTTCTCCATCTTTTCCAGACATCCAACAGCCTGCAGTGTTGGATATTTTGAGGAAACGATTCTTGAAAGTGTTCAAATTTAGCACCTGAAGAATCTGATATCAGACCAGCTAATGATGGATGAACCCTGTATAGTTGCAGGATTCTTGGCTCAGACAATACAAGGTAATGCATTCATACAGAAGAAGGACCAGACTGTTGTATTGGAATTAGCTCTTTTGTATTAGCACAGGTGGTACAAAAAGATTGCAGACTTTGCAGTTTCATTGCTAGCTGCTTGATAATTCCAGATTTCCTTTCTTCCATATGCTATGCATTGCACAAAACAGTACAGAGTGTACCTAGAGATTGTCTTGGTTACACGCCATCATGCATTCTGTGCAACAGCTTATACCAGTACTGAGCAGCTAAACTTACTGTAGCTTCCTACTTGAGGGAGCCTTGGGAGGGAGAGAAGAAAAACAAAACATTACAGCTCACTGCATTTTCAAGTGTAATGGTGTTTGAAAAAATATCTTGACTTCTAGTATTTTTTTTTGGTATTCCATTCTGGGTGTTTCATTTGTATCTTGCCTAGTAAATAGAATTATTATTATATAAGTGCAAGGTATTATTACAACTCATGCAGCAGCCTGTACATAGTGTGTTGGTTTCATTAAAATTCAGGCCTAGATGGCTGCTGAGCGTTGGAAAGTACATTACCAATATAACTGAATTGATTTTGTTGAACCCACTGAAGGTGAAAGCATTGGACATAATTTGTCTAGATTTGAGAAAAAAAAAAGTGATACTTTACCACACAACAGATCCATTTATAAAGCCAGACAGCATAATACAGCTAGAGTAAACAGTGTCCTGAAAAGCAGACACAAAGGTCAGTTAAAGGAAAACATGCAGAACAAAATCTTACTACATGCAGGTTGCTACAAAATGCGGTATTAAAATCATTCCTAGTTTTGTCATTTTAAGGACTGTTCCAAAGCTTATTGTCAAAATAGGATGTCATGCTTAATTTTCCCCAGTTTACTAAAGATCAGATGCTGGAGGTATGCACTAAACTTGCAAGGCTGGTTCTGGGACTATACTTCCCAAAAAATATGAAAGATACATTGTTTTCACACACTGTATACATCCCTCAGGACTACCAGAATACAATTTATTCTATCTTGTCATTACTCGGCACAGAGAAAAGAGAATGGATAAAATAAAATCTTTCCCCAAAATTTTTCAGAATAACATAGTAAACCAGTATCTGTTGGTGAGGTGCAAACCCAGTGGAGTAACTACTCAACAGACATCCATGAAGCACATCTCTCCACATTTTTGGATCAGGTGCAAGCAGAACTGCTGAAGGTACAGCTGACTGGTAGGAGTATTTCCTGCCTAGTTTCATGACTATCTAGAGTAATTTGTAAACACACTAATGGTGTCTTATTAAGAAAGATTGTTGGAGACAAAAATGTATGTTAACTATTAAAACAATATCTTAGGAAGTAGGACAAAAAGTGTTTTTTCATATTTTGGAGTTGTGAAATGTGTATAAAGATCAGCCATCCTTGACCTACATGGCTGATGAAAAAGTAAGTGGGAGGCTGAAATCTGATAGAGAGATAAGATACTGAAAAAAGAAAAGAGTAGATTGAATAATGTGTCTGGGATTGTAACTAATTCAGAAATAATTCATGGACTGAAGTGTAACCAAGGACTAGAATATAAATAGTTTGAGCAGAACAATGGGAGTCTTGAGTGAAAGCAAAGTGACAGGGTCAGTAATGGAAGGAAATGCAAATGAACTCTTAAGCAGGATAAATGGATGGATGAGAGGTAATTTCAGGGGTATTACAGATCTGTGGAAATATAATAATGAGAAATGCAGCATCAACACCAGGAAAGTGCAATATTTTTGGCCAACATTTTTTTGTGACCAGAAGTTAATTTTAAGTCAGATTTTTGTCCATCCATGTGGGATCTTATTGACACCTTGAGTGCCTCTTGGTAAGGGATTATATTCATTATTTTGGTCCTGTTGTTCACTTAGAACAATTTGGACTTCAGGTAGTACAGCAGAAAGTTCTGGAGACGTGATCTAGAAGTCTTCATCATGACATGGGGGTTAGGGCTATACTTATATGAGCATGCCTTTAGTCAGCTCAGCTACTTCTTTCCAATGTGTTTTTAAAAATTTCTAAACCACCTGTGATGACACTATAAAGTACATCAGTGGGTATATAGTTCTGTCAGATAATGCTCTGACACCCTCTGATGATGATATCAGGACTGAGGTCTATATTTCAGCTGCCTGCACCTCCATTAAAATCCCAGACTATGATGTGTTCTCATTCTCTCAGAACAGTTTCCTGGCAAATGTAGGAAACTGAAGCACAAAAGGGAAAAAATAATTTATTCTGTGTTATTCAGGACCTTTGTATTAGGAGCTGGATCCAGAATGCATAGCCCTAGGATGCTTTCCTCTTCTGTTCTCACCAAATTTTGGCTACCTTCCTATTCCCTAGAACCTTACAAGCTGGAAGTCTTCAAGAAGAAATAACAAGCTGCTATACTTTCAAGTTTACATATGCCTTGTATAGAAAATCACATTCTTTTGCAAGGAATAAAACCATTAGGATAAATCTTCCCCCTTGAGCACCGACACTGTCTTCTCCTCTACTTTTGTAACATTCATTAAAAGCTTTGTAAGTTCTCTTGACGTTATAAACAGTATGTCCGTATCACATATGGGCTAATCACACATCGTGATACTTATGTACCACAGCAAACATCTCCCACTAATCACAGAATGAGGGTAGAAAGTCAGATAAACTTTCACTTTTGGAATGCTTTAAAAGAACATCAAGCTTAGGAGTGGAGGAAAATAGTGTGGTTCACAACCTAATTCAGACCATCATGATTTTTATTGGTCAAGCTCCACAACAGTTTGTAATTTCCCTTAAACAAAACCTTCAGGTTCAGACAGGTTGTGCTCGGGAGCAAGGCAGACTGGAAAGATCCAACACGTTGTAATTCTTGTATCATGACACTAGGAAAAGATGGAGGAAATAACGGAACTCTCTACTCATCAGAGAGGTAAGAGACAGTACATGCTATGAAATGTAATTAATTAAATGGAGCCAGATATGATGGGCAAAGAGGAGTCAGGTTGGAGGAATACATGCAAAGCAGAAAGAGTTGTTTTCACTCTCCCTCACCCCTCCAGGTTTTTGTTACTCTGCCTGATGTTTCAGCCTTCACAGAAAAGCTGTTTTTACAAGACATGTGCATTTGTCATCTGTTTTAGTGAAGACTGATGACCTGGTTTAAACGGCCAGTGAAGGTGAGTTTAAGCTAAACTGCTTGACTTTGGGCTGAATCACACATGCGAGTTGTTCTGTCATCTTTGCTGGGAGCAGACAGCCAGGGAAGGCAATATCTTCAGAGGCTCCAGGGAGATCTCACAGAGCTTCCCTGACCATACTTCTATCCAGTTCAGGGAACACAACTGAAAAAACAATCTAGGACAAAACAAGAAGAAAACCAATAAGTTTGATAAGGTTTGTTCTTGTTGTGTAGACCTCTCATAAACCATAGATCTAGCATGTCAAATCTGGAGTGGATTTGTGTTTGTAGATTTGTTAACAAAATTAATAATAATTTAAAAAAATATGTATAGCCTTTTGAAATTTTTCTCTTACCACAGGACAGACTTTTAAACCCTGCAGTAGCAAGCACACCTTCCTTATATAAAGGGGCAAGAAACTTCACATAGTTGATTTACGCAGAAGATTTACTTTGTTGTAAAGCTATCTTCTACGGACTCCATTGGCAACACTGCCCTTGAAGTATTATTGTCTTTCTCAAAACTTTCTTGAAATTGATCAAGTCTGGGAAATTGTGGCTTTTCAGTGGAATAATCCCTTGGCAATGTGGCTTAGAGTGGAGGCTTTTCACTGTGTGAAAGTTTGTCCTGAGGGTTTTGAGTGTTTATTTGAACAAGCATACAAACAGAATGAAGATATTACTGGAATAGTATCTTTATTCTTCTTCCTTACCTTCCTCATTTTCTAGGACTGTATACACACAGCACCATCCACCTTCCACGCATATTAAAATGAAAGATTCAGTTTGTGGTCAAGATACGTAAATAAACAAAAATGTTTATTACTGTGATCAGACAGATGTTCAAATGATTTAATAAAAATTACCCAAGAGAAAATAATCAGACTGAAGCCTAGTTCCTAAAGGGAGGAATCACAGAAGTACTTCTGTAACCATCCTACCTTAACCTTCCTATGTGCTTGTCCCAGCCTTTTACCTTGTAGAAGGGATTTTTATTGTAGAATTAGCACAATTTTAATTAATTTTTGCAGCCATATGCAACTCTCAATTAACAACATTACCTTCTATCCATATGCTCTTAGTTTCTCTTATTATGTTAGTTTTCCACATTGCCAAGAGAGAGGAAGGGTAAAGTATGCTCTGAGAAGAAGTAAGTGCAGTCAATTTTCTGTTAGCCACAGGTGGGTTATGCAGCTGGCACTAACAAACACTGAAAACACATGGAAGCCAGCTGAAGTCTGGCAAAGCTTATTAGCTCAGGTGTAGATATGGCCTTACTGGTTCCAGACCCAACTTGAATGTCTCTATACCATGCTCTGAGGTATGGAAGGCATTTGTTAACCTCATTTAATACTGACCCTGACAGACCTGAGCTGGCTTTGCACAGCTCCACGAGTGGTTTTTCTTCCTACTGAATACCCCAGCTCTTGGTACTCTCAAGATTTATTACTGTTGCATTAATGCGACAGAGCTATTTCTTGACCCAAGCTGTCACTATGAGTTATGGGACCCAAGTGGTGGGAGATTTATTCCTTGTGTTTTATGGGATGCTTGACGTTTTGGAAAGGGAGGACTTCCATTGCCCCACTCTGAAAGGACTTTATGTTCACGTGCCTGGAGCCAACTGTTGTAATTTGATGTAGTTCCATTGGAGTCAGTGGAGTTATGTCAGGAAATCAGGTTACAAGGGAGAAGATCAAATGCCAAATACTTATTTCATATTACTCTTGATCTTTCACTAACACCTTATATGCTATTTCTAAATTTGCTTTTCTAGGAAGCTGTATTCCAACTATTTTCTTGGAACAAAAAATGAAGAAAAAAGTGATTCTTATAGATATATATAAAATCACTTATTATATACAATTTCACTTTGAATTAACTTTATCAAAGGATAAAACAAGTAACACTAAATTCAATCAATGTTACATGGTTTTTCTCCCTTATTTCTTTCAAAGCTTGGTCTGTTTAATAAAATGTTCCTGATAAACAAAATACTAAACACAGTATTTTTCAATTTGGTATGTGATTGACTTATATAGACTATTAGTTTTCCAAGGAAATAATTCATTTATAATTTTGGCATAATATGCTTGTCCTATACTGCTTTTTTAAAGCTGCAATACTAAATTAATACTTTTTTACTAAAATGGTTTTGATCCACTATACTCTTCACCTGATGGAAAAATGAACAAACATTGAACCAATAATCTAAAATAGACTTCTAAAATCCCTCTTATAATTATCAATGTTAGCCCCAGAAAAGAAATATACTGAAGCATGCAATTTGGCAGTTCTCCTTCAACAATAACAGTCAAGGAAAACTTGTTTGAAAAAGTCAATACAATTATGAAACAATAGAAAGAATCTTCTGTTGAAAACATTGAATTTCTCTGTGGCATACAAAAGCCTGACCCATCAGTAGTTTAAGAGAGCAATTTACATACTATACATAATACTGGTGTGAAAGACATAAAGAAATAAGCAATTACTTTGTTATCCCCAAAGCGGGTAGGTGAGAACAGTGCAAAGAAAGAGGGAACGAGTGGATGAGACAGACTTATGTTTCATGAAATACTGATGTGTTCAGACAATATCTCCCTAAGAACGATGGTGCTTCAGATTAGTTACTTCATAGATCCACCATTGCTGGTTAAAGCTGAACTTAGAGTAGGCAGAAGCAAGCATCAGTACAAAGAAGAGATAGCTATTAATTTTGAACTCCTCCAAAAGAAAAGGGAATGCAAGACTGACCTGCAATGAAGATTACTAACCCACAACTATAACAGCTACACATGAATATTCTCAAGTTGTTTTAAACATCATTCAGCCTTTCGCTTGTCAATGCTTGGGATTAATAAAGGTTGCAACTCCACCCAAGGCTTAATATCGTGTAGACAACCTGATCATAACAAAGACTGTAGCACCAAAGGACCTAAAGTATGGATAAAAATTGTGTACTGCTACTAGTATACACCAGAAGGTTAACTTTATAATGCTCAATAGCATCCTCAATTGGAATTATGTCAGAGAGAAGGAAGAGAAAGAAGAACCGAACCTCTGGGAATTAATGAACTGATTGCCCCTTGTAGTTGCGGGAAATCTATTTGCAGAAACAAATTGACCTTGCCAGCTAGATAGAGACACAGATGCTAAATGATGTAACCAGGCTCCAAATCTGCTGAATCACATGTAGCTCTTGCAGCAGAGAAGAAAATGGTGTAGGCTATTTTTACTAGGGAAAGGACATTTTTGATGAAATAGAAGTGTCTCTATTGAATCCTCAACAGATATCTAATGTAAATAACGGGCATGTTAAATGATCATTGCTTAGTCTCATTATATTTTATAACTTTATTAGCTTATCTGTTCCCAGTGTCACATTGACATGTTTGTATTAAAACACAGATATATATCTTCAATTTTCACAGTACCTGTAGTGGTTTCAACCCTGGCTGGACACCAGGTACCCATCAAAGCTGCTCTATCAGTCCTCTTCTCAGCAAGACAGGGGGAGAGAAAATATAACGAAAGACTCATAGGTCAAGATAAGGACAGGATGATCCCTCACCAATTACTGTCATGGGTAAAACAGACTCACCTTGGGGAAAATTAATTTTATTTATCACCAATCAAATCAGAGTAGGATATGAAAAACAAAAATTAAATCTTAAAATATCTTCCCCCACCACTCCCTTCTTCCCAGGTTTAACTCTACTCCCAATTTTCTCAACCTCTTCTCACACACAGGGGGTCGGGGAATGGGGGTTGCGATCAGTTCATCACACATTGTCTCTGATGCTCCTTCTTCCTCACAGGGAAGACTCTTCACGCTCTTTCCCTGCTCCAGTGTGGCGTCCCTCCCTGGGGAGACATCCTCCATGAACTTCTCAGGTCCCTTCCATGGAATACAGTCCTTCAGGAACAGACTGCTCCAGCATGAGTCTCTCACAGGGTTACAAGTCCTGCCACCAAACCTGCTCCAGCGTGGGCTCCTCTCTTTCCACAGGTCCTGCCAGGAACCTGCTCCAGTGTGGGCTTCCTATAGGGTCACAGCCTCCTTCGAGTATCCACCTGCTCCAATGTTGGATCCTCCATAAGTGAATATCTGCTCCACCATGGAGCTCCAGGGGCTGCAAGAGGAACAGCGTGCCTTACCATGGTCTTCACCACAGGCTGCAGGGAAATCTCTGCTCCTGTGCCTGAAGCCCCTCCACCCCCTCCTTCACTGACCTTGGTGTCTGCAGAGTTCTCTCACATATTCTCCCTCCTATCTCCCACTGCAATTGCCCTTGCACAGCAATACGTTATCACAGAGGCACTACCACTGTCACTGATGGGCTCAGCCGTGGCAAGCAGTGGGTCAGTCTTGGAGCTGGCTGGCGTTGGCTCTATCAGACATAGGGGCAGCTTCTAGCAGGTTCTCACAGAAGCCACCCCTGTAGCC
Organism: Limnodromus scolopaceus; assembly: GCA_028565335.1. Taxonomy (NCBI): domain Eukaryota; kingdom Metazoa; phylum Chordata; class Aves; order Charadriiformes; family Scolopacidae; genus Limnodromus; species Limnodromus scolopaceus. The sequence goes on along the minus strand of JAOXNO010000033.1, from coordinate 45,258,133 downwards.
TCCCCACTTTCAAAAACCTTGCCGCACAAACCCAATACAGTACCAAAAGAACAATTACAGCTATTGATCCTCACAAGTAAAAAAGTAGCAGAAAAAGAAGAAATAGCTTCATCTGCAGAAAGCAAGAAACATCAAAATGCAGACCTAATATGCTTTTTAGCTTTTCATATTTTTAGAGGACTTTTTTCCAAAATGCATAATTCTATATAAAAACTCAACTTTCCCCACACTTGCAACAGAACTCACTGAAGGAGAAATTAGTCCAAAATATCTAAAAAATACCTTTATTTTTTTTTAGTGAACTAGGGATGCTGTGGATCATAAAGGTTTAGATGAGCTCATGGAAGAGGAAAACATGGGCAATTGCTAAATGCAAAGCCAGTGGTGGTTTCTATGCAAGTACCTGGGGTTGGAAGGATATTCATAAGAAGCTTAGTATAAACTGGTCCTGTTCTGTCACTCGTCCCTAGGCATCTAGTTTTAGCCACTACTGCAGACAGGGTTCTGGTTTAGATGGGCTTTTGGTCTGAGCCAAGAGCAATTCATGTTTTTGTGACACCCAGACTCAGTTCTCACACAGCAGTTTATGCTAATCTAGAGAAAAGGGTATTCCCATCAATGTGATGCATTTTAAAAGTAAAATCTAGAGTTTAATATTCAACATATCCAAAGCATTAATATGTATATCTTGTTCACTACTGCAGTATGTCCTAGAACCTTGCAAATAAGGACTTCCTCAATATATTCCATGTTTGAAGGTACCTTTATTCAATATTACTTTTTGTTTCCAAAGTATCAAGGTACTGGCTTTGACCAAATATAGAAGGGCAAAGCAAATCTCCCTGAATCACAAATCTGACTACCTGCTGCAGCATCCCAGTTTCTCACTGGTTTTATGAAAGATCCAAAATTAGGTCAGGAAACCAGCTTTGTTTGGGTAGAGTTCAGAGAAGAAAGTAACAACTATGTCCACTTACGTCAGCTTCCACTGATTAAGCCGTAAGTTTTACAAACTGCATTGGTGTTTGCTTTCTGGTTGAGGGAATTAATTTAAGTTCCAAGATGCTAATACCATTGAGAAACATGATAATTCCTTATACCTGAAGACAGAAACTAAATTATATTGTCTGGAATAGCGTTACAGTGATGCCTTCAAAGCAGACTCCCTGCAAATTAGATAGCTTGGATACAGATATCCGCCTAGCTTGAGCTGTATGCATATCAGTTTTTATTTAAAAACCCAGACAAGTACTTCATAAACATGCAGCGTGTTCTTTTATCTTGGCCTACACTCTTATCTTACCTACATTGTTACCTTCATTCACACTAACTAGTTTAAGTGGCTGCAGAGCAGATGTAACCTAAGACAGAATTGGATACAAGAGACAAACACCACAAGAAAACAGTCAAACAATCCTTATTAGTGAAAAACAATGAAATCGTGACAGATACTATTTAACTACTGCCGCATATCTTTGAGGACTTTGTTGAAGAAAAAATTGTTCAGGTGGATTTAAAAGACAATTATATGTAGGTAAATATTTGTACAATCTCCAATAAGTTTCTACTGAATTTTCTAGACGTACTAAAAATCAAATGTGACCAAATCTCAGGCAGATTTCTCCCTTTCTGAGAGGCTAATTAAATAGATGCACCACCACCACCACCCCCCATTCTCCTTACAACTCATTGCTTCAAATATTTTAATATTGAATTTCTAAAAAGAAAATGGAAAATTAAAAAAGCATGTCAATATATAATGAGTTATATTTATAAGCCCTCTTTTTGCCAAGTGACTCAGGGCACTATACAGACAATTAAAGTCAAATTATAATCACACAAATTACTATAAATGCATGTTATTAGCTAATTAGAGAAAAAAATCTAACCCTCAAAATTAGACTAAAAATAAACAAATGTGGCATTATTAAAGGCAAACAGTAGAGCAAAACAACAAGTTGTTTGTCTTAGTGCTGTTTCAGGAAGATTAAAGATAATTTTAATATCTTTTGTGATTTCTTTAACTTGTATTTTGTTGGATTTTTACCTTAAAAGACATAAGGCAGGATTTTCAGAAATCTCAAGTTCTCATGAAATATTTATATGCCTGAAATTTATCCATGGATGGAATAGAGAACACTGACCCTAGGCAGCTGGGCTTTCTGCAACATGTGCCAAAGAATAGCTTGAAAAATCCCTCCTCTTAACTAGGGAACAACTTAAAGTTGTCAGCAAGGAGGACACATTCCTTTCCAGAATTTGTGTGTGAAAATCAGGGCTGCCAGCAATTACATCTGTCCCTTCAAAACTGACATCCTGAAATTTTCTCCTCCATCCGTTTTCAAAAAAAAGAAAAGAGTCAGACTTCATTACTGCAATGTACAGACTTTCTAAATATTGAAATTTTTGCTATGGAAGTAATTTACTCTGCTTTCTGGTGAGTTCTCTTCTGAGAAAAGATTGATCTATGTTTGGACCTTTTCCAGAAAAAGGTGAGAATCAAACTAAATCTTCTATTCATTTTTACAGATGGCCACACTATTCAAGTTATGTCTTGTAAGAAAATGCCTAGTATTCGTATTGGGAAGAGCTTCACATTTCTGATTTGTGTTAGAGAGACTCTGAGCATGTTCATCAAAGTCAGGCCTCGGGGATTTAGGCAGGGTGGAAGATACATTTCAACGAAGTTTAGACATTGACAGCATCAATGTCTAACTAGTCATCTGGGGTCTTTCTTTTGTCAGGGGGAAGAAGTAAGAACTTTGAGTGCTCGTTTCACCTGACTTACGTTTCAGGCACTTACTTGTCTTCATTGAAAAAAAAGTGAACCTACTTCAGGTCCTTTCTGAAAGAGAAACCCTGTTTATAAGGTGGTTTACAAGGCCAAATAAAACCTAATTCATTCATGAAATCCATGGTCACTTGTAGAGTATTACACAACAAATATCAAAAAAAAAAAAAGGATGAAAGCGGCATCAAGCGGTCATCTACTGTGTCTCTGACTCAAATCCAAGTCAACTAAACATTTACCATTTCTGACCAATCTGATCTACTGTGGCATTAAATGTTTACAGTGATGGAAATTATGTCATGTTTTCAGGTGATCTATTAACCATTTCATGATCCTTACCATGAGCTCCCAGAACAGTTTGTGTCCAGTTTAATATGAATGTTCACAGATGGAATTTAAGCCTATTGATTTTTAACTTATCTATGGTCATGGAGAAGACTCAATTTTCTGGTCTGCAGCAACCCTTCTGTATATTTTTAAACTGCTATCATGTCTTCATTTGATCTTGTTTGTCACTTTATAACTGGAGACTTTCTTGTTAACAGTAAATTTCCAAATATTTTGACTTTGTTAATAACATGAAAAAGACAGAAAATATATTTTTAAAAGTTTTTACTGCCTTTAAATATTGAGGTTTTTGAAATATTTTGTATGGTGGGTTTATTTTCCATTCAGCTGAACAGATTTTATTAATGACAGCTTGACAGTCTTCAAATACTTTACCTGTTTGTATTTGAAAGAATAATAAGTCAGTTTAGATGGTCTGTAGAACAATTGTTCATAGCAAAGCTTTGTTTTATTTTATTTGCCTTAATTTAAAGCACAAACACGCAAACATTTTTGAATAAAGAAGAAAGATTTGGAAGAAATTTCTATAGATGGTATTGTCTTTCACATGAATGCAACAGTTTGGCTAAAGTGGCTTTTTTTGTCTTTTTTTTTTGGCTGCTGCACATTGAAAGTTCTCAGAAATTGTTGTTTAGTAGTGATATCATAATTTTTAAATACCGAATCCTACACATCTCCAAGAGGTGGGAAGAGGAAGAAAATCAGCCATATGACACTTAGACTGCATTGGTTTTGGCTGGGACAGTTAGTCTTCTTCGCAGTAACTCCTATGGTGCTTATGGTTTGGATTTGTGACCAAAACAGTGTTGATGTTTACATAGGTGATGTTTTAGCTACTGCTGAGCAGCTCTTACACACTGTCAAGGCATTTTCTGCTTCTCACATTGCCCTGCCAGCAAGTAGGCTGGGGGTGCACAGGAGGCTGGGAGGGGACACAGCTGAGACAGCTGGCCCCAACTGACCATACTACATTGAGCTCAGCAATAAAAACTAGGGGAAGAAGGAGGAATGGGGGGATGCTCAGAGTTATAGCATCTTCCCAAGTAACCATCACATGGGATAAAGCCCTGCTTTCCTGGAACAGAAAACTGAACACTTGCCTACCAATGAGATTTGGTCAATGAATTCCATATTTTGCTTTGCATGTGCATGCACCTTTTGTTTTACCTATTAAACTGCCTTTATCTCAACCCACAATTTTTTGTGCTTTTACTCCTCTGATTCTCTCCCCCATTCCACTGTGGGGGAGTGAGGGAGCAGCTCTTTGGGGCTAAGCTGCCTATTGGTGTTAACCCCAAATACAAACATACAGTAACTACTGAGGGGTGACAGTATCATTGCAGTACAGGCAGAATACAATGCACTGACTGCAGTGATGCATATTTCATCCCATGGCCAGGCACAATGCCATTTCAAATGGACCCTTGCTAGCAATCATGAAGTTCCTCCATCATTTTTTTATGCACTCCTAGCTAAATGAATACAGACCTAAATGAAAAAAAAACCCATAAAAAATCAGGGTCTGTTTGCTAAAGTGGCTTAAGTTAGTGTTTTCCTTTACAGTTGGGGCAGCCTAAGAGCATGCACTGGATCAGTAACAGTGATCAAAGTAACAACTTCATTGCTTTTGAAAATGTACCCATTCCTTGGTAATATTTCAAAATACCTTTGTTTAACACCCGTTACCACCATTGGAATCTCCACTAATGTAAATCTGTTTCTAGTGTATAATTTCTTCCATCTGATTTCTCCTGGGGTTCAAAATAACGTATGAAGGCAGAAAAATAAGGTGGAGGAAAGATGACAGCTCCCTTTTAAATGCAACTTATTTCAGGCAAACAACTTGTGCTTTTACAATTTCAATGTTACACATATACTATACTTTAACAAGCAATCAGGCCTGAAGAGGGAAAAGTAGCTAAAGTCAAAAGAGACAGAAAGAAAACATATCAGTAGCACTTCTTTTTCTTTTGTATTTTTTCCTCCCTTTCTTCCTGGATGAAACTGATTTCATTTTCTGAACCTGAAATTACATTGTAATCTCAAAGCATTTCTATTCTTTGTGCAAGAGCACAGAGATTACTGGCTACACCTGTTCTATTTTTTTCACCTTCTGTAAAACAGAAGGCTTGCAGGAGTACTATTTTGACAAAAACTAAAATGAAAGCAAGAGACAGAGCTGCTATACAAGTGCTTTAAAATCTTGTGTGCAGTGTATGAAAACTGTATTACAGCATAGTCATTTGACTGGAAAGAAAACATGAGTACTGCTTCTGTGTTAAGCTTCCCTTCAAAATAAGAAGTCAACTTACTGCAATACAGCCCTGAAGCATAAAGGATTTGGGTCCAGATTTGGGGGGGATAAAAAACATCTTCACAAAAAAGATACAAACAAGAAAGCATGAAGACCGTGGTCTCAGGAAATGCATTCAAGGTACCTGTCATGGGGTGAGCAAATGAGATCACTACCGTATATCACTCAGATTCAAAATTAAGCATAAGCTAAAATGAAAAGCAAATCAAAGGTCGCCATTTCATTGTCCCTTAAGAACCCTAAAGTAAAATGCCAATGGTGAACTTCACAGTAGTCAGTAGTAGGGAGGGCCATAGGCTAGAACTTAGTATTGGAGAAAAGCACAATCTCTCTGTTTTTCCTTTGGCATAGTTCATGATTTTATCATAGATCCTGAATAGTGAGGACTATCTAGTCCCATCATTATGAAAAGGAATGATTATGGCTGTGCCTGTCCTTACCTATTGGCATGAGATAGCACCCTAATCTAACAATCATTCACATTGGCGTGGGGTGCCTATTTGGAGGAATACTTCTTATATTGTGTGTCCAGATTTCACCTGATAAACTCACACATGACTGTGATACAAGTCTGGACATCAATTCTTAACATTTTTCTATAATATAGATGTAAACTGCAATTATACCTCTGTGCTCAAAATGGGCTTGCTGTCCCAGAGAGCAGATGAGTCAGAAGTCTTCGGAAGATGAGCCAGCTTTTCCTAAAAATAAACAGACTTTTCAAAAGTTGACACGGACAACTATGTTTAGGAAGAATATCATAAATCATCACACTGAGCTCTCTTTCTTTCTCGTATCTTCACCTACTCTTTATCACACAGGGCACTAAAGAAACTGGCTTAGATCAACAATCCTCCTTTTAGACAATTACATATGAACAGGGGGAATCCCAGTCCTTGGCTGGAGGGTTCCCTCTGTAGCATTTCAAAACCCACAAGTATGAATACACCCAGCAGTTTAGAGAACAATTGGATATATGGAGGTGTTCACAGAGTGACATAATGCTTCCTGGGGCTATTTTTTTGTTCCACTGGTGAAGTAATTTGGTCGGCTTTAAACCTATTTCCTTAGTTCTGGACATGAACTCAATTGTCCTGGCTAGTATTGGAAGCCACTCACCAAACCAATCTATAGATTCTGCCCTAGCAATATCAAAAACTGCAGTATGAATGATTTGCACTATAAAGTAAGATAACAATGGTTTATATTACGTAACTTTCCTATAATGTGGCATGATGTATGGCACAGGCTTTGCTTTTCCTGAACAAATGCACTGATGTCAATGAATCCAATCATGTGGGAAAGACTGCAGAATTGGGATTACCCCTTTGAAACTGAATAGAGATTTAGAGACTCTGAGAGCCTCCTTAAGGAGTTTAATAGAGAATGATATCCTCATTTTAACAATTTATAGGATGGTTTAAAAAGTAATTTTAGGAAGATTCTGATTTTCTATTAAATTCTATAGGGTTTTTAGAATCATTTCTATGGAACTTGGTATTTTCATTTCTATAATTCATATTGCTTTGCAGTTCTGTAAAAGTTTCTTGTTTTATCCTTACTAAATCCACCAGGATTTTTCAGAAGGATCTGTAGCTTCCTATTTTCAATGCATTTAATTTTGGAAGAGCTGGGGTTTTTGTTTGGTTATTTTAAAAACAAACAAAAAAATCTGCTGTCATAAAATTCAAATTGATCAGTAAAGAGTTAAAGTAACTCATAGGCTTCCTCTCTCCCACATTGCTGGAAGCAGCTTCTGATTCATTGGTAGCTTTCAGCAACAATGTATATACAAAAATTAATACTAGTAGTTATAAAATAAGAAGTAAAAAGAAAAGGTCTCCATTATACTTGATACATCTGGGATGGTACAAGGTAAGATGTGCATAGCACATTGTGTATCATGCCTCTTATTTTAGATGAATGGCCAAAGCCTCTGGAAAGCATATGGCTTAAGCAAATTAAGAGAGTCTGGAGCTGCATACTAATGAAGAAAAACCAAGCAAACAAAACCAAATGTATTAGTCCATCACTAAGTAAAGGGCACTGTATGACAACAACAAAATAAACAGATAAATCAGTAAAATCCAGTAATCCTGCCAAATAAATCATAGAGTCAGTGACAATTAATTGTAGCCTTCTTTGACTCATAAACAGCGTCACGTCCTTCCAGGCTAAAAAAATACTTTTGTAAAACCTTCCATGCAATCATGTTAGCTTAAATCACCTGAATTAGCAAACAATAGATGGCATTTAATATGAGAGGGAAAAGTAATTCAGCAGAAAGATCAAGGGTTCTTAAGGCTTGTTGCTTTCTCACACTTTTTAAAGACTAAGGCCAGAAAAGAACATTGTAATCTGTGATCAAGGGTCCTCACAGATTGTTAAACCCAGGTGTGAAGTATGCATCCATACTAGAAGCAGACTGACACTTGGTTCAACACAGCCAGGCATCAGTCTGAGTTCTTCAGTGGATTCCTATCAACCTCTCTGTAACAAATCACCCCTATTTAGAAATTCCACCAAGTTCTAACGCTAAGATTCATGGTGAGGAACATGAAAATACTATGTTTTAGGAATACAGGTTTAATACTAGTACTAAAAGTAAATTGGGACTCAAACCAAGCTGTGATGCCCCAAGGTAGTCGACAGTTATGTTTGATATCATGTTACATTACCTTCTGTCTGCAGGGCAGCATACGGGTTTATGCAAGCTAAGTACATTTCTTCAAACGCCTTCTGGTTAATAAAACACTTGATCTTCTTGGACCAAGTATCATAAGCAAATTTAAATCTTCAGAATATACCTTTTTCTCATATTCAAAGTGGAGTTATCCAATCCAGTCAGAGTTCAGAAAACCAGTAAAATTATTATGCCTCCAGTCACTACAGATGTGACTGAAAGCACATTGTGAATGTGCTGTTAGTACATTATTCTAGTATATGCTTTCTAATGTTTGAAGGACAAAAAAGACTCATATTAGTATGCATAAGCTTGGAAATCTGTCTTTATCATCTGAGATGCTTACTTGTTTACCTTCAGCTACCAGCTCTGAACTGTGTAATAGCAAGGCAAGAGAAGAGTTTAGCTTTGTTTCCGTAAAGTACAGAAATTTCTGTCAGTTTGGAACACAGCAGTCTTACTGACTTATCCCCTCCACCACAATATTTTTCACATAGACTCTTTCAGGAATGTAAGTATGCCAGATTATACCTGTTCTTCTAGGGCACTGAAGTTGTTTCCTGAGATAGGGAATAACAGAGTTAGAAAGTACTATTTTGATTTTTCAAAAACTTGAAAAAAATGGTCGATCAGAAATTATAGCACTAATTTCTGAATGGCTATATTGTTGGACATAGCTGTATGGAACAATAATAAGTTCAGATTTCTTGCCAAGATGTCATCTCCCTGCTGAGCCAAACATGGCGAAGATATTCTGGGAGTAAAGGAAGAGTGCTTAAGAAAAATGAATAGATGGATACTTCCAGAATGGAGTTCTATTTCTAAATAACTGTTCTATTTCTAAAGTTCTATTTCTAAATAAATTCCTAAGTCTGTGTCATATAATCCACCTTCACAGTCCTAATCAGACTCTGATATCTTTAATTCATTTAGTGAGATATTTGAAAGACATGGACTTCTTTGCTGTAGTAAACCTTTTGTAATCACAAGCAGTGGAAAAAGAAATCTGAAGTCACGTTTAACCTGAGAGCCACAGAATCCCTACCCTACATTAAAATTACTATACTGGTAATATCGCCTATTAAAAAGACAGAGAAATAAAAATGAAACAAACAAATGAAAGCATACAGAAATTTTTCTTTCCTTACAGAAGAAAGTGGCTGTTGGTTATGAATGATGTCTTCTTATCTAGACTCTGGGACTTCCAGCAACAATTCAGTTCAAAAAGCAGAAACTAATGTTTTGATTTAGTTAGGAGTTAGTGTCAGGTCTCAATATATGATGCCAAAGTTTTTCCAAAGAGTTGGGAGGCTGGGTTAGCAATCATCTCCTTCTTTGTTGTTGCACGCAGAGCCTACTTAGCTTGTTAGACCTAGCAGGAGAACAACATAAGATTTTAGACTGCATCTTTATGTGTAATGCCTTTCTGGGAAAAGAAACTCACTGTTGCTTTTCACTATTGTTCTACTGCCTCGGAACTCTAAAGAGAGATAATTATTTGGACACTGCTGAATTACTCAGAATGCGTACATTGCTGAGCAAAAACTGACTTGACTCTCTCCTTTTGGAAAGCTTAGTGAGAATAATTATCTAATTTACAGACACTGCAGAAAATGACTATAATAAATGACGGTCCCTGTTCAGAACAGAATGCATCATACAGCTAGATTAAAATACAGTTAATTGTACAGAATGAGGGAGGTGTAGGGGGACAGAAATAGTATGCAATTTACAAAAGAGAAAACATGTTTTAGAGAGGCATGTCTAAAATATATATCTAAATATAGAGTGATGATAGACAAGAAAACTAAACCCACAGATTTGAACATCTTTGTGGCATGAAACCCATGTCCAAACTATACAGCTGCTGCTTATCTCTAACAGGAAGTGTCATTTGTAAACTTTTAGTACGATCTGATTTTAAGGGCCAACTCATCACAACTAAATTATAATCAAGAATATAACATTTATGATTCTGTGATTTATTTCACTTTCTTTTCTTACGATTACTAGTTCAGAATAATAAAGGGTAGAAAAAATAGCGGGAAATGCAGAAGTAGTCAAACAGCAGTCACATACTTAGAGAAAATGGATTGAGTAGAATATAAACATTTAATCTTCACAAGACTTCCATGCAAGACTTCCTAGAACAAATATCCATCTATCTCAATATTCTTCAGACTTAATATCAATTAATATGATGCACAGGTTTTGTAAAACTGAAAGATGTGAAAAGTTGTCTAAAGCTGTGAACAGTTTCAATACCAACATGCTTCCTAAGTGATAATTTTCTCATTATTCTAGCTATAAGAATAATAACATGACATAAATTCACAACATTGAAAGTTTCAATTCGCTGTCAGCAGAAAATGAAGATTCCTAGATTAACTATATGAGGATTTTAAATACAAAAGTAAACACCTGCTTCAGTCACCCTAGGCAATGCAGCATATTTTCATTAAGGCCAGCACAGAAACACCACTGTCCCAGATAATGTGACGAAAACTTATCTGGAGTGATCAGAGGTAAAGGTCAGCTAACACAACAAGAAATCAAAGGATTTAGCCATATCTCTGAATACAACTCTCAGAGAAGGACTTATAATACAACTCTTCTCTGAGGACTCATAAGATCAGCAATTTTTGAATAATAATAAAAGAGTACCAAATGACCAACTCAGTGCAGTGTCAACTTTGGAAAGGGATTCTATACATAGAAGGAAATTTCACATCCAACATTCACACACCTTCTATGTAATTTGGCCTCAGAGCCTGTGATTATTATTACAATTACAGTCTGCACACTTCACTATTCCTGAACAAAGCTAGAAAGACAAAAGATAAGAACACAATGAATCTTCAAAGCACAAGTACCCTTACATTGCTTGACTTATACTTAATTTCTCTCCATTTAACTATCTTTCTTATGAATTAGCATTGGGAGAAATAAAATGAGGGGGGAGAACAGGAGGAGAGAGAATTGTTTGGACTTTCAAGGAAGTGTTTCAAGCTTTCACTATTCTGACCAAAATAATTTTAAAAAGGATGTTGCAGCTTACTCTGCACTCTTTTTTCTTGCTGAAGTATAACCAAACAATGCATTCAGATTCTTTGCCATTCCTCCTGTGATTCAGATGCTATCTGAAATTTGTAGCTGCCCATCAACTGATACAGGTTTGAACAGAAATCTTCAAAACAAATGTCTGGAATGTAAAAGTATATTAATGCTCCTACTAACATTGGCTGTACTATGTTGGAGTGTAGAATAGCCAGGTGCACAGACGTATTTGGTACATCATAGATAGTCCTTATATAGCTTGATATCCAGTTGGGAAAAATGTGCACAAAGGGAGACAAACTTCACAGTTCCCAATGATGGTAAGAGCAAAGCTATCAAGCTCTCATTGCACTAAATGAGAACTCTGGACATCTCTTGAAATGAGGCCTAGGTTGTTGACAGACATCCTGTGCTAGAAGTAGCACAGGACAAATATGGTGAAGAATTGGCACTGAGGAGAGACCAGAATCTAAAGACTCGGGCAACAGAAAACTTAGAAGAGGGGAAATTCTAACCGGACATAAGGAGAAAAAGTCTTTGCTGTGATGTTGGTTAAGGATTACATTATCCCAACAGACTATGGAATTTCTATCCTTGAAGATTTTCAGAATTTAGCTGGATAAGGCCCTGGGCAAATTGGTATAACTTTGTTAGTCCTTCTCTGAAAAAGGCTTGAAGTTCATCTGTTCTATTAGCCTCCCCAGACTGGAATAGGCATACTGACCCCAAAACACAGACGTTGTGTGTTTGCCTGTGCAGAAGGCAAATTGTTTGAAAATAGATTAATTTTCTAGGGAATTCTATAGGGAATATCTTCCTGAAGAGAAAAACACCCCGAACGTATTTCCAGAAAGTATTTATTTCTCTCCATCGACTATAGAAGTTACTAGCTTACTTGTAGACATCTCATTCTGGATGTCTAGAATCAGATGAAATAAATCCCCAGTCCCTGTATGTCTACGAACTCAGCACTTATTTCTGCAAATTGCCACTTGCAAAAGATCATACTATACTCTTTCATCCTATAAGATCAGTACTTTTCCAGTGCTTTTCCCTTCAATTATGTCATAAAAATGAGAGGAAAACAGCAGTTCACTTTAATGATCAGCATAACATTATACTGTTTTGAATCCAAAAGTATGTCTTTCATTTAATCATCATCCATAAAGATATTTTTTCTTACTTTATCTATAGGAGTTAAGGAGTTACTAGGTTTTATTGTAAGTCCCCCTGCACCATATTTCATAAGAATAACATTAATTCTGGCACTTTTACTTGGATTAAGCAAAAGTATTCTGATAAAACATTTAAGGATGTGGTGTAGCTGTCCTAATTTAGGCAGCATTTAACTTCGTCCATGTTCAAATAACACTTTCTGAAAGTGAAACATGTGACAAATTAATGCACATCTATACATCTTACTTTGGCATACATCTTATGGTATGATTACAATTGGTTTTCATCTCCTTTAAATTTGAAACAAACGAAAATGTAGAGTAAATATAGCTATTTTTGTAGTCAGGAAGACAAACCACATTATGTGTGAATCATATTGCAAGGACTGCAAGCAATAGCTGTGATACAAAATATCTTTAAGGGAAGAAGTGGACGAGAACTTTGTGCAACGCCAACTCACCTCATAGATACAGAAAATTGTAAAATATTGATTCTTGGGATGGTGAATTGCAAGCCACTCACTTCCCAAAGAACTCATAGAGCAGACTGTTTAAACAGTGGAAACTCTGCAATTTCCTTGAATGTGCATCATAAATGATGCTCACTATACATTTGTTAAACTGAAAACTTTCTTCAATGAGTAGACAATGAATAGTAGAATAGAAATGTTGGAAGTCACCACATCACTTTTCATTTGTGCTGTGATTTCTCTTACAGATCCAGGTGAGATGTTTCATACTCTTCAGTGATCTCGTTTCTTTGGTCAAAGTTGTTCAGGTATCCTGATTCCCAATCTTGTATATCATCTACCATCCAGCTTCTTTTCAATATTAGGAAGAATAGGAAAACCTATTTTCAGGAAGACCACTGGATTTCCAGCCTTCCCAAAGATGCTAAAACATAAGTGGTAAGATCTTGCTATTGTGGAAAAAGCTTCTCTCATTTTTTTAGATCAAAATGTTTTAGAGAGGTGACCCGAGTATTCCTCTGTAGCCACATTACTATCTCATCCCTTCCTTTTCAGAGTTTTAGTAAAGAACAGTAAAGACTCATTTTATTTCTAACACTAGCATTAGATATATTCAGAGTACAGAGATGAACATTCAAACAATGAACAATCAAAAGAATCACCACAGATTTTACCAATTTTCAGAAAGAAGTGCCATACTGATGGCTAAATGAGGTTTCATGTGGGCACAAACACCAAGGTTAGAAGTTGAGATGGGTATGACAGTTATTTCTTTAGGAAAGTACACCAATAATGACTCACAGCCTTCTGCAAATATTACAAAATACTAGTAAAACATCTGAATTTTGTTTGTAGTTGCTAATCACTGGGAGAAAGAACATGCATGTTATCTTACATTGTACAAAGCAGAAGGAGAGAAGATAACCATGTGATCAGGGCCCAGAAGTAAACTATAGGTGCTAATATTCTAATATTCCTTCTGGCTAAGAATTCTGCTGTAGTGTACAATCACTTTTTTTTAGTTAAAACAACAGTCTCCATTCTGCTTCTTCAGGTAACAAACCTCAGAAACATTAATTTAGTGTAGCAGGTGTAGATATGAGATTCTCTTGGAGGGATGATCTGCTCCATTCAGCTCAAGAGCATTTTCCTGAAGGTATTTCAGGCTGATAACTTAAGTATCAGTATTTGAATGTCTCTGATATGAGAAAAAGGTCACATATGAGCATTTTCTGAGAGCATTATTTCTTTCTAATGCTGCAGATTAGTAGCATATAAGAGTTGCTATCACATTTTATCCTCAGCCAGAATGAAGCTGAACCCTTAGAAGCCTTTTAGCATCCTTATTCACACCATAAATCAGATGGACTACATCATCATGTCAAGAACATCTGCATAATTCTTCTACTAGTCTGGATTTAATTTGTTGATTTTTAAAGATACAGATTGATAAAACGTGCTACAGCTATTGCCTTCTAAACTGTCTCAACTGGCCTTGTGAATGGTCCATATGTTTATACTGTTATTTTTTAAACTTTAAGAAAGACAAGCAACATGAATTGGATAATCTCAGAGAAGTGTAGTGAATGTTTGTGTTTGGTTGTTTTCTTAAATTATGTATCTTTGATACAATAGTCAGGAAAAGAAAACAAGATATATTAGTTCTTCAGTTTGATCCACTGATTTTACTCCTAAGGACAGATTAATTGCTCCTAGAGCTCTGTAGCAAAAAGAGCTCCTAAAGCTCCTTAGAAAGAGAGGTAAAATAAGCAACTATCTTGCTTGTGATGGAATTCCTGTATAAGTTTGTGTTTCCTGGGAGAAAAAAAAAAATTCAGGTTCTTTTTTTCTCCAGTATTCAATATGATTCCAGAACATTCATAACCTTAGGTCAGAAGACATTAGCAATTAGAGGGGTAATCAATTGCCCAAGATAATGCCATACTAGTAAAAGGGAAAAAACCCAATGTGGTATCTATGAAGTGGCACATTTTTGTCCCTGAGAAGAACAGTAATTTAATAGATGTTGTGAAATGAACTGTTATTTTACCTGACCAACTTCTGAGTCAGATTTATTCTGCACAGCTGCAGTGTTTCTAAAATTTTTTAGCAAAATAATATGTATCAGTTATAGTGAATCTATAAGGCCAAAATAGCATATATACTGTCACAGACTAACAATGGAAACAATATAAATTGGGAAAGGTGTGGCTGGAGAGCAGCACTGCAGAAAGGGATCTAAGATGATGGTTGACAGCAGTCTCAGTATGAGTCAGCCGTGTGCCCTGGCAGCCAAGAGGGCAAATCATATCCTCGGGTGCACCAAACACAGCATAACTTTTACTTACTTTTTGATCACTAGCTTGTTGGCAAGCCCTTATTGTTATTAGTGGATGTGCTCTCCTTGTTCAGGTACTCAACCAATATGTAAATTTGGCTTCTGATAGGATATATGTGCACAATAAACAGAAAGAACATTATTTTTCTCTCTTTTCTGTTGCTGTTTTAGATGTTCCAGATTCTGTGCCATGCATCTCTTCTACTGAGTTGTTGCAGAACTGTGATAGGCTGCACTGCAAAGCTTTTTTATGTTGCTAAATTCCTGCAAGGGTTACTGGAGAGAAAAAAAAAAAAAAAGTGTGTGCAGGGGGAAACCCTCTACTTCTGACTGTATTTGGCTCATTTTTTATAATTGAGATGAGGAATCTCGGGGAGATAAATTCAGGCTCTCTCAGAATCACAGAATCACCTAGGTTGGAAGGGACCTTTTAAGATCATCTAGTCCAACCAATGAAAAAAACCACAAAAAACAAAAAACAACACCAAAACAAAACACACCACCCCACACACACCACACCACAGCCAACCCAACACCAACCCAACACTAAACCATATCCCCAAGCACCATGTCAACTCGTCTCTTGAATACCTCCAGGGATGGTGC
>JAOXNO010000033.1:45187130-45223446 GCA_028565335.1 Limnodromus scolopaceus | reverse complement strand
CGCACTTACTACTGATTTTGTTAAATCACTGTTTCACCTTAATAAATATTTCACTACTTCACTCTAACTAGTGAAGTCAATCACTCCGTCCGTGACAACATAAGGCAAAACTTCTTTACTTTGAGGGTGACAGAGCATGGGAACAGGCTGTCCAGAGAGGCTGTGGAGTCTCCTTCTCTAGAGATATTCAAAACCTGCCTGGATGTGTTCTTGTCCAACCTGCTCTAGGACTAGATGATCTCCAAAGGTCCCTTCCAAACCCTACAATTCTGTGATGCTGAGTGTGATTCTGTGATTCTGTTAAGTCAAGGAGTTCATGGACAGAAAGAAACCGTAGAGGCTGATTATGAATTAAAGGTGTACGAAGGATAAGCACTTAAAAGCCAAGGTAACAAAGAGAGTTAGAAGCAGCAAGGAAGCCAGATGAGCAAAGGGACTGGAAACTAGATTCTAGGATGTGTAAAGGAGAAAGGAGAATGATATATTTAGAGTGTTTGAGACCCTGGGTAGGGAATCTGAAGGAAAGGAGAAGCTAGGAATTTTCGAGACAAACAACTAATAAGTAGTCAATGGAATAGCAAAGACTTGGTTATTCAGTGTAAAGAGGGACCCTAAAATGAGTTGCTCATGAACCCTGTATCAGGGACTAGTCTGAAAGCTCAGGCTTTACATAGGATACAGCATGCTCTAGAGAGCACTCCTTCAAGGCTAAATGATGGCACTAGGCATGAGGATCTGGACAGTGGAGGTAAAGCTTCTAGTCCTACTGACCACTCCTGAGGGCATTAGTGTTTCTCCACACAATGAAATTTTTATTTTCAGTTTACTTAGTGGAAAACAGCTCTAGAAAAAATATAGGAGCAAAACTCAAGTCTATGTTAATTCTAATATTCCCTAGCTTTCCTGCACTCAGCTTTGCAACTTCAGGAAATTAATGGAATTATTCTTCAATGTAATTATTTATTTGTAATAAGGTTGTGTAAGAGTTTATAAATTCTAATGTTAGTAAACAAAACTTATGTTCCCTGGCCTGGGAAAAACAGGTTTTTATATTAACAGTTAGTGTTGCAACTTTTAGTTATGTCTTCATGTTCATTAAGTCATTTTTCTTTATAGCTACTGCAACAGCAAATGGTTCTGTCATTAAGCTCTTCATAGAAATTTACTATGATTTTATTGAAATGGTAAAGAGGCAATGCTTTGAGACTTTAAAGAATTTCTTAATGCACTTCACTAATTTTTGCTTTACTTGAAAACTGCTCTTTATTATTAACGCAGCTTCCCCTGCCTAAAATAATTCCTGTTATTGCCATCTCCATATTCCCAACCATAGAATGGGTCTGCCAGCTTGTCAGATTTAATCTCTAAAAAGCAGCAAAGTTATAAAAATCTGTCAAAAATATATGTGCATTAACATCTGATTTAGCCCATGAAGGGAAGGAATGGAGTGTGAAGAGTATGGCTGAATAGACTAATGAAATTTTAATGGAACTTCAGTTCTATTTATCGGATCTGTATTTGTCACAAAGTTTATTTCTTTTGTTGTTTCAAAAATTGTCAGTGTTTAACAGAATTCTGACTGTCTGTTATATTACCTAGAGCAATTTAACTAAATAGCCCACAGCCTCTGCAATTTTGCCATTCTCCAAGGAAAAAAAAAAAGAAAACCTGACACATAATATGTGATGAGAGGAAAAACAAAAATAGAATTATAAAGACTGCTAATACTGGAATTTTATGTTATGGGAAGAGACTGTGAGAAGACCACAATGATGTTAACAAACTAATTATCAATTTATAAATAATCAATAAACAAGAAATTAATTATTACTTTGTTATTAATAACAAATTATTAACTAACAATAAATTAATAAATATTTGTTATTAATTACCAATAAACTAATAAATAATTTGTTGCTAATAACAAATTATTCTGGTTTTGTTAGCATGTCAAATTTCCATTTGTATTTCAATTACGAATGAAAGTTTCCAGCCATGGCTCACTATCTTATCCCAGGCCTGGAAGTTTTTGCCTAACTAACTTCCTGTCTAAGATAATGAGGATCTGATAGGAAAGTGAATAAAACTTATAAACAGAAGGCACAGAATATCAGCAGGCAACAATCAAAAGGGCCTAGATTACATTCTGTACCAGATCACAGGAGGAAAACATTCTCGTACCAAGACGCTAACAGAATTCTGAGTTCAGTGCCTTGAATAAAACAGATGAGATCACCATCAGTGTCCATTCTGAATCATTAAAAATTGTTCTATGTATATGTTCTCTCAAAACTAGAGCCATTAAGTGGCACAGGTAATCAGGCATAGTCAGCACGGGTTTATGAAAGGCAGGTCCCATTTGACAAACCTAATCTCCTTCTACAATTAGGTGACCCGCCCAGTTGATGAGGGAAAGGCTGTGGATATTGTTTACCTAGACTTTAGTAAAGTCTTTGACACGGTTTTCCACAGCATTCTGCTGGAGAAACTGGCTGCCCATGGCTTGGATGGGAGTACTCTTTGCTGGGTAAAGATCTTTCCGGGTGGCTGGGCCCAAAGAGTTTAGTGCAAAAAAAAATGACAATGAAGGATTGAGTGCTTCTGTCCTGTATTGCACTTTCTTTTTATTTGTTTTTCAGTCTATCTTATAAAAACAAACAGTTTCAAAGAGAAAAAAAAACCACAGAAAACCAGAGATTCAAAGAGATTCAAAGCCAAAAAAAATATGATTTTCACAATGCCCAGAATCTATTCCAAGTGAGCAGAAGTTGAAAGAAGGAATGATGTGTCATCAAATGGGAAAGAGAGGAGAGATTCAGGTATCTCTTTACTGATATAAAAATCTGAAATCAGATTGTTGTAATTAGTAATGTATGATTTTCATCCATGACTGGAACAACCTGGGCTGATTTTTCTAATGAAAAGGGCACATCCAGATGGGATGGCAAAGTCTTCCTAATACAATTAATTTGGTGAGAATAGGAATGTATATCCAACAAATAGGACCTCTAAACCTCTCTGACTTCCAGTGAGAGTGTTTCCCTCACCTTTAAGCCCTGGCCTCAGCTTAGTACCCTACTTCTAACACTGCTAACTAAGTACAAAGAACAAAGTACAAATTGGCTTGCTTGAAGTTTCATTTCCTCGTAGGCAGTCTCAGAAGTAAGACATGAAAATGTGTGTAGAGGTTTCAGGAATACATAATATATAAAACTATGTTACATGAAAGACCACTGGATTTGATTGAAACCAAGGTTCGTTCTGCTCTTTCCTTGCCTTCCTCACAAAACTGAGTTGGGTAAGCAAATAACCAAAGATTGGATAATTATAATCTACCCTCTCACAAACATTGTAAATTCTTTTGAGCAGCTATAAGGGAGAGAAGCTGAGTGACTTTTCTTAAACCTCCAAAACAAATTCAAGCTTTTATAAAATGAGAGTGGTCTTCTAATCTCAGAAGAATCAGGGTTCCATCCCTCCTGTCTGGAAACAGAGGAGTTCAAGGAGATGCAGTATTTTGGCATGGTTTATGTATTCAGCAAATGTATGTCTGAGAACTTTTTCAAACCCGTTTTGGACATCCTCTAAAGCCAGCTCCAGCAGAGATCAAGGTCTGACAGAGCCCAGAGCTTGTGGCTTGGAGACAATTATTAGAAAAGCATGGGGTCCAGGGACAAACAGCTAAGGACTGTGCTCATGGTCAGTGCCCTTTACTGCTTTACCGGACCAGCTGCCTCATTTCTTGGGCAGATAGCCCTCATCCCTGGGCAATGCCAAAATTGAACAAAAAATTGGGTAGGATTCTTTCTTGGCTATGGACAAGTGCTGACAGAGGCACAGTAATTTGGAAGACAAGAAAAAGATTTCTTTCAGCACTGCCTGTCTTTCAGACAGTATTTTGTCGCAGGATGCTGGCAGCCTGCTGTGGCTCCCTGCTAAGTATTCTGCAAAGCAGTGGGGGACAAGAGTCCTTTCGATAAAGACTTTTAGATGACCACAGGCTGCTGAGCACAGCATGCTCTTCTTTATGGGTGGATTGAGACAGGCTTTTTCTTTGTCTGTAAGGTTTGTGGGAAAGGCCGGTAGACCAGTAGTTTTCTTTATATCAATAAAACATCAGGACTCCTTCCAGTAGATGAGTTCCTGCCACCTGATGATTTGAGTCTTGTTTCCTGACTCATTTCTCTCTCTGTCCTAGCTTCCATACTCTTCTCTTTCTTCTCCCCATCCCAAAAAAAGACGCTGAGACATTTGGCAGCCTTGGGTGCTGGGAAAAAAAACAATAGTTTTGGGCACATTCACATGTTCATTACAGGACAAAACCACCTGGATCCAGTAATTTTCTAGAGAAGTGGTGAAAGACATTAAATTGCTCTGTTCTGTTCTATGGAGAGAGGCTGAGCCAGTGGAATTGGGTTATCACTGCCCTTCCTCAAACAGGAGTACTGTTGATTTGATGTAGAAGTTTTCTACTGGGAGACTTCAAATCTGCCTCACTTTTCATACGTTTTCCCCATTGCTTTTACTGTGCAGTACTGGCAGATAATGAATTAACCCAGGCCTCTTTGGGAGTTACTGCTGCAGGCTGAACAGTCTCAAGTAATAGAATTTAACTTAATTTATTGCTAATCAACACCGACACCCGATCACTGATTCCAGCATTGAGAAGAAGAATGACACACATTTTTAAAGAAAAACTAAGACAGACACATATCCTTGCAACTCCTGAATTTCAGATTTCCTTAGTTTTGCTGCAAGTTACACTCAGTCCACCCAAATTCTTCCATTAAGGTATGACACAAAAGGCAGAGGACGTGTATGACCCTCTCTTTGAGGCACTCTTTGCCACTTACTGGTTTTCCCGTTGCACTGTTGCTTAGTGTCCATGCCATGACACTGATGTCCACAGACCCGCAGGGGATGTCGCTGCATGGATCACCCATGGCTGTTGTCTGTCAGGGGTGATCCTGCCCCAGCAGTTGTGACCATCACAAGGCAGCTCATGGCTTCCTCCCACACAGAGCACCACTGCAGCCTCCACAACATTAACCGTGTCACTTGTGCCCATGGCAGTGACATGCCACCTGGTGCTTCTCCATATTGGCTGAGGGAAGAGGTGCCCTGACTAAATAGGTCCCTCTCTTATGATCATCAGTTAGGGGAATAACTCAGACCTATAGGAGTTCCACAAAATCACTGAACGGGCTCATAAGAGACTTAAACTCATTTTTTCTAAGTTCAGTATTAGTCCCATCCACTGGACCATATTTGCTCTCGCATTATACATCTGGTCCCTGCAGAGATGTCTAAGCAAACATTTTTGCTCTGTTTTTGCTTCTCTTATTTATTAATAAGATAAAACTTAATTTCTGAGGAGGTGGTGTTTAAATATCATGTAATTTCAATATGTTTTCTGCTCTCAAGTTGTGATGCAATGGTATCTCTGTTGTGAATATTAACCCTCATAGATATTATTTTATTACAGTTATATATTTTAATAGTCCAGACAACAGAAGGATGAAAAGCTATCTAGGTGCTATAAATTGAACAGATTAGCTGTAATGTTTTGTTATATTTAGAATTGCATAAAATAGATGTGCTTTATAGATTTAAATACAAATAGCTATTTAATTCATGCAAGGAACATTTTCTCTGCCTGTTGACTGGACAACATATCATCAGCTTAGCACTGTTCTTTGTGTTCTTAAAAGTGTGGGTTTTTTTTTTTTTTTTTCCTTTTTTAACTAGTTGTCCTGTTATGGACTCCTCTTGTTGCAGATGAGATTTCAAGTCCTCCTGTGGTGAGTTAACTGCGGTTAAGGGCAAATTCCTACCCAGCTGCTCACTTATGCTCCTCTCCTCAGCAGAACGGGGGAGAAAATTAGATGAGAATGCTCATGGGTTGAGATAGATAGAGGGACATCACTTATCACTTACAGTCATGGGCTCAACTTGGAGAAACTTAATTTAATTTGTTGCCAGTTAAACTAGATTTGGGCAGTGAGAAACAAACCCAAATATTAAACCACCACCTTTCCTCTCCCGTCTTCCAAGCTCAACTTCACTCCAGTCCCCACACAGACAGAAAGAGGGAAAAGGAGGGGAACGGTCAGTCAGTAGCAGCTCCTCTTGCTCTCTCACATTTTTCTCCTGCTCCAGCATGGACTATCCCCCAATTGCAGTCTTGCAGTAAAAGATCTGCTCTAGCAGAGACTTTCTGTGGGCAACAGTTCCTTCAGGAAATATCCATTGGCTCTGCTGTGGGCTCTTCCACAGGCTGTAGGGGAATACCTGTTCTGAGATGGTGTACCCTCTTCCACCTTCTCTGACCTTGATGTTCCTTCTGTTGTTCCTCACTCTTTTCCCGTTTTCTCCACCCGTCCAGAGTGTTCTGTGTTTTCCCCCAAAGGCACCACCAGCATCACTCACAGATTCAGCAATGTCCTATGGTAGGACCATTGTGGAACCAGCTGTGTCCAGCATGAGGAAGCCCCTGAGCGCTTTTCACAGACTTCCTTGCAGCTTCTACCACCAAAACCCTGCCACAGCCACTCAATACAGGTACCCAACTATCTGTCACTGTCATTTAAATAATAATGGCTGCACAACTTGTTACATCTACCTCAGCCTCTTTACAGCACTGTAGTCACATCCAACAGTATTTTGGTATAGCAGGACGAACTGTTTCCCATCTCCTTGTGCTTCACCATTCCCTACTTTGGTAGACCACATGCTTTGTGTTTAGGAGGCTGCTTCACACAGATGGTGACTGCCCCAGCACAATCACTGAAAGGGGATTCACCTGCAGATGTTCTGCAGTGTCATTTCAGAGGTTTCAGCATAATCACGCTGCTTGCTGTTGCCTCTGACACTTGTATTTCATTTATTATTTATTAGTTTGGAAGAGCACATGGGACCCTGGCAGCTCTAAAGAAGCTATTTTGGAACTAGCTTCTATTTCCAGCATTTTTTTGTTGCCTGATAAGTGATAACATGTATTCATTTTATTGAGTGTCCCAAAAAGCATTATGTTACATGGGAAAACGTCTCACTGGATTGTATGGAAGTGTCTTGGGCGTAAATGCTGGTGTTTTGGTAGCAGGGATCTGCATGAGCATGGGAGGGGGCCATGAAGAGCGACTCGACTGTGCCAGTCACAGCTGCTCCCAGTGCCTCGGAAAGGGGTGGGAACGCCTCCTCTCACTCCAAAACTTGGCAGGAGTGCGTGGTGCTGCTGCTCAGGTGTATGCAATAAAGGGCAGTTAACTGCTACAGGGAGTAGATGTGTGAAAAGTCATGGTTTCAGGTGGTTGGGTTTTTTTGAGGGCAGGTGGTATGCTCCATGCTAGAGGAGGGGCTGCTCTCTGAGGGGGCTTTGGCCTGTGGATGACTCGCCTCAGGGCAGGGACACTATGAGGGACCACGGCACTGCGGGACCTCCAGCCTCCGAGTTAGAGGTGTCCCTGAGGTGACTGCAGCCTGTAGGGGACTGCGCCAGGCTGGGTGTGGGACACTCTGAGGTGCTATGGCCTGTGCTGGAGCAGGAAGAGGCAAGGAACGTGATGGAAAGGAGTAAGGAGCCAGGAGCAGCAGGTAGAAATGGTTATTGGACTTAAACACCCTGCGCTGCCGGTTGCCTCACAGAAGGGATGGACACGGGCTGAGTGTAACTCCCACTGAAAACAAGGCAAGGTAAGACTAGAAGGGAACAGGAAAGTTGCTGGACTGGGGTTGAGCCTGAGGAGGGGTGTTTCCTTAAGTGTTTGTTTATTATTTTTTTTTTCCCCTCAATACCTAAATAACTAATTAAAAGTTCATATTAATTGGTAGTAAGTTAATTGAGATGCCCTTAGTAGAGACTGTGTTGCCCACTGATGGAGTGTGGGGCAGCACCAGGGCGAGGCAGGGGCTGCCGTTTGCTGGTAACTAACAGAGGTGCGAGTAGCGTGTAAACAGCTGACTGTAAACAGTTTTTCTGTGTTTCTATTGAGGTTGTGTTGATACTGGAAGTAGAGCTTGTAATGGTTGTATGTTTAAACAGTTCTTAAATATTTATGTTTCACAGAGGCAAGGGGAGGAATGTACTGGGTGTAAATTGCAGGGTTTTGGGGTGGGGGGAGAGGGTTGCGTGACCTGTGTGGGAGGAGGCCGTGAACTGCCTTGTGCTGGTCACAGCCACTTCCAGCAACCCCTAGTGGGTGCTACAAGCAAGCCGCAGCAGGATGGTGTTGAGAGGTAGCCAAATTCTCTTTATATGAGGTACCACAGTCTGGGCTGACCATAAAACCTGGTTTCTGAAATGTATCTGTGGAGTGTGGTGCTGTTTATTCGTTTGAAGGTGAGGTTTAGTATGTGTCATTTGTTGCGTTCTGTGAGTGTTTGTTTATTTGGTGGGTTTTTGTGGCATTTTTTGTTTGGTTTGTTTGGTTTTTGTTGTTTTTGTTTTGTTTTAAATCAGTAGACATAGTTGCTGCCACTGGGAGCGGCCCCGACTTGGGAGCAGCCTGTATTGTAGAAGTGAACAGGTGACTCACTATCCCTATGCTTCTTCAGCAGTGGTTTAGATTAGATGGTTTTTTCAACTGAGTAGTGGAATCCTGCAAATTGGTAAATGTCACACAGGCTGACTTGTGTGTTCCCTTTTTATTTAGGACCTTTCCTGTAACACAGAAAAGAAAAAAGGGCTGTAATTTTGCTTGTGAAGTCTGACATGGTCATTTGTGATGTGGTGCTGTATTAGCATGATTTGATTATATGGTCTGACATGTTCATTTGAGATTAAATACTGAATTAGTGTTGGGGTTTTAAAACTGGGGAGAAACACTGCTAGACTATTAAATTTAACATATGGATAGCTTTATGCTTAAAGCTTTCTTATTGGGTATCCTGCTTAAATTATTATTTTTTCCTTCAAGTCCTTCCATACCTTATTGAGTGAATTATTTTCCAGATGGGAAGCTAAACTGTGTGGGATATAATAAAGCTCCCAGATTGTCATTCTGATCAGTGAAAAAGTCATTTATAATTTACACTAGATAGAAGAGGTTCAAAGAGGTTAGTAGTAATACATTGGAACTTGCTATATGTCATGTTAAATCCTTTTCCCTTTCTCTGTAATACTTGAAACAACTTGGCCCTTGAGGTTCTGTATTTAGGGACTGTATCTGTGCTGGGTCAGGTAGCAATTTCTGCATTTGCAAAGTTTTGTATGGTGTTATCTTTTTATCATTGTAAGAAAGCTATCTTCTACCAACAAAGTAATAAAATCTGTTTCTTGGTATATGGAGTTGGATGATAGCAAGGGAAAAATTGATTCATCTTTTTAAATTTCCTACTTCTGAATATAAAATATGGAAGTCAAGCTCTGTGTGTTATTTTATAAAATCTGTATTTCCTTGTGTGCCTTGTTAGAGTTTCATAACAGTCACTACCTAATATTTACCTTTATGCCTCCAAACGCAATGAAGGGTTTGTTAGCTTATGGATCAATCAGTAATCTGATTTTTGAGAAAAACGCAAGTGAAATTCAGTGAAAGGGCAGATTCTTGAGCTGACTTCCAAAACCTATGGAGGATGAGGAAAGTAATGCATGTGTGACAAATCTTCTGCTGTGGTAGTGAAAACTAAGGATGGATCAAGTGCATTTTCTTTGTTATGACAAATGTTTATTACAGTGCTATTTAGGGCAAAGAGCCTTTTGCTTGTGGAAATCTATGGAAAAGAAAGGGTGCACATAGTTTTCCCAGAAGAAAGAAATTTTAAATATTTTTAATTTAAAAAAGTTTTTGAAGTATGTACTATCCATCTGTAACAATAAATATGTGCGATAACTGTACTTAACACAAAAGTTCCAATACTTACTGTTATTATCTATATGGGATAAAAGTTGTAAAGAGATCTCTGGTTCCTACAACTGCCTCAATTTTCTGTTTTATGGATACTTGGAACCTGGTGTTTTAAGATAACTTAATAGCTGGGCATCTTTGCATACACTCTGCACGGAAGTCCTCTTCATCACCAAAAGTGATATGCAGCAGGTGTGTTTATTGAACGATCATTTTTATTGCAGAAGATTAAATCCTGCTACAAATCTACTCTCTGCATTACGTCAAACAGCTGTACGATTTTACATATCCTTCACCTTTGCTCTATGTTCATGTAAAATTTATTGCGGATTTACTAGAGAAGCTTGGGGCTTTTAAAAATCCTGAATATGGTGAGGATATTGTGCAGGCTATCTTTGAAAATTCAAGCAAATATTCTTCCTAAGTGGTGTAGGAGATGCTGACATTCTGCTCATTCTGAAGTACTTCGCTGCAGAGTTGGTTGGGGTTTTTTTGTCTGTGTGTGCATTCATGCAAGGGTACAGAGTAGGTATTCCTGGAGGAAGTGTTGTTTTGCTCTGACCTGCAGTAGCTCCTGCCACCTTGCTGTGGTGCTGCCACCTGCATAGTCTTAAACTCAACCCTACAGCAACTCTGCAGTTACCGCAGCTCCCTGTGCCAGATTCGGGTTGCTGACTTATGTCCTGTACTGTGAATAGGAGAGGCAGCTGGTGATGCAGAAGCAGGGAGGTAGGAGGTGAATAAGAAAATAAAAGGTTTGCTCAGGTAGTTCAGAGGTCCTACCCTGTCATCTAATCTAATGTATTCAATGGCATATGACTCGACATGCATGTTCAGTCCCTAAGATTGCCTTTACGAAGGAGCAAGAGGGAGTCTCAGCTGTTCTCATTCAGATCAGTCCTATGCTATTTCTGTGAGCACCTGCAAAACACAGAAATGCTAAGATTATACTTGTATTCCTTAACAGTGATTTAGATTCAAGAATAAAAATTACGTTTAAGCCTTATTGTGAGCTAACAAGCAGGATGACATTTTTTGTTGTTGTTCCACAGTTTGCTCTGTTCAGTCTTTTGCTTCTGTTGGAGTTGAGGAGCTGGGTAGTTCTGATTCATCTGTCACTTTGTCAAGGTAGTAGTTTTTGTGTTGTTTTGTTTTTTAAGATACAACCTTATTCCTTCAAAACTACTGCATTTCATAAGCAGTCATAATCTGCCATATATTTGGATATTCAAATCCCATTTTCAAAGCTTGTATGTTGTGGTTTGAGGCATTCTTTACTTTCAGACATGATACATTGTCAGCATTGTTACCAGAGTGACTGAAAGCTACAGTACAATGATATGACTATAATGTTTCTACAGGCATGAAATGTAATAGAGTGCTAACTGGAAAAAGCATTAACATAAAGTTGAAGAGCAGCAGTTATGAGTTGGATGTTTGAGGTTCAGATTCAGCTACATGCTCTATGAGCTAAAGTTTCTGCTTTAGGCTTTTATACAAGATAATGCAGTATTGTTGAATTGCCAATGCTCAAAATGTGTGTGTGGAAGGGTTCATAATTTGTCCTGTATGCTTCTGACTAATAAAAATCTCTCAAGGGGAAAAAATTAGAGCTGAAGATTTCAGTGAGGAAACCTAAATACAATAAGAGTTTGGACTTTAATCCAGTATCCATTTAAGTTAATGGAGAAATATTGTCTTAATGAGTGGGTGTGGAATTACTGATCTATACTTTTACATGTGAAAGCTCAGCAAATTTAATATTGATGTTACACATCAGTGTGTTATGGGCCAAGTTTAGCAGAGGTAAGTTGCAGTTCTGTTTGGTGGAAAGCAGTGGTTCGTATATAGCATAGGTCAATTTCTTAAACATTCGTCATTGCATTTCATCTACTTACTGACTTTTTTTTTAATCCTGCAGAAGACTGTGTTTCTGTACAGATTTCAGATTTTATTTTTTTTTACTGATGTTGCTATAACGCTAGGGTCATGAAGTCTAGAAATTCTTGGCTTTCGAGTAAGGAGCAGCTCAGCACTACTTTTTTATAAATGTTAAATCTTTTACTTTTTTCTGATAGTTAATTTTTTTAAATTTATTTTTCAATTCAAGACTCCATCTTGTTTGTACGAGGCAGATTGGAAGCAAGAGATGGGAAAGCAGCTTTAGGCAAGCAGTTTCTGGAGCTTTTAAGCAAGACAGAATGTAATTTTCCCTTACAATATTTCCATCTTCCTAGAAGTGACAAAGCAAAAAATGCATGTATGTGTTCAACCTTTTAAAATATAAATATGAGAAGGGAATATTTTTAAATTGTTGTGTTGCTCTTAAATGCTTATTTGTGACATTCATAAACTTCAGGTCTTGTATCTATTCCTGTTTGTGGTAGGGGGACTGCCCCACTGTCTGACTTTATTAGACACTATGTTATTCAGTACTATTTTATATATTTTTTACCTTGGGGAAAAACTCGGTCTTCCACCTTCTAGATAGATATATCAATTGCACACATAAAATAGTAAAGAGACATTTCTGCTCTGATAACTCAACAGAACTGGAGTAAAATCTCAAGTGAAATCCTGGATTCCAGCCGATCTCTTGGGTTTTTTAGAAGGCATGTGCTTTCCATAAAGGCCTTGGGTTTTTTTCAGAATTCTTCAGATTCTTTCCATCTGTTTTTAACAGGTATGGGTGTAATATCTTTTTCTTCATTAGCATATGTTTTACTTCTTGGATGTTTGTTTATAGAAAACATTTAATGTACCTTGCAACTTGTAATCAGATTATTAAACCACTTATTGCTGTGGTTTTTGTAAAATATGGTTTCTACTAAAATATGAATTCTTGTCTCAATAATAATGCTGATTTTCACATAAAAGTACAGCATAGTCCATCACTGAAGTGTCTTGCTCTGCTGATTGGCAGGTTTCAGTGAAAACTAGTTAAAAACTTGGTGACAGTTCAAGCTTTAGAGTTATTTTGTTTTTCAAAGAGTGCATGGATCAGCATGGGCACTCCTAGGAGCCTTCAACTATGGTGAGCTCTATTAAATGCTTCATTATGTCACCTCAATCATTGACTTGATATTTCTCACCTGATTTTTGGTGCCTAGGCTATTCATTAGATCTACTGGTTTGCTCTCCATGGAATCGTAAACAGCAAATTCCTGCTGGAATGAGAGCTGTGTGGCCAAGACTGCTGAGTGGTCCATGAGGAGCATCAGTGGATCTATAACTAGAGAGTTATATAACTTGTGAATGGATGTAAAGGTACTCAGACCTCCAGTTCTTCTGTATATAGCATATATTTAACTTACCCTGTTGCTGTGGTGATGACAGGCGAACATTTACACTGACCTAGAGATTCAAGAATCATCTTTATAGGATAGTGAAACGCTAGCAGTAATTCTGGCCAGCCTGAAGTGCCAGCTCCAAGGTGCCTGTAATCCAATACAGCATAAGCAAGCAGGTAAAGACCAATGCTGATCTCTGGGAAGGAGAGATGGAAAAGCTGAAGTCATGACTTCACCTTACCAGTGTGTGTTGCAATAATTTATTTTCTCAACAATAGCTCTGTCATGGCTGATGGATTAGGACTGACAGGCTCTCAAACAATCTATCCACCTTATGCCCTTATCCCTAGAGTATCTGTGCCTAGTCCATTAAGTAAACAATGTCCATGTTATCTCTCCCTAACTCCCTACTGTATCCAAAGAAGCAGACTAGGGGTTTACTCTGCCCTTTCTAAATGAAAGGATTTAAGGGAACTGCTGAACTTGCAGGAAATCTTGGTTAAGCTTTTCATTTGGCTCTTAATGATGTGAGCTCAGAAGTTGCTTTTATACCTTCTAGCTCAGAAATTTTTGTTTGATCCATTTAATACAGAAGTTCTCGCTGCCACCATTGTGATCTGCCCTGCACCAGGCAGCAATGCAATAATTTCAGGGAAGCCCAGCTTCCCAGCAAAGTAGGCAGAATTGTTTCTTTAAAATGTCTGAAAATCAGACCAGGATTCTGGCCATGGTTCAGTAGGGAAGTAGCTGCACAGAACAGCATCAAATACACTTGGCTGTCAGTGTTCCTCCACTGAGAAGATGCTACTTGCTGAAAAAAAACCCAGCATCTTAAAGGCCTGCAAAGTTTTGCCTAATTGCTAATATAGATTTCAGCAAGGCATTTTCTCTGCTCACATTCTCTGACTGCAGAAAGTTTTACAGTGCTGTGTGTACATGTGTCTGGATACATTAAAAGCTTGTGGTTAGGGTTTGGTTTTTTTGTTTGGTTGTGTTTTTGCAGACCCTTACAGGAGGAAAATATGAGTTATAAAGTGGACCTGCTGAAGGGATTTGAAAGTGGCTACAGTGGTCTTTGCTCTACCTG
This sequence comes from Limnodromus scolopaceus, assembly GCA_028565335.1. Lineage (NCBI taxonomy): Eukaryota > Metazoa > Chordata > Aves > Charadriiformes > Scolopacidae > Limnodromus > Limnodromus scolopaceus. The sequence continues at coordinate 45,209,224 of JAOXNO010000033.1, read as the reverse complement.
GAGAGGAATGACATCCAGACACAGGAACTGGCTGGCTAAGAGATAGAAGAGCACTAACCTTAGTGCTACAAATAAGGCATTTATAACCAAAGTAGAGGAAGACAAGCTAAATGACAGATGGAGGTGTCAAAAGTCAGTGGAATAATGCAATCTGAAGAGAGATACCTTGACCTGACACAATAGCTTGTGGAGGATTCAGAACATATATGTCATTGCAGTTTGTAGAGATGTTATGAGTTCAGATTTTTTGGAGATTTTTGGATAGAGCCGTAAAAGGGGTTACACTAACCTGGTTTACTTCCACATACTCAAATTATAAGAATAGAAAGGAAAGCTTGAATTCCCTAGAATAAACTTAAGTTATTTGAAGTCTTAGAGTTTGAATGTACATTTCCATTCTTAAAGTGAATATTACTGTATTAAATAGTTCTTAATGTTCCTTCTTCTCTTAAAATGCTTTCTATCACCAGTTAGTGACATTTAAACCAAAAATGGATGGTATGATAAGACACAAACCACAGTAATGAAGGAGTGTGTTTCCTGTGTATCTGGGACTTCTCTGGGTGCTTGAGGTTCAGTCATAGCTCTTAAGCAAGTAAAAGAAGAGATGATACCAAGATGATACCAATATAGCAACTAATTTCTGAAGAATTTTGATGATGCTCACAGCAAAGTGAGCAGAAAAAATACTGAATTCAGCTAAATGTTTGAAGTGTCACTTTAATAACTATATACATAAAATGATAAAAAATAAAAACCTAAGGATGTCTAGCCGCAAGGTTTTACTCTTCCTGATATTCAGCATAAGCAATTGGCATTGCTGCCTGTCATCAGTCATCCTTTTGATGGTCTAAGCATGTCTAACAAATTAGTTGCTCATTGCTTATTTGGCTGATACTTTGCTGCTGCATCAAACTTTATTTAGATATTTAACCTTTAGTCTTTTACCTGGTTACTGTATCTTTCTCTCTGGGTGATGCTATTAATAGAATGCTCCTTTTGTTATGTGCAGTTTTCATAATTGTCTTGAGCTCATAATAGTAGTTATACTGGCTTCATTTGGGTTTTCCCTTGTCTGGCTGGAATATCTTTAATATGGAATGTGTGGTTCAGAACAAGCACAGACTGAGTTATCAAGTTACCTAGAGAATGCCAGCATCTTAATCTCTTGAAATCTGATATAAAGTGAGGTATAGACAATGCACTTAGGAGTGTGAAATCTAAACAGACAAGATGAGACATGGATGCTCAAAGCAGAAGTGACTGGACTGAGACTAGAACTGAAATAGTACAATTACTGACCTCTTTGTAAAAGGGTAAAGTAGATGAAAGCTGCCTGAGAGCTGGTTTCTTTTGTTTTTTGTTTTGTTTTTTTCTAAAAAAAAAAAGCTTTGCAACTGAGGGATACTTGCGTGAATGTGAATGCATAGGGTGTCAGTCAGTAGTTCTAAAGAATGTAGTTTTCTTAGTGGATTTTTAGCACCAATAATTTTTATACCATGTTTTATTCATGAAATGACAAAGGCACTCAAGGAATAGGCTTTTGCTAATGCAGGTATCAGCAAGGGGTTTACTACTCTCTTCTTGCGTTCTCTGAATGCACAAACTCTTACAGTGCTGTGTGTACGTGTCTTCTGGAAACATTAAAGGGTTGTGGTTTGGTTTTTTTGTGTTGTTTTTTTTTTCATGTAAGGGCCTGCAAAATACTTCATTTGAGCACATACACTCTAGAAGATACATAAAAGTTCAAGGAATGGTGTGATAAGAAAAATAAGAAAGTGCAATGTAACAGATTTACCTCTTTGACCTTCGATTCATGTAGATCTGTCTCCAGGGCCAAATCACTTTTTCTGACACAAAATGGTATCACTGACTCTTTAGAAGCGACAGGAATGCATTTACTTAGGGAGGAAATCTAGGCTTTTAAGCTACAAAACATAGTATTTCCCACCATGTTTCTTTTCTGCCCCACCCCTGCCACTTAAGAAGTCTTTACTTAAAAATAACTTCTGGTTTGGTTTTGTTTTTTCAGGTGCTCAGGTCTTTGGAGCACAACCCTGTATTATGGGTATTCAGCATCAGTGTTGTGTTTCTGGCATTGGTGCAGTTATGAAGTAGGTTAGTAATGAATTTGCAGTGGACAGTGTATGTGAAAAGGGCGTGAGCTGAGTTAAAAAGGAAGGAAAGAGTAGCATGCATAGCTGACTGAAAGGCAGCCTTGTATTTGAGGCCTACACAATTTCCCGGGAGCTAGCTTAGTTGTGTAGTGGAAAGAATTTCATGTTGTGACATATCTTGTAGTCTAAAAGCTTGTCTGCATTCCTATTAGAAGTGATCTGCCCGCATGAAGTCTTTATGATAATGCTTTTTTCAGAGGAGAAAAATTAATTACTTAGGATTGATTGAAACATTATGATAGGGGTAGGTGAGGGGGAATCTGAGTGTCCCTTTTTGTACCATAATGCTAACAATCAGAAATAAAAAAAAAAAATCAAAACAAAAATTGAAGTGTTTTACTTGTGGGAATTTTTAATGGTCTGTTCCAGTGCATTTAAATGTTACCGTGTTTTATTTGTTATATATATGCAAACTTGGATAACTACTGATGGCTGTATTTCAACTGTAATGTGGTGGAACATAAGTAAGTGACACAGAACAAGGACAGGACTATCCCAAGAGGTTGCATTCAAGTGGATGGAAGTCATGAGCTGTTACCAAAATAGTCACAGCTACTGACTTGTGAACCTTGCTCATAAATGCCATCTGCTGAAGTAACCTGAGTTATGGCGAGGTTTTTTTATTTGTTTGTGGGTTGTTTATTTTTCAGTAGAGGGAGATGAGAATAGAAAGAAAATCCATCCAGGCTACATGGCTCTACAGCTTCCAATCTCCTTTCAAAAAACCAACCAAACAAAACTTTAGGTGACTTCTGACTTTCCTTTTGCTAAAGAAAAGAAGCCATGGCTGTGACTGTATGTGCAATTTGTCGAATTATTTAAATGGCAGCTCGAGCTTTATGAAATGAACTGACATGTTCATGCTCAACTGGTTGATGAGGAGCTCAACATGAGCCAGCAATGTTTGTTTGCAGCTGAGAAAGCCAACCACATCTTGGGCTGCATCAACAGAAGCATGGACAGCAGGTTGCCCCTCAACCCTCATGAGAACCCCACCTGGAGTACTGTGTCCAACTCTGGAGCCCCCACCATGAGAAAGACATGGACCTGTTGGAGTGAGTCCAGAGTAGGACCATAAAGACAATCAGTGGGCTGGAACACCTCTCCTATGAAGACAGGCTGAGAGAGTTGGGATTGTTCAGCCTGGAGAAGAGAATGCTTCAGGGAGATTTTATAACAGCCTCCCAGTACCTAAAAGGATCTACATGAAAGATGGGGCGGGACTCTTCATCGGGGAGCATAGCAATAGGACGAGGGGTAATGGTTTTAAATTGAAAGAGGGAAAATTTAGATTAGATACTAGGAAGAAATTCTTTGCTGTGAGTGATGAGACACTGGAATGGGTTGCCCAGGGAGGTTGTGAATGCCCCCTCCCTGGAGGTTTTCAAGGCCAGGTTGGATGGAGCTTTGAGCAACTTGGTCTAGTGGGAGATGTCCCTGCCCATGGCAGGGGTAGTTGGAACTTGATGATCTTTAATGTCCCTTCCAACTCTAACCATTCTATGACTCTATGTTTTCATGGTTTAACACCAGATGGCAGGTAGGAACATGCACTTGCATAGTTCTCAGCCTTTCCGCCAGAAAGGCAGGGAGAAGAGAGAAAAAAAGGAGGGGAAAGGGAAAAAACCCTTATGGGTTGAAATAAAGACAGGTTTAATAGAATATTAGCAGAAAGGGAAAATGATGATAATAATGACACAAGTCACTCTCAGCTCAGGAAGGTACCATTTCACACAGTGGTGATTTTCCCCCGGCCTACCCCATGTATACTGAGCGTGACATCTATAGTACAGAATATTCCATTGGCCATTCCGTTGTTCTGCCTATATTCCTTCTCAGCTTCTATGGGAAGCTGAAAAAAGTCCTTGAAAAACATAAACATAGCCTAACAACAACTAAAATAATGTGCATTATTGACCTTCCTTTTCTAACAATCACTAGGAAGAAAATTAACTCTTTCCCAGCTGAAACGAGGACAGTGTCCACCCCTTGTTCTATACCGGTTAATGTCATGCCCAGGCCTTACACTTTTCATTGTCACCACCAATTTTCCTGTCTTCAATGTATATATGTACACACAGATATCATTCCCTTAGGGTATTGGCTATGTCTCTAAAATATCTGTTGAGTTCATTTAACCCATAACTTTGGGCTCCATTCGTCATAACAGTTCTCTCAGGGCAGGAGAGATGGTGTGTGGTATTGAGTTGTGGCATGTTGCATCTGGAGCTTGCAGCTGTTATATCCGTCATGGTCCACGCCATTGGTCTGTGGGTTGAGGTTGTCAATTTCAAGAAAGTTGCTGGACACCATTTGCTGAAGCCAGTTCTGGTTCCATCACCATTGCAGTTGCTCAGTTTCACTAAAATCCATTCTTCATTAATTTGGGCGATTCACTGTGATACTATTGATACAACACATAGCAACTGTAGTAGTGATGTTAATTGCTAATTTATTACTATATATCTATATTAATAGATATATACGATATTAATCTATATATAAACTATATATACTATATTAATTGGCTGTTTTAATCCAAAATCAAATCCACTTGAGGTGCACATTGGACTTCCCTGCCCTTTTGCATCACCCACCAAGTACACCCAGGTCCTTGAGCCAAAGCAGTCCCACAGATGAATTTGCCTTTGCCCGGGGCAGGAATAACCCAGACTGTTTTCTCGAACATATTTTTCATGTGCACCAGGACACATGAATACCATTATTAAGAATTTAAGCATCTGAGACAATAGTTATATTAAGTATTAAAGATGCCCATAGGTTTACAAAGAAGGCGTTACTTTTGGTCTGTTGGAAAGTTGACCACTAATTTTCAGCATTATATATCCTCATTTATTTACGTGAGATTCAGTAAAGCAATACTGATCATTGCTATACCTATCTTTTATTAACTTGTCTCTAAAGTGAGATTTAGAATGTGTATAAATCCCTGTTCAGTTGAGGGGGAAATACTTGCATATCTAAAACAAGCTTCACAACACCACAGCAAAATTAGTAGAAATGGAGATAGAGCAATACAATTTGTTTAGTGAGAGACAGAAGACTGCGTTAAATATTGAAACTGTTAGAAAGCATGAAATTGTACATGAGGTTTGTATGAGTTTTTGTAAAAAAACCAAACTAAATAAATAGACTTAGGTGCTTCCCAAAGCTAGAAATTCAGATAATCCTGTTGGGTGTAGCTGACTGGCACACCTCTTTAAGATTCCCATGTGAGCAGAAAATATTAGTTGTCCTGCTCATCTCTTGAATGCTAGTTGGCTATTTAAATAGCCAACCTGACAGGGAGGTGGGAGAGTAGCATGTTAGAGAACTCATTGGTTGGAAATACCCTCCATGCTTCTTAGTAAAACTGTACTGCCGTGCAGCCAACAGTGCAAGGATCAGGGTGCCATAAAAGTACCAAAGAGTAGGATAATGATTCTGTGGTATAAACTGTTCACTTGCGAGTGTGACAGTGTGCTATCTAGCATCTGTTCCAATGTAATTTAAAGGCTGTCTAACAGCCATTAAATGCCCTGGGTGAGGAAAACCTGAGATTTGAAACCTGTTACATTTTCTTCTAAGGGAAATGTATGAACCAAAGAGAAGCACAGAGCTGCTGACACTGGTAGGCATCTTTTGAGATTGTGTGGTCCCACCCTTCTGCTCAATGGAAGGTCACCTAGAGCAAGTTGCTCAGGGCCATGTCAAGCTGAACTTTGATTATCTCAAGGGATAGAGACTCCACAGAAAATTTATTTTGCATTGACCTTAAAACCCAAAAAGTTTCCTTGTGACAATATTCAGCAATGCCTCTTCCTGCCTTTTGTACACCATGGTATACACAGAGAGGAGCCAACCGTACTGTGGATATATCAGTAAGGTTGTCTACTTGTTACAGTGACTAATGCAAACTGAGCAATCACTCAAAATATGAGTCAGGCCTTTCTCATTGCTAAATTAATCAATCGTTACATCTGGGCTGAACTTTACAGCCAAAAAATGCTATGCAGAAAACTGCAAATTCAAATTGATGAAGAAATAACACAACTTCCATGTCAGCGCTGACAAGTAATTTCAATTAGAAAATATGACCTTAAGAAAATCTGATAAATTGAAGTATTTAATCTCATTTTAACTGCAAGTTTTTCAGCTTTATTAATCTAAATTTTTTATGATATAAAGCCTCTCATTTCATCTTCAAACTTCTAGTAAATACTAGCACAATGAAAAAATCAGGTATGTTTGCAACTATATGAACTATTCTTTACTTTCATTGTAAAAGATCCGTCTTATTTCCCTTAAAGTCATGTTATAATACTGATCGGTTTGAAGAAGTGATTGATCAATTTGTCAAAAATATCAGTATCATTGGCCAGTCTGTTTTTCCCTGGTCATGGAATGGACTCTGTTATGCTAGACATGCTTCATTCAAAGAAAAATAAAAGGCGAACAGAGCTTGTTGCACCAAAGATCTGATGGTCTAATGTTTTTTTGGTAGGATGATGGAAAGCTCTGTAGTGACATCCAAAAAAAACCCCAAAAACCCAACAAAGTGTGGCCTTCACTGAATGTTGCTATCTAATGAGTAAATAATAATTTCAAGTAGTAGGGATGGTAAGAAGTTCTGTGCAAAAATGATTTTGCTTATTTAAATATTGTAGGTATTTGCCAAGATTAAAGCCAGAGCTAAAGAGTAGGAAGTTGGGGCACTCAGCAGTAACTACAGAGTTAATCAGGCCTTCAAAAATAGTGACAGTTTTCTTGTGAAGAACACAGAAGTGTGAAAGGCTTTGGGACCATGGCTTGGAAGACAAGTTGATTAAATGCAGCTACAAGAAAAGTAAAATCTCTTATGTTACTAGACTTGTATTATTGCTTCCCCAAATGACTGTGGTCATTATGAGTAAATAGCTGGTGCTTACCCTTGGCACTGAAGTTATTTAAGGGGTCTTAGTTGAAGTGCCTCATAATAGACCTCACTTTGATGCACAGAAATAAAGGAGGAGTCTGGTTCTCTATTTATGTTATTCAGAGGCATTATATTTCACAGGAAAAGCCCATAAAAACACAGTGTGATGTGAATTTTGCACCTGACTAGTTGATTCAAAAATTTTAGTGGCTGCTGCACGCTTTATACGTCTTTGTTGTCCTGCGATCACATGATGAGATCTGTATCTAGATCCTCTCTTTATAACATCAGCAGCAAATATTAGTATAATGGGAAAATCATTAGAGACAGTTTAGCTCTCAGGGGATAAATTTAATGATTTTAGTCCTGGCATTGCTATGTTGTTCTCAATATGGTTTAACGTCCTGTCCCATAGGTTTTGTGTATCAAAAAGCAGAATGTCTGTCTGTATCGGATGTCAGGAGTCACTTAACAGGAGACCATAAACAGGGGATGCTTTTGTGAATAGGTTGTCTGGTTTTGCATCTAGATTATCACCATCTCCTAAAGTAGCTATATTTAAAAGCTATTTCTTGCTTGTTACTGAAACATAACTTCACAGGTACTTTAACTGTATTGAGACTCTGTATATATGTAGGGTATAGCTGGTGAATTTCTGTTTATTACATCGTGATCTTGATCCTTTATATTTAAATGGAAACCCCACTCTGTGTTGAAACAAGAATATTTAAATGACCAGGAAATTTCCCTGGAAAAGCGTCTACCTGTTAATGTAGCTAGAATGCAAGGACCCTTAATCAAAGTAACTGACAAGCTTCCTCTCCTGGCTTTTTTTTTTTTTGAAACTCCATTTGTTGTGTTTCCATGCCCATCTATTGTTTGAGCTGTCATCCTTCCTCTGAGGTTATCTTGTTATCTTCACTGGTGGCTGACTTGCAGTTGCCAATGTGCTTGCCTGAAGGCAAAGCCCCGGGGAGGGAGGGGCGGGGGAATGAGCTGACTGAGGGAGTTCTGAGATGTGTGGCTGGGCCTCTGAAGTGCTCTTACTGTCAGGCTGCCTGCTGGGATGCCCTCCCTTCTGAAGGAGTGTGCATGAAGTAGCAGAATCAAAATCAGCAGGACTGAGGTGGAAAGGAAAATATGAAGCTAACCCGGGCTTTCTGACTTCCTTGCAGTCATCTCCTCTGCATCTATCCATGCAGTTCAATCCTGTTTTAGGTATTTGTGGATTAGCCAGAAGCTGCCATTACCAGGATTCCTGAACAAATGGAATTAGTTTGTTTACCCTGTCTAGACTACCTTAATTTCCTGATAATTTTTTGTGACTCGGGCCTCGCCCTTTCTGGCTCATTGACAAAATGCAGCATCTCATTGTAGGCTAAACAAAAATATTACAATCTCTGTCACTAACTGCGACTTTCACTGCCCACGCTATTTCTCCCATGTTGGTTCCTGCAGGTATTTTCTAACAGCCTACAGTTGTGTAGAAAAATTCTAGGTGGATATTACCTAGGATCTTTACTTTCTGTCTGTACAGACATGCCTTGCTTATGGTCTGCTGTTAAGTGACACCTGATATAGCCATTAGCATTCTGCTTTTTGATACACAAAACTTGCCATTTGGTAATAAAATCAGCAAGTCTCCTATGACATCACTGCCGCTGAGATGGTTGAGTATAAGCTGCTTTCACAAAGACGCACAAGAAAACTGTTGGAAAGATACTATGAAATTACCTGTTCTTGGAGGGGTTTTCTGCTAAATCCCCATTAAAATTAGCTTAAGCCCAAAAGCATGTCAGTTTATAATCCTCTCAGAACTCCTGTCATCTCTTGTTAATATTTAGAACTCTGGGCATTTAAATGGATAATAGGAATACTCAGTCATACTTTAATCCAGTTAAACCTAACAATATCATGTGGCAAAGATATCCACAACTGAGCATTCTCTTAAAAACTATTCACTTTTAATCAATTCTAAAATTGCCCATGTGAGAGGGTGTTTTTTTTTCTTGTTTGCAAAGGTTTTGGATTAAAGATGGACCTGGAGCAAAGCCTGACATTAGAAAAAAATGAGCAAGTTGAGTTCTGAATCAAGATCTGGAGCGCTGTGGCTACTTTTTTTTCCTAAATATTTGGTCTTTCTGAATGCCTATTTCAGCTGATGTTTTCAGTGTGTCTTAGCTCATTCATCCCCAAGAAAAATCTTCCAAGGTCATAAAAGAAGGCTGGAGGGGGAATACTAGAAGGGAACTTAAAAATGGGTAAGAGAGAAGAGAGGTTAAAAGGCATCCAGCCATTTTCTTCTGCTTGACCATTTCTTTTCATAGCAAAAGATACCTTATTTTGTCTGTTTATACTTGTCTTGTTCCTCCAGCTGCACTCTTACCTCTGAGCTACAAAACCAATAGGTAACCATAGTTAACATGCTAAACTCTAGCTAAAAAGTATGAAAGAAGCTGCAGAAGAAGCAATAGTGTCAGGAGCTCTTTGGGAGGAACTACCTTGTTCCATTAAGTCTTGTATAGGTGTGCAGAAGGGAGTGAGAGCTGTAAAGGCAGTGCATCCTGTTTTGTTACAGTATTGGAGCATAATTCTGCAGAAGAGCAGCACTGTCAAAACAGAGACCACTAGGGCAGAGATGGGAGTGCGCACCATTTTCCTTAGGTCAGCGTTCAAAGTTAAAGTTACATTAATACCAAATATTCTTTTAAGACTTTTTTTTAAGAACTGAAATGATTGCACTACTGTAAAAATGCATTCTGTCTTCAGATAATATTTCAGTGAGGATATACGTATTGTGATACCTTTCTTGCTGGTACTACATCATTGCATGCTTGTGTTTGTACACAAATACTTAATTTTCAAATGTAAAGCTAAGTCTCTAAGAAGCATGGATACACAGAACTATAGGTAGAGTCCATGTTTTGGTTGACTCTTGTGGGTTAGCCTCAGCTGGCAACAAAGAACCACACCGCTGCTCTCTCACCCTTCCCCGAGTTGTGGGGGAGAAGTGGAAGAAAAAGGCAAAATTCATGGATTGAGACAAAGGCAGTTTAACAGAACAGTGAAGAGAACAGATAAACAACAGCAATAACACTGATAGAAGAATGTAAAAACAGGATTACTGTACCCCTGCTCACCCTCGCTCCCAAGCAGTGACTTCCCACCCTCTCCTGGCCAGCTCCTGGCTATAAACTGGGCATGTCTTCACATGGTATAGAATACTTATGTACTCTGCCAGAGCCTGGAGAAAAATAATCCTATCCATGCCGGAAGCAGGACACTCTTCAAATAACTTTACTCTAATGTCCATAGAATATATTCCATATATGTGGAGTTAATTGAGCTTGTTTGTTTGACTGAGTTCCTGATTGAGATGCTCTGATCTATATAGGTCTGGCTTGGAGGAAGGGTGTCACAGAAGGATGGATGGGTGTGTATGTGTATAGGTAGATATATAAAATAACATATGTGTATGTATTAGCAGTGTGATTATTTTTTTTATATATATATTTTTAGGTATGCTATAATGCCATCCCTATTTGAAATGCAGTCATGACATAGTTACTGGATGATTGTATAAAGTCTAGTTCATCCTATATCAGAGGATAATAGAAACTTTGAAGGTATTTTCTGCTGTATAAGTAGGTTATGGCTGTAAATCATGAGTTTTAAGCTTGAGCTTTCTTTTGCATAGGTTCGCATACTGTGTTGATACCTCTTGTATCAAAGTGCCTTATCATAGCTTAAGCAGCATAATTGACATTGTATACCTATTGTCTCCTCTTCTCTTAACAGAGAAAAATGCTTGAAATAGAGTATCATGTTTCGGTATAGTTTTAAGTACGCTGTTTTAATGATAGACACCTGTACCTGGAGCAGAAGGTGGTGAGAACCAAGTGATTATAGGACGTCTGCAGGCTGTTTTGGGATAACGCAGGGTGTTCTGTTGATTTAATTTTACCTGGAAAATGGTCCTAGGAGCACTAGCTAGTAATTGTAAGGTGCTTTGGCCTTGCAAAATAGATGGAACAGCATCTACAGGTGACAAATAAAAAAAAAAAATCTGTCAATCAAAATAGGCAGAGCAGCATGAATGATTTCCCTTAAGTAATGCAAAATGGATGGAGAGAGAAAAAAAAAAATCCTATACAGACTACAGCCACTTACACAGAAATTATCAGAGAATGTCCCTGTGTGAATTTTGAACAAGTGACATTAACAATGAAGCACAAAGACTTCTAATCCTTCACACCTGGTGCACTTTGTACAAATATATCATCATTTCCCAGGCTGGAAAGAATCACATATCTAATTCCCTGCAACCTCACATTTGTTCAGTGTTCTTGTGTTTTTACAAATCTTTCATTGATCCCTCTCTACTGACTTGATTAGCTTCATCCTTCGAAAGGCTAGTCTTATTTTGCTTCTGTCTTTCCTTGGCAAACCAGATATTCTTACTATTTTCATCCTGTCACTGACTAACTCCTTTTCTCAAAGAACATTCAAGCACACTCTACTATGGTGTAGCACTTTCATGTCTGCTTTTTATGGGTTGCCTCTTCCCTGGGACATTTATCCTTTTTAATTTTTTTTTTTGATAGCCACACTGCTCCATTTTATGGATCTGTTTATGATGACATAGCTTTGCATTTTTGTGTTATGGCTATTGAAAGAATATAAAATCAAAAGAAAAAGCATGTAGTTTGTTTTCGTTTTTTTTTTTTAATCCTGTGTTTTCCCCACTCTACTGTTGTCTGTGTAAATAAACAGTGAAATAATAGTAGTCCTGTACCCATGTATGAATTCAGGTTAAGAAACAGCAGAGTAGCACAGAAATAGTTGTCCTTAAGCCTTTCTGAGATATGTTTACTTAACTCTGTAAATTAAGCAGAATATGTTAGATCTTGGTAGGCAAACTGAAAAGTATGGTGGCTAGGTTGTGTTATAAGAGGAAGAGGTGGAAGCAATTTCAAGTTAGTACCTCTAAGTTCTGGAAATTACTTGATCGTATTCTATTGCTGGTTATGGCACAATCTGTTTATTAAATACTATAAAGGGCAAGGGGTTCTGCTGTTATCCAGGTGTTTTCAGAACTGAAGTTTAGTATTAAAGTTTGTTCATTGATTTCCAGGGTCAAATCTAAATACCTGCTGGACTATTTTCAATGGCTGTTTGTATTTTAGTGCAGATTTAAATGTGTCGTTGCTGACTTGTTCCCAGATGCAAATCTTTAAAGGATTACCCTAAGCTGCATTGTATCTATCAAAAGCAGAATGAAGTGAACCTATTTTATACTCAGTTGTTCATGAAGACTTTGCTTTTGGGCTCCATAAAGGCATGCACTCGTACCTCCTTTTCTATGAGAGCATTAATAAGGTCTCTTTCTTATACTATCTCTTAAAAGTTTTTACAAGTTTCTTGTTTTGATAATTAACTCTTCTGATAAATACAGGTTAAAATGAGCAACATGATGAGAATTTGTTAAGGAGAGAGAATTATTGGTGACATAAGATTTTCTTTTGGAGAAGACACGTGGAAGGAGACATTGCGGGGTACACAACTGGAGGTACAGTCTTGGAAGGAGGCACTCCATTCTGGATCAGAGATACCTTGAATATTAAATGTGGGCTATGGAGGACCCATGCTGTAGCAGGAACAACCCTAAGGGACTGTGGCCTGTGGGTGACTTACACTAGAACAGAAGAAAAGAGAGCGGTAGAAGAAAACAAGTCAGAAGTGTCAGAAAGCAATCATTATGCACTGACCTCAACCTCCTGAACAGGCTTTTGCCACACCGACAGGATTAGGACAGGACTGAGTGTAACACATGGCAAAAACAATGAGGTGAAGACTGAGAAGGGGAGAGTAGAGGTGTTGTAGTGGAGTCTGGGGAGAAGGTCCTTTCTTATGTGTCTGTTCAGTTGTAGGTTTGGGGTTTGTTTTGTTTACTTGATACCGGACTCTGTTATCGAAAGTCTGTGTTGACTGGAAATAGATTACATTAAGTAAAATTTGTAACAAATATATAAGGAGTGTCTGTGCCTTCCTTTAGGTTTAACAGTTACCTCTAGGTTTTTTGTGAAATTGCAAGGCAAGCTTAAATCCCAAAGCATTGATATCTTGCAGATGTTTCTCTTTCTTTCTTTACTGTGTCTAGGGATGTATTTTGTAGACTCTAGGTTATACATATCTCTGTGTTTTCCTGTTTCTTATTTCTGATACAAATGGATAATTTCCATTTAGGAATAGATGGATTTGTCCCTCGTCAGCACCTCTCCGCTCCTCCCTTCACAATTTTTCAGGCCTAGAAAATAGCATTTGAAGTTAATATTGCCTTGCTGTCAGCCAGATAACAATAAGCCTTCTGAGACGGAATTCAAGAAGCTCTTTTTCCCTTCAGTACAGGAGGGAGAGGATGTGTGGACTTTGAAAAGGAGACTTCTGTTGCACAGGAATGTGAAAGAATTTCACTGTGATAGGGGATGGCTCTCTTCCCCTTAACCTATTGATTGAGTTGTTATCTTGCCTAGAATGCCGAAAGGGGGAACTCAGAACTGATGTAAGACTGCAGAGTTTTTATCATGAAACACTGCAACGTAAATAAATAACAACCTTGTGTGTTTGCTAGCTGGTTTTGCAGTAAAACCTCATAACCTACATCTGGTTAGTGATGTTGACCTGGGGCCTGCAACACCACCTAATAACTATCTGTTGACTAGTGAAAAATACATGGGTGGAGTGCTTGGTATTGGACTTTGAGAAATTGTATTTCTTGAAACAAATAACATTTCAAAGCTTTTGAATCTCTGCCATGTTCTATTGTACTTTCTTCGAAGTGTAGCTTTGAATATCTGTTCTGCAGTCTTTTGTTGCATATGCCTCCTATGGCATGAAGAAATGTTTTAGAAGCTGACTGATGCTGTATTGCCCAGATCAATATTACTGCATTTGGAAAGGCTATCCTGCCATTAAATTTACCAACCAGAAAATGGGGACCACTAAAAGGCTTGACTTCAGTTCACATTTCTAATAAATCTTCTACAAATGTAGATTACAATGCAGCATTTTTTTTTTGTTCTTTTGAAGTAGTGAAGAAATTCTCCAGTATTTCACAAGGGCCATAGCATCATTGCCATATATGATCCTTCAAGGTGGGATTAAATAGTTGAATAATTGTGTGTGTCTTGTACCGATTCAGAGCCAATGCTTTCCACTTTACTCAGTCAAGAGGTGTAATGGGACTGCCCAGGATTGAAGCAAGCAAAACCTGGCCTATAACATCTATTTATACAGTTTGCTTTCTTCTCTTTGTATACTTGTCTGAATACCATTATCCAGTAAACACGTTAAGAACATAGCCATCCTCTGTTGATATACTTAAATTTGTCACTTTGGTCATAAAGAGTACATTCCCTGGCTATTATTGAATATTAATCATTGAATTAAAATGAACAGCACTTCTGAGAACTGCCTCTGATTTCTTTTCCATTAATCCAGTATAACTATTTCTACTTTTCTTCTTTACCTGCATTCTTAGGTCACGTTCCCCTTTGGGATGTCCTATTTTGTTGGTTTCCTTTGACTGTAAACTCACTAAATTTAACTCAATGAAAGAGGGGGACTGAGAGGAGAAACTTAAACGATCTTGATATGTTGCATCTGTGTTACCATAGTGATAACTCTGACTACACTTCACTATAAACCTGTTTGTTCATCATATCAAGATCTTATGCTGCTATGTAACAAAATGATGAAGTTATATTACCCCCTAATAAAAATATTTTTGTCTTGAAGGTACCCTAGCCAACAAAAGTCATAAAGTTACATGAAAGCTTTTCCCGATAATTTTAGGGATTAATCTCACAACAAGCAGAAATTGATTTTTATGCTGGTATCTAACAATTTGCTGTCCTTAATATACTTGTATATGTAATGAATACCTTGAGTCCTATTTTTTTCCTTTTATTGGCTTCTAAATATGTGTATTTTTTGGTGGAGGAGGAAGATAATGATCAATTTCTAAGTATCAAAGCATGACTGTGAAATGCTAACTTCTAATGCATATTCCATATCTGCAGAACTAAAAGGAATTAGCAAGATATAAAGAGCAAATCTTTGCTGCCTTCAAATCTAGCTGCCATCTATCTCGTGCTGCCTTTAGATCTGTATCCTGGAGTTTCCCAATAGATCTGTAAATGTCTTTATATATTCTGCAAACAGAAATACGTAGCTCTAGGGTTAAGGGAATATCATTGTTAATGGTGCCCTTTAGAGCAGTTATGATTTCCTTCCAAGACTTATTGGACTCCAGGCATTCCAGTGCCATATGGATATATATATTCCCCTCATTATGAGAATTCCAATATACATACCACCACCTTTTTTTCTTTGGACCATTTGGCCTGAAAGTTTTAGATACTCTGAAAGATACTAAATTACATATCAATAAAATGGCTTGCAAACTTTCTCATTGCTGGAATGGGTTAATTCTGCTGCTAGGCCTGCTTTCGATTTAACTGAAACTTTTATATCCTTTATTTTTTATTTATTTATGAATTATTGCTATGACATATCAGTAGAATGTTAATATCATTAAAGTAATTAATACTTTGTTTGGGGTTTTTTTACCTGGAATCTCAGTCCATAAAAGTTCAGCAACGACAAACTTCAGAAAAGATGGTGCTGTGGATTTGAGATGTTCCCTTCTTTGCAGTCAGTATTTTGCTGCATGCCATGGTGATTCACTAATTGCAGTGATTGACAGAAGGGATAAATTGCAGGTGCTTTATCGCTATACTACATAATTTTTTTTTTTCATAGCCTTTGGCAGGCATGAATCTAGAACATTTAAATCTATCTAGAAAAGATATTGGAAAAGTTTGTGTCATTCATGTAAATTGTGTGCTTCTAATTAGTAAGATATTTAGTGTAGTAGCAAGAAGACTGACCTCTTGGCTGGTTCTTAGGATGGTTATTCAGAATGCAGTGTCTGCTACAGACTTGTCTTGGTTCCTTCTGCTTCTGCAGTTTGCCTGTCTCTCTGGACCTGCTGCACAGGTCATTCCACAGTCTTACATCTAAGTGTACCATCGCTTTGTAGAAAGTCATCTGAGCACGAGTTGTGGAGCACATCTCATGGAGTAACTTGTCTACAAGATAATTATCAGTTTCTTTGTTGATTATTTAGCCTCCCACTGGAGTCAGTAATTCTCACAGAGATGTGTGTGAACAGTGAATGTTTAGCTCATTTCAAAATCACATTAGTTATAGAGCCACGTCCTTGAAGTTCTGGGACCAGCCAGAGGTAAAAATAAATGTAGCCAGGCAAGACAAATGATTGCATGGGTCCTCTTGTTCCTGGGGTTCCTGTCAAAAACAGCTTTCTTCACCAAGAAATTTACTTGCATCAGCTGATGAGCGGTAACTGATGCTTGCACATTCTTAACCTGCTGTATATAATTTAGGACCTTCCACTTAATCTTCCCTGGTGTGCTATTATACAGAGTACTGACCTTGCTTTACATTTGATTGGTACAAGAAGCTTAGGGAGCCTCTCTGTCAGATACCAATTCTTCCTGTTCAGTCACTAGCAAAAGTGATTAAGCACTGAACTGTTCTTTGCCTGTATTTGATCTATGTGTCTTGTGTTTGATACTTTTTAAATTCAGGCCTGATGAATTAGGTTTTATCTTTTGTTTTGTTGTCCTTTTTATTTATTTGTTCCTTAAAGATGGTCTACTTGTGTCTGGTCTAAGATGAGGACATAACATTCATTTAACTTTACTGTGAAATTCAATTATAGTAACATCTAGATCTTAAAATTTTAATACATAACACTTTTTTTCTTTTGAATTGTGTCCTGAATTGTTTAAATGTGTGTGCCCACTAGTAAAGGGTTGTAGCTTTGTCCAGTAAAGAGAATCTCTGTCAGCCCAAGTCAGAGACTATAGAAGCAATGGATTGTGGCTTTTGCCTTTTAAGTCTTAAAATGTAATGATGGTCAGGATGATTTTCTTCTAGGTTGGACAGCAAGTACTACTGCTATTTTCTTTTACTTCTCAGTCCCTAGTAACATTTATCTGTTTGGTGTTTTCTTTCTTCTTCTTTTCTAGCAAGTTTTTAAGATTCCTATCCATAAGTCATTGCAGGAAGGGCACGCTGATTGAAAATTTGATAAATTACTACTTGTAATATGATTTAGCTTTCCAAATGTTCTTCATTCCACCAGCATTTTTCTCCTCACTTGCTCCATATGTTCACTTTCTGTCATCACTAGCTGTAAGAAACGTTTTTGGCTCTTGACTCCAGGATAAGTCCACTTACAAGCACTGTCTTCTAGGCTGCACATTTGTTACATTACAATCTTCACTTTTACTTTTTCTTTGACAGTTATACTGTTCATTTACCTGTGGGGTTCTGTAACTGAATGTTCCACTGTTTACTGTTTCTGAGATAAGAATAAAGTAATTTACTAACCTCTGACTTGATTTAGAAAGGGCATACTTGCTTTAGTAATTTTTTTACTTTCTCTCATGCCTTTTTTTTAAATAATCTTACTTTCCTTCTGGTATTGGACACAGGCAGGGAAAGAGCCTCAGGGAGTTCAGTTTACTGTTGCGTATCTTAGTCTGGTGATACACTACTAGTTATCATACTTACACGTGAAAGGATTCAGAAAGCTGCTATGGAAGTGACTGCGGAAGAACGGAGTTTTTCTTTGACAATAATTAATGTAGGTCAAAGAACTAATGCTATGGTTCTTAGGTCTGGATGAAACTGTGTGCCTCGTCTTGGCCTCTTCCCTTCTTAACATATCAACTCAGTCCATTTGGTACCTGAAACAGAGAAGGTAAAAAGGAAATCTACCAGTTAATACATTAAACACTTAAAAATCATTTCACTTCTCTGTAATATTTTTTGATCCCTGTTAGGTCCAATATATACTTTTCTCTGATGAGCAGATATCCTGCTAACATGGATTACTGTTTTGGAATTGAGTATCATTGTAACCTCAGAATTAAACTTAAAACACAGATACCAAAATGGCGAGATTTGGACAGAAATAGTTTCTTCCTCATTTTGGAAATGAGTCAAGCACCAAAATGTTAATTGCTCTGAAGTCTTTGGAAACAGGGAAGTAAGAAAAACGAGATTCCTTCTCCATCTAGATAGTATCTCGGTGACAATTATCTATATAAAAATGAATGTTTCCTCAAAGTACTTGGTTTCTTAAGGCTCTGACCCTCTACTGTCTTATCTCTGTTGCAGAGGTGGGTGCATTCCAATGTTGCCATATAACTGGTTTGCCAAATACTTTAATCTGAGCAGAATAATGGAATTACCACATAATTAATCTGCATGTTCCTATAAATTGCAATCAGTGTTCCTCCTATGAAACAAAAGCAGAATATGGAACAGCGTTTAGCACTGACCATTAGCACTGTTCAAGAGGGCTGGGGGCCAAGGGCGGTTTCTACCATCAGCTTGTCTCGGAGATAATACAGGGCTTGCTTATACTAAGAAATTATCATTTGAGTGCAAAGATTACAAGGGCTTATACTTCATCCAAGTTTTAGAGAGCTCTGTTGGAGACTATTCTACATGTTTCAATAACACATATGTACATGATATTTGGATTTCTCTGCGTAAAGAGGAGAATTTTTCTCCGGGTGAATTCTGAAGAGAGGAGTTAAATAATAGAAAAAAGGCTGTCTGTGAGAATGAGCAAAAGAGAGGGGACTAAAATATTGAAAAAATAAAAAAACTATTTGAAAGTAGTGATGGACTAAAAAGGGGTGGTGGCATGGAAAAGAAAAGTAGGTTTTAATTTTTAGTTACTCATGGTAAAAAAGTCAACTCTCCAGTATAAATTTTTGATTCCTGAAGACTTAAGGCAGTTACTTAGTGAGCCAGAAATGCTTTTGTCATTTTTTTAAGTTATTAATAAAAAAGCATATACGTTTATTTCATTTTTTCCAATGTGCTGTAAGTATTTTATCTGAAGTTATTGTGAGAAAATGTGTAAATTAACTATTACCTTTTTATCTTTTTTATGGCAAGGAAATTAGATCTTTCTTTTGTCATAGTACTGCAACAGGTGAGTGATGAACCACTCTTTAGTCTCTCTTGGCTAAGGTTACATTATGGGATTTTCCAGATCCCAACCTAAAGATATCATAAGGTAGATTCTTGTCTCTCTTACTACTATGTAGTACCTAGCAGTTCAGATGCTACTGGTATTGGAGTAAAAAGGTATTTGCTTAGGCTGAAGACACTTCTATAGTGGATTTGGGCCAGAGACTGTGTATTCAATTTTGAAAATCCAGCAAGTGTCCTTATCACTAAGGTGTTGAGTGCTTTGAAATATAGACTATAAACAGAACTAGTGTAAATGTTCCTTCAGACAGCTTCAGATTAATAGCTGAATTGAATGCCTTTCTTCCTGTTTTGACAAGAAATTTCACTATCAAATACTCCCTGTCTCTGCTATTAAGAGTGTTCTGTACATGCCATGAAAGATTTGCTGGTGTCCCAGTGGTTATAGCACTCACCTGGGATAGGAGAGACTCTGCAGTAAATGAGGCCAAGAATGGACATTAATATGACCCCCACATTGTGGTAAATGCTTTAAGTGCCTCTTCTGAAATAGGCATTTACTTCAACCTTAGAAGTCCTTAAATTTATTGTTCTGCAGACTAAGAAAAAGTTCATGGCCTAGGAAAGTAATTCATCAACTAACTAGACGTCTGAACAGTCTTCCATGCTGTTTTGACTAGAAAAATATGACCTAAATAGTTGCTGTGGCTTGGAGTTTCCAAGCATAGTGACCAAGGCAAATACAAATGCCATAACCTTTCATTTTAGGAACATACTACTCTTTGTCTGGCCGGAGTCCAGCTAACCCTGACCCTTTTGAATTTACTGTGTAGAAATAGTATTGATTCAGTTGACTACAGTTAGTGCCACAGGTGCCATCTTGCTTCTCATAAGTGAACCTAGAACACAAAAATTCAACAGGGTGAGCTTTTGTGCTAGAAATAACAATTACTTACTGTTGAACTTACACCCTTTCATAAGAGGAATTTTCTAGAGGTAGGATCAAAATAGGAAAGGATTTTTAGTTTAGCAAGGAGTAGACAACCAAATAGCAAGTCAATTCTATTAGCTGCTACTGCAGAATTTATTTTTGTTCTTCAGTGATAAATATGTCAAGTGGCAGGCTTTCTCCAGCTTCCATTAACCAGTTTTAAATGTTGTCATTATTAGAAGGGGAGGCCAAGGAAAAAAACACAAGTGAAAGCTATCTTAGCTCAAAGCTCCAGGTAAAAGCATGTTACAGATGAGAAACTGTATATATGGTGTTCCTGGATTACTGAGCAAAGAAGTAATCCAGGACAGAAGGAAGCATCCTGACTGTTCCATCAAGCGCTTTAGTAACCAAATCTTTCTCCATGTCTGTGTCTAATGGCTGTGTTTACTCACATTGTAAAATGTCAGAAGGATGATAATCCAAATTTTTTAAGGGAGAATCAGATTTCTTAAACACTGGCAAGGATTTTGATTCTTTTAATTACAGCGAGTAGGCAAAGACTCAGTTAACTAGGGGAAGAAAAAAATTTTGGCTCTAAGGAACATTCACTAAAGCTGTGTGGCATTTTCTGACACTCATGTTGTTAAACAGCTTGTGGTACTGGATAGCTGGGACTTTCCAAAGAGGTGTTCCAGTTTCAATGGAAGCCTCCCTAGATGACCTCTTGTTCCAGATTCATAATAGAACAACCCATTGCACAATTGTTAATGGCATTCAGCAGATGTAGATTTGCCAAGGGTTAACTGCAGGGATAGATAAATTCCAAAGATTACAAAGTTGTCTAAGCTAAATGAATCAGAGGAAATTGGAATCCAAAACAGATGTGTAAATATAGTCATATATAATATGTGAAGATACAGAAATATTTTTAAGAACCTGATTAAATCTGCAAAATATCAAGATGATGTATGTTTAAATAAATATTTAAAGAAACTTATTTGTTCGTGCATGTAGTAGAGTACTGTGTAATAGCCAAAGTTGGATTGTTCAAGGCATAATGAGAATGTTTCTTGTGCGAAAGGTAATATTAAGAAAGTTGGAAAAACTAAGACTTGCAAACAAATTTGTTTTCATTTTACACATGGGAAATGAGTCAGGGATTAAATTACATTCCCAAAATTATGCAAGAGTAGCATTGATGCTAATCAAACTAAAATGTGAAAGCACCAACTCTGAAGCAGGATCACTCTTGGCTCAGTAGCTTTATAAACCAGGAAGTGATAAGAAACTGTTCCCATTCCATGCTTGTTTGTTTAATGTATTTCTCAGAGGGAGAAAAAAAAAATCCACGTTTCACACCTTTTCAAGTCAGCAAATTAAAATAAAAAGTATTTCGGGTTAACCTTTCCCACAAAAATTTTCAAAAAACATTCACTGTTGGTCTGAATTTGTTAGAATGACTTCAAAACAAACTTACTGCAAACTGAAAATCCTTCCTTTTCATCCCTCTTTAAAAATAGCTAAAATGGAAAATATTCAGCAAGTTGTGGTATTTTTTTTTAGTCCATTTCTTAAACGAATTAGTCAGTAGTGGCATCCAATAATTTCAGTTCTTCTGACAATTTTTAGGGGAATGGGCAAGAAAATAAATACCATTTATTAAGATGTTGCAACACATGTCCTATTCAAACAATTTGTAGTAATAAACCCTAGCCTGAAAGAAACTCTATTTTTCCCCATCCTGTATAGTCAGGTGATGTATTGTAACATTCTCAGTTTTAAATACAAACAGGAAAATCAAAGCTTTCCTTTTATATATCCTATATTTCAGGAGTAAGGGTGAAAGATGTTCAGCACAAACCCATTAATCTCTTGGTAGGTGTTAAGCTATACAAATTTAACACAGAAAGTCTTATGCACTTCTCGTGGTTTCAGCCGAAATCACTGCAACCAGACCGACAGATGGCCT
>JAOXNO010000033.1:45145543-45178516 GCA_028565335.1 Limnodromus scolopaceus | reverse complement strand
CTTGGCCACAAGGGTACATTGTCGCCTCATGGTCATCCTTATCGTCCACCAGGACTCCTAGGTCTTTCTCCTCAGAGGTGCTCTCCAGCAAGTCAGCCCCCAACCTGTACTGGTGCATGGGGTTATTTCTCCCCAGGTGCAGCATCCTGCACTCGCCTTTATTGAAGTACATCAGGTTTCTCTCTGCCCAGCTCTCCAGCCTGTCCAGGTCTCGCTGTATGGCGGCACAGCCCTCCATCGTGTCAACGACCCTTCCCAGTTTTGTATCGTCAGCAAACTTGCTGAGGGTACACTCCATCCCCTCATCCAGGTCATTGATCAATATATTGAAGTACTGACTCCTGGGGTACTCTACTTGTTACGGACATCCAACTAGATTGTGTGCCCCTAATAACAACCCTCTGAGCTCTGTCCTTCAGCCAGTTTTCAGTTCCCTCACTGTCCATTCCTCTAATCCACACTTCCTGAGCTTACCTATGAGGATGCTGTGGGAGACTGTGTCACAAGCCTTGCTGAGGTCAAGGTAGACAACATCCACCACCCTCCCCTCATCTATCTAGTCAGGCCATCATAGAAGGCTATCAGGTTAGTCAGACATGACTTCCCCTTGATGAATCTGTGTTGATTACTTCTGATATCTTTCTTTTCATCCATATGCTCTGAGATGATGCCCAGAACGAGTCATTCCATCATCTTCCCAGGGATGGAGGTGAGGCTGACTGGCCTGTAGTTTCCCAGGTCCTCCTTCTTGCCCTTTTTGAAGACTGGGATAATATTGGCATTACTATATATAATTAATTATATAAATATATATATAATATAATTATATAAATATATAATATATACTATATAATCTACTATATAATTTGTCTGATATTTGGAAAGCATGCTTGTTTCATTATTATAATGTATTATCTTTAGGGGTATATTTATCCCATAGGATAAATCATGCCAGATCATAGTTATAGTTCATACAATAGTTACAATACATGGTCACTGCATGATCACTGCCTTATTTTCTAACAGACTGCATTGTGCTTCATAGTGTCATGTAATAGAATGCACTGTTTCATTTAGGATCAAAGTTGACAATCACATCTTTGTAGTGCAGTGATTAGCAAGAACAATCTTTTATTGCTGGCCAGAATAATTAGGATTGGCCACTTTATTGTGAACTCTGTAAAAAGTAATGTCTTGAGGAATTATGTCAGTGTTTTGTAAACTCAGCAGAAGGTACCCTGATGTTGTATTGAATACAGATGTAATCTGTAAAGTTATAATACAGGAAAAATATTTGAGTACCAAATGTTGTAACACTTCAGAAAGTAGGTGGCTGGCTTACCTTTCAGTAGAATATTTCATAATCTTCTTATTTTCTCATCTCTTCAAACAGCTAGACCAAAATGTTCCTTGGCTAAAATGGTCTGTCTGTACAATATTAAAAATACTTGGGGAAAATTTTGCAAAAGTGTTTCAAGAAAAGAATTGAATTCTGTAGGTCTTAAATTCTTCATACGCCCTTCTCTAATCTGAGAGGGACAAACACGTTCAGCTCACTAAGGTAAGCCTCATTGCATATGAAGGTGCTAGGTGGTGTTCTGTTACCAAGTTAAGCTGAAGTAGTAAGAGGCAAGTCAGATTGCACACAGGTGCTCTCTGTTCTCTTTCCTGACCCTTATAAAAGTCAGTTCTTCACTGGCCGAAGAGAGAGGCAAGGACACTTAGCATGGAATTATTGAGGGAATTTTTTATTTTGTATTTTAGCTATGCACATAGTGATGTCACAGCCTAATGCATGGGGGACCCCAGTACAGAGGAAAGCAAGGTTTATGTAAGTTCCAATACAGTTGTGTAGACTAATCAAATTACTCATGTTTAGGGTGGGCTAATCAGTTACTATTACTCACGTAATCGGTGTGTACTTGTCCTATGCAGGATCAGAACATGCTTGTCCCTTGCAGGTGGTATGCATGTATTGCCAGTGGTGTGTTAATTTTCATTGTTCTAAGCCAATGTCCCATGCAGGTGGCAGGGTTTATCCTGGATTCTGGTTGGTTGCGGTTCTGGCTGTGGTTCTATGCCTGGTTTCACTGAAGGGTAAATCTTCCATTGTTTTGTTGTTGGTATGGGGTATTCTCACTAATAGGAAACACCTTGGTATAATGATTGAACTGCGTATTACACTTAGCAATATATAGAAATTGCAACATGTTTTTATTGTGGTTTTGGTATATTTTGTATCTATATGCTAAATCAGAAATCTTACGTAATATGAGCAGTCTTCAAATGAGTAAATCTTATATTAAACGTTACATCCTCCGTGTGTAGAATATCTAAAAGAACCTGGTCAGAGTATTGGACTCTTGACACTTGCTTTTAGCAAGGTTATCAGAAGTGTCTAATTTGTTTCCACAAAATGCATGCTCTCATTTAACCACAAGCGATACAGCTTTATGTAAGGATTGTATCATTGAGTTCCCGTGGCTTGTGTTGAAAGTCATAGATTAAATAAGAAAGGACATTTTTACAAAATCAGTCATCAATGGTCTTTGTAAATAGGTCCTCTTAAATATAATGGTTATATAGTTTATGCATACTTATGTCCCCACTATTACTCACTGAATACCTTAGGATTCTTTCTTTTTTTATTTGTCCTTGCAGTATCATTAATCTGAAGAAAAAAAATAATCTTTTTACAGACTAGCATGTCAGGCACAGAGTATCTATGCTCACGTGTGTAGGATGTACATGAGTCTGTTAAGGTGTTACAAGCGGTATAACCTCATTAATATGGTACTCCAATCTGTCACTGCTTGACTATGATACAGGGTTTGAATTGTCAGTGTACAGCAATATCTTTTATCATATTTGAGCTAGTTCAATATTTTTGCAAAATGCTGTAGAGGGCCATATTGGCATTCATCATATTACTTGTCAGAGGTACCAGTGGATACCGGTAATGCATGAGAAGTCCCTCCAGTCCTAAGCTCTCCTTCCTCCTCCACCAGACATTCTGCTGTCACCTAACAGACAGTAATTTGAGGTGCAAACATTTTTTCTTTTCAGAGCATTTTCCTGAAAGAAACAGCTTTCTGATGAGAATAACTAATGATGGCAATTTGGAAACAGTTATGTAATAGGTTTTTTTAAAGTATTTTCACATTGGTTTTTGTAAGCAGAGAATTACTATTGGCATATTTTCTGCTTAATAAGTAATTCTTCAAGACATTGCCAAACCAATTAGACAACCAGTTATGCATCTCCTGAGAGCAATAATGGTATAAATAATGGAAACCACCAAGTATGATGCTGAAAATGGACTGCTAACTGTTCCTTACTGCGCCTTCAAAATTGCTCAAGGTGATGGAATGAATGTCTTTTTCCTTGCTAACAGAAGGACAAAATTATTTGGTTTATTATTATTCTTTTCCGAGGATAGATTCTTGTGCAGGAACATAATGGTTTAGAGACATTATTGTGGTATTGTAACCACCTACTGTGTGCCTCTCCACAGCTGTGTTTTACACAGCTCTAACAATGTTAGTGTTCCTGGTTGGCGTGCAAAATTTTCTTATTTTTAATTTTCATCTAAAGCAAAAGGTAAATAAGATGTAGCATTTCCTTCCATAACATAAAATAAAGACATAAAGTTGGCCTGCTGATGTCAAATTGGAATTTTGACCTTAAATATTCATGAAAACGTGTACCTGCTTGCTTGGTTCCAGTTCACACTCCTGTATGTAGGGATGTTACATTAATGCACAAAGGAAGGTCAGAGAATTAATCATTGTCTAGGGCAGGTAAAAGGAAAATTTTATGTATTTCTAGAATACCATAAAATCTGGAAAGGTTTCATCTGTGCAACTACTGAATGCATGGTTTACGTCTGGTAGCAGAAATTGTTGTAGATGCTAACACCACTTTGCCAGAAGAATGACTGACTACCTGTTGGAAAGATTCAGAACCTTAAAACATAGTGTTATAAAGGTGTTCTGTTAGTCTATGGAAGCTCTTTCTTATGAATTATCACCTCTTAAATTCACTCTAATCATGACTTTTCAAAATTTGCCTTCATTTAAATCAGGAGTTGGACCAGAGGTCCCTTTCAACCAATGCATTTTTTTTTAAGCTTTTGTGATTTCTAAGCACATGTGTATGCATAAAATACTCAATACTCAAAATTTTACAAGCAAAGAGCAAGTGGAGTGAGTTTACAGGAAATAACATTTCCAGTACTTTATGTGAGACAATGTGGAGGGGGTTTACTGGTGAGAAACAAGTTTGATAGTAGTTTCTGTCAGAAATGCGCTTGAAAAAATAATTACAGGTGAGATGCAGCAAAGTGCTTGGAGAAGAAGAAGGTATGAATAGATAATGCATAGATACAAGGCAAGTTTCTACTCTGAGGACATAAGTAATCAAACCACGCAATAGAGTAACTGTCTAAAGGTTAAAACACTAAGTTAGTTTTTTGGACTCCCTCATCAATCAATGGACACTTAATATTTTAGAGGACAATTTGTCCTGTGTTAAAACAAGAGTAAGTTGTGATAGTGATAATAAGATTTGTTAGCATCACAGTAATAGTTTCAATTACAAACTTTTTTTTTATGGTGATATCCATGCCAAGTGTTGCATTTAATTTAAAATATTTTATAATGTTAACCTGATTTCAGTTTAAATGCGTTTAAGAATCACATTAATCTAAGTTGTAGAAACAACTTATCGTTTAATGACAGATTTAAAGCTGGAAACCTTTGGACGAATTCTAACGGGTAAGCAGGTTTAACATTTCTTAGTTTTTTTCTTGTTCATGCAATATAGAATCATAGAATAGTTTGAGTTGGAAGGGACCTTGAAAGTTCACTTTGTCCAACCTCCCCTGCAACGAGCAGGAACATCTTCGACTAGATCAGGTTGGTCAGAGCTCCGTCCAGCCTGACTTTGAATGTTTCCAGGAATGGCACATCTACTGGGAAGAGATGAGAAATTCAAGTACAGTAGTACATTATGTAAAATAAATCACAGAATCACAGAGCAGTTGAGGTTAGAAGGGTCCTCTGGAGGTCATCTGGTCCAAATTACCTGCTCAAGCAGGGCCACCCAGAACCAGTTGCCCAAGACTGTGTGCAGAAGACTTTTGAATATCTCCAAGGAGGGAGATTCCACAACCTCCCTGGGTAACTTGTGCCAGTGCTCAGTTGTTCTCACAGTCAAAAAGGGTTTCCTAATGTTTAGAGGGACTCTCCTGTGTTTCAGTTTGTGCCTGTTGCCTCTGGTCCTGTCACTGGGCGTCAATGAAAAGAGCCTGGTGGTCTCCTCTTTGCATCCTCCCTTCGGGTATTAATATATATTAATAAGATCACCCCTGAGCCTTCTCTTCTCTAGGCTGAACAATTCCAGCTCTCCCAGCCTTTCCTCATAGGAGAGATGCTCCAGTCATCATCTGGATGCTGATCATCTTTGTGGCCCTTCACTAGACTCTATCCAGTATGTCCATGTCTCTCTTGTACTGGGGAGCCCAGAACTGGACACAGGGCTCCAGATATGGCCTCACCGGTGCTGAGTAGAGGGGAAGGATCAACTCCCTTGACCTGCTGACAAATGCAGTGGAAGCTTTCGCTGTTTATAGAAACATTCTAACCTTTGTGAGAGGCTGTTTTCCATGGGCACTACATTATTTAGGCATTCACCAGCAGCACAACCTGTGCAAATAGACTTTTGTTTACACATAAGTAATCAACCTTAGGGGAGCAATTGCTTTTATCTGCTCACTTTTTGTGTATAGTTGCTCTCTTCTGTCAAACAAAAAAATACAATAGCAATATTTAGGGTGAAAGTAATATTTTAATTCTATGAAAAATGTCTTAAGGATTCAAAACTTTTGCATTTTGATGAAACCATTACTGTCCATGTTTTCATGGTCAAACGGTGACTAGGGCAGCAGCTGTGCTTGTGCAAGAACCAGTTTCAGTTGTTTGTGGTGGTCAGTTCAGGCTTTTACCTGGCTCCTTAGCATAGCACCTGAATCTGATAGCATAGGGTTAATGACTATCCTATTCCTTCCCATTTCTGTCTTAGAGTAAAAATTTTCGTGTGAGCTAAAAATATTCTCCTATCAAAAAAGTTTTTTATAGCTGTTTTTGTATGAGCTAGATCTCAATGGAAGCTTTAACCTTTTTTTTTCCAATGACCTCATCAGAAAGGAACTGAAGCTAAACCTTACCTCAAGCACTGACTCCTCTTTCTTCTACAAATGGCTCTTGTTTGCTTTATGAGTATATAAGTTCTATAAAGTATGAGAAGTGAATCAAAGTTACAGATAGTGCCATGAGGAATGGATCTCTTAGTCAATTAGGGGAGAGTTTTGAGAGAAACAGCCAAACTTCAGATGGTTAAACAGGTATTATAAGGGACTAGTACCAAGATAACTATATCTATAATGCTATTTAATGCCAAGATCACCTGGGTAGGTACAGCAGAAATTTGGGTACAGATGTAGCAAAACTAGGACCAATGGGAGATAACTGATAATGGCAGCATTGATAATTTGGGAGGACAGGGGGCAAAGAAGGCTAGATAGAAGTACAGGCATAGAAAAGTGGAGAGCAGGCAGGATAGAAGGGGTTGGTTGCATGTAAGCAAGCTGCTGGTCACTATGCTTTTCTGGTTGGTAATGTGACTGCCAGTAAAAGCACTGTGCTTGGTCTATGATAATCTGTGTTGTTGGCCACGTGTTTTTTATGCGTGTGTGTTTGCATCTTTAGAGCATGTGGTCAGTTTTGCTGACTAGACCTGAAAATGCAAACCACAGGAGCCCCATCCACCAGATGGGGATTGGAGGAATCCCCTGGCTCTTAGGGTCCACCAGTCTGGCTCTACCAGCCTGGGAACGACTCCTCCCCCCGAGTCCAAAGCCTATCAGATATGCCTACCCACAACAAACGCTGATAGGTTTGTGGGCATTTTGGTTATACACAAAAACTCTTCAGTGGCAATTGTATCTTGTTTCTTGTCCCTTGGAAGCCAGACATAAAAACAAGGCAGTGAATAGAAACTGAATGAAAACAAACTCAACAAATAATCTATTAATTAAAAGCAAGACAGTCTGAAAGTTAGTTATGTGAATTTCAACTTGACAGTATTTCTTAAATTCGAGTTTTATAGTTTCTAAACATGTTTGTATTCTACTCTGAATGCAAGTGTGCAATAATGTGCTTTTGTTAATGGATTAGAAAAACTGAATGTGTTAGCTTTGCTGAATATATAATGTAGCTGTATTATTTACATGTAAAAAACCAGTATTTTCCTTTTTCAGTATGAATTGCATGCACTTGAAGAAAATTGTACTATTATAAAATATTATCTAAAAGCCTAAATATTCAAATTTCATTCATTTGCTAAGTAAAATGTGTAATTTGTTTTCATTCAAAATTAAATAATTTTGACATGCACAGCTTTCACTAAAATACATCTGATGATTATTGTGGCTAAAAAAACTAATAATGGACAAACTCTTAAATCCACAAAGTATTGACTGCTGAACATTACAACAGGTGCGTTACGGATAGTACCACATCCTGTGAACTGAGCTTTACTGGGAATTCCTATAAATTTCTTCCGGTATTAAAAAGTAAACTGTCTCTCATCTGTAACAATCTGACATGTGCAGATAACAGATGGCTTGGAAGACCTTACAGGTTCTTTTTCCTCCATGAAGAAGTGTTAAAAATGAAGCATATAATACATTATTTTCCTGTGCCCTTTTTATCACTTTCTGACTAAACAGAAAAGTGATGCATTACAGGGCAGTTGCCCACACTGTGACATTTCAGATGTGATTATCAAAATGCAGCACACTGGTTGTTGAGGTTTGAATGTGACAGGAGTTAGCATTTCACGAGTACACACTCTGTAATCTCAACACTGCAGTAATACAGCGGGCTGTCTGCATGCCACAGTGGGACTTCTCACAACTGCATGGCACAAGTTTTAAATTTCTTAATCTATACAAATCTACAAGCTGCTATTGGGGATTTTTCTCAAATTATTCTTAGAAGGTATCATTTAAAGGTAATGTGCTTTGCAGACCGAAGCTTTCATCGAAACTGAAGTTCAGCCAGTTCACTGTATCTAGCGTCTCTCAGCAGCCTCTCTCTCCCTCAAGGACAGCATCTTTAAACTGTGCAAACTGCACAGAGGAAAGCACATTAGTAATCAAAAGCTGGATAACTTTTATTAATCTGTTTCAGTATTGATCATACGCAGTGACACAGCAAAGGGAATTGTGTCAACTACCTAGAGCCTGGAGGACCAGAAAGCAGTAAGTTCGCTGAAATCACTCAGACTAGTACACCAGGAAGTAGAATAAGTCACTAGTTTTGAGCACTGCTCTTAAGAAACTTCCATTACTGTCATTTCCCATCACTTTCATCTTTCTTCAGGGAAGTTAAGACCAAAAACTTCAGGTGGAGAAAATTCCTTGTTTCTTGGATTATTCCTCTGTCTGGATGTATATCGATGTCTGACCGCCAGGTTATACAGACATGCCTAATGCAGATATCACACATCAGTAACAGAAAATAGGAGTATCTTGTATTACAAGTTAGCTGTTTACAAGGCATTCTAACAAACCACAGACTGCCTATATACATGTTTGCACAGCATCAGTATGAATCATGTTTTGACCTCCAGGCAGAAACCTGTATCTTTCTGTGATTCTGCCAATGATAGAAACATCACATCTGTTACTCTATTGGACCTGCTACTGGTGTATCTACCTCTACTGAGTTTTTGAGGTTTTCTTCTCAAACTATGTGTTGCTTGGCACTTCCAAATAACTATTTTAAAGCTGCTTTGTATCAGAGGCATGAGGTTAGAGGGAGATGACCAGTGGACTTCTGTGCAGATTTTCACTGTTCCAGTTTATATCTCTCTGTAATCCTTTTATACACAGTATTTTGTATTCACTGGGGAGCGCTATACAAACACACGTCTTACTGCATACTCCAAGGAAGATGGACTTCCTTCTATTTCACTGTACTCAAGGGAGCTTTTTCAGGCATATCATGAGATGGAGTATTTAGTGCTGTTTAGTGGAATAGAGGGATTAGATCACACAGGTGACTGAATTACCAAAAATTACCAAAGATCAGACATGACTGCAATTTGCACTCATCTGTGGGCTATTTAAATCTTTCATTTGTCTCCATTTGTTTCTTCTGAAGGCTTTTGCACCACACTAACAATGATATTTTTAAATTGTTTTTGTTATCAGAGTAGCTCATTCTAAGAAGAGTTTGACACGTGAGTTAGTGTCAATTTCTTATGTCAAACTGAGTAGCCTTTGTCTTTTATGCTTTGATTAAAATATAAAAGCACATAAGTTATTCTACTATTTTAAGCTAGATATGAATCAAGACATACATAAAGGGTGTCCATCACTTCCAGGTGTCTTCAGTATTATTCCATGGTAAAAAGTGATTTCAGGTCTCTTCTGCTGTTTGGGCTATTTACTTCTAGGAATAAACCAAAGTCTGATATCCAAAGAAGTCAGGGAAACACATTTTGTTATTACTAAACTAGCTGTTTAGTATTAACAATCTACAGTATGCTGTAGAATTATATTTAAATGGGACTATCTTTTTTTCCTTTGTTTGTTTTGTTGTTGTGTTTTTTCCCAGTGGTAACATAAAATCTGTAAATAATACATGAAAAGACCACAATAGAACTATTCAGTCACATGAAAACAGGGTTATAAAACATGGAGGAGAGGATACTGCTGATCAGTGTCCTCCGTGAATGTTCAGCTGTTTTGTAAATAACACACAGTTTTCTATTCATGTTGCAATCCAGCACTAGTTTTATGGAACACTAAGCTTTCTGATAATAACTTAGATAAACTAGTCTGTGACATTGAGGAAATCCTGACCACAACTAAAACCAATATTTGAGGAAGCTGTTGGTCTTCTAAAAGCTTAAAATAAGGGTAAGATAAGACAAACTGGTCATGTGTCTTCCCTTACCTTGTAGGAATAGCTGAGGCACCTAATCTATTTTCTTTTTTTTTAACAGCCTGAGGAAATACTGTCTTTAACCTTATATTTTATTCTTGATGTGCTGTGTACTCTACAGCTACTTTGACAATAAAATTATAGTTCTGCTTAGATTATGAAGTCTTATGGAAACTGCAGTTTTTTCAACTCTTCTGGAAATGAAATTATGGAGGGTGTATATGTTGTTGTAAGATTTGAAAGGAATTGAGACTTTTACTGGGAGAGAGAGGGGCGTTAAGGGATCTTTCCTGCCCCACTTCCTTTTATCCTATCAAAATACTTTCAATTCACTATATTTCAAACAGCTGTGAAATGTTTTTTCCAAAACCAGAACTTTAAAAAGAATGTGTGTGTTGGGAAGGGGGGGATTGTTGGTTTTTGTTTGTTTATTTGGTTTTGTTTTAGGAAAAATGTTGTGGTGAAGAATTCTAAATTTTGCAGCATTTAGAAAAAAATCTTTAACAACCTTAGTATTTAGATATAATAGTGCAAATATTATTTAAGTTTACTTAAATTGCACACTTATGTGTGCAATACACACATAAAAATCCAGATTTTGATAGCTCTAATTTTTCATACACTCATATCATAATCTATTAAAATTTATAGTTCAGCAAACTGAGAACTGCAAGAAACACATTAGCAGCTAGAGAATCCAGAATCAAAACATACCGTGTTGTAAATTATTAAAGGAGGGTTGTTTGTCCTGCTAACCCATTGATTGTGCATAGTGATGGGTTGGCACAGCGTGCTTGAACCCATACGTCAACAAGCACTATCAAAATGAGTTATTCATGAATGGTAGGCCAATATCTGCCTGGAATCCTTATTTCATCTGGGATCCTATGGTTAGAAAAATAGTTTCCACTGGCACTATGTCATTAAACTGAGGATTTTAGACTGCATCATATTTTCTGTGTGTGTGAGTCTGAAAAAAATTGTTTCTCTAGTAGGAGACAATCTCTCCTTTACATGTTATAACAGTTCTGCACCAACGTGGATCACAGATAATCATGAATTTCATATTGGTTCCTGAGGATTTTTGTACCTCCTGTGTTGATTCCCAGTTTCACATTTTGATTTGAATGATGGCAGTATGCATGCCATCAACTGATAACATAGATTCTGTTCTTAGGTTATTACTCAAATGGATGCTTTGATATTTCCAACATCTGGCTGTGCATTTAGAATGCACTGTTTTGCAGTTTCCCATTGTGGGAACCATTGTCATCCTATTAATTGGGTACACTTACATAATTTTATGTGCTTGCTTTTTTAATTTTTTTTTTAAATTATGATCTTTAGCAGTGGAAGGGGCATGATATGTATTTATTGCAGTTTTTAATTTTTTTCAATTCTCTTATTGGACTTCTATTTCACAAACGTCTTTTTGGAAAATCTTTACAGTTATATGGAGGGGAAAAAAAACAAACACCTGAAAACACAATCTTACATAGCTTTCTGATTTCTGATTTTCTCTTTCAGGAGAAAATATAATCACTATAATCATAGTAGTGTTGGTGCTGTTCACTGCATTGCAACAGAGTAAAGGCACTAAGTGATGATGGTTTATATTTGAGGAATGGATCAGAATTTGCTTTGCAGTTTCACTTTTTCAGGTAGACATCTACAGTGCAGTATCAAAGCTTACACTATAGCCACCAGAGATCAAATCAACGATGTCAATACATATAGTTCAGAGAGTACAAACCCTGAAGTGATAAATTGACTTATAACTAGGTAGCTCACTAAACTATAATAGCCCTGCTATAATATGCCCCTGCTGCCATACAGCGAGACCTGGACAGGCTGGAGAGCAGGGCAGAGAGAAACCTGATGTACTTCAATAAAGGCGAGTGCAGGATGCTGCACCTGGGGAGAAATAACCCCATGCATCAGTACAGGCTGGGGGCTGACTTGCTGGAGAGCATCTCTGAGGAGAAAGACCTAGGAGTCCTGGTGGACGATAAGGATGACCATGAGGCGACAATGTACCCTTGTGGCCAAGAAGGCCAATGGCATCCTGGGGTGCATCAAGAAGAGTGTGACCAGCAGGTCAAGAGAGGTTATCCTCCCCCTCCACTCTGCCCTGGTGAGGCCCCATCTGGAGTACTGTGTCCAGTTCTGGGCTCCCCAGTTCAAGGAGGACAGGCAACTGCTGGAGAGGGTACAGCAGAGGGCTACCAAGATGATTAGGGGCCTGGAACATCTCCCTTACGAGGAGAGACTGAGGGGCTTGGGACTTTTCAGTCTAGAGAAGAGAAGGCTGAGGGGGGATCTGATCAGTGCTTATAAATACTTAAAGGGTGGGTGTCAAGAGGATGGGGCAGGTCTTTTTTCAGTGGTGCCCAGGGATAGGACGAGAGGAAACGGGCACAAACTTGAATATAAGAAGTTCCACCTAAACATGAGGAGGAACTTCTTTACTTGGAGGGTGGCAGAGCACTGGAATAGGCTGCCCAGGGAGGCGGTGGAGTCTCCTTCTCTGGAGACATTCAAAACCCACCTGGACAAGTTCCTGTGCAACCTGCTCTAGGTGGACCTGCTTTGGCAGGGAGATTGGGCTAGATGATCTCTGGAATTCCCTTCCAACCCCGTGTGATTCTCTGATTCTGTGATTCTGCTCACTCACAAGATCTGATGATAATGGCAGCTTTGGCACTGCATTATAGGTTACTGAATATAAGTGAATTTCATCCATGATCTATAATACAGGGAATAAGCCCTTACTCTGCATCCACCTGAGTTGCCTTCACTTACGTCACCTTATTTTTATTTTTTGGGGGGGGAGGGGGAAACACATGAAAGAGACAGACTGAAGGCAAAGTGAGTAAACATAACCCTTAAAAAGGTAAAAATTATCCAGTGCCCTGATGACATTTCCATTCATCTTGTGCAAAATTTAAATACTAGGGGACAACCTCCAGTGCAGAATTGAGAGGAATTGTATTTAAGGTTTGGGAAGTGAGACAGAATTTGCACAAGTATTAATGACAGTATTTTTTTAAAAAAAGCTTTCTTGGTTTTGTTTGTCCTTATTCTTTTGTTATGTGGCATTCTCTTACATCATTCGGTGAAATTATCCTTTGTAGTGGGAACTGAAAAATGCACATTAGAGAAGTGTACGTGCAAGCAGGTTACTTTATGCAATTAATTATTCAAGGGAATGTGAGGCAGAAAAGCCAGTCTAGTCAAACAATCATGTAGATGAGCAATTTATTTCCTGGGAGAAGAAGTTTTAAAGTTTGGCTCTAAGCAAGTAAGCAGCAATTCTCAAAGCAGCAAAGAGTAAGGAATGTTATGCCTTCTGCTAATAAATCTCTGAATAAAAAAGCAGAAGTTAATGCATGAAAGCAAGTGTGCATCACAGAGTGGTTTATGATATGCTTCTTTATTGCTGTAAATTAATGTTAAAATATTAATGGGGTAGAGGGAAAAGGAATTGAAGTGTAGATGTGACCTGTCATTTTCATCTCTGCAAGAAGGGGAATTTCTTCTGTAATGCTTTCACCCTTATTAGAAAACACATTTTTAAGTGCATATATTCATATATATGTGTATAATTTTCTCTTGTGAAACTGTTTATGTCTGAACCTATACACTATGGGGGAAAGTCATAAATATTAGTAACAGAGAATACAAATGCCTACCAAAACAATTGCGTGTTCCTTCCCATGCGGCAGAACTGTTCCCTGCAGAGGACCTGTTAGTGGTTTGCTGGCAGTGTTCTTGTTTCCTCTCAACATGCAGAAGCACAAGCCTGGTGTCAGCACAGCTTCCAGAGAAGATTGGTAGTCAAAATTACCCCCTTTCCTTTGCTTTTTGGTAGACAACTGAACATAGGTTGAGCTTCCTTTTTACTTGCAGAGTTCAGCATTTTCCTTTGAATGGTATATTCCCCTGATAAAGGCTATGAAAAATTGTTTAAACTGTGAATTACAGAGTTTTTCTGCCTTTGCTGTAGAAAGAGCTAGCAGGATTCAGGCCCAAAGGGCATGCAAACTATAAATGGCATGTATTAAGATGAAAGAAGGAAAAAGGCTTCTGGATAACACTGTGATGGAAACTAGTCTCTTTACCCTAATGCTAGCTTGAATCAGGTGAGGTTTAATGTTATGAGACAATTGTCTCAGGTGTTGCTTTATTTCAGAGGATTGAAATGTAGTCCTACTGCTTACAAACCTAAGCTATGCTACTTGTGAGGGTCTTGTTTCGGAGCTAACATTGTGTGGGCAACAAGCAGCACAGAAGTTGCATAAGTCCAAATCCTAAGGCCCATAGAATCTTTTTCTTCCCCTTTCCCAGTTGTGTAAGTGTAAGCTAAACTGATCCTGATCGCCTCTGTGAAGTCCAGCTTAATGTTAAAATTATCTTTTGTGCCCAGAAGCAATGTGGTAACAGGGAATTTGCCCTATGATCATAACGACCCAAACCAAATCTCTGGATAGTGCAGTGACAACCTCTTGTGTTGTATGACACTAGATGGAAAAGTGCTGAAGCAAATGTGAGACGGTGTAAGATTCTGTTAGGTCAAATTGTGATGAAGGTCTTGCTGGACTGTGTCATGTTACGTTTGATGAAATGCTATCTAGCTGAACTGTTACTTCAATTACTTTGTGAGTTGTCTTGCTTAGCGCACGTGTCATGGTAAGCAATATAAAAAGCAAAGCCAGACATTATTATTACTCCCAATAAAGTTGCTGGTCACCTAGAAGCATTCAGAATTAGTTCCATTTTTAGTTTTGTTCTGAAGGAACCTGGAGTCTTTTTATATAGTTACTTGTTTCTTATGTGATGTTCAGCAATCCTACACTAACTGGGAGGCTGGATTTGCCAAAGTTGCCAATATCATATCCTCTTCTTAAAAGAGGATAATACCCTTCTACCTTAAGAGCTGCCACATGTCTGAATACATAGGCTGTGTCTTATTTCTTGTTATTTTTGTGGCAAAATACATAAAAAATAAATTCAATGAAACTACTACCCCTGCCGTGGGATGGGAAACCTTCACTAGACCAGGTTGCTCAAAGCTCCATCCAGCCTGGCCTCAAACATTTCCAGGGATGCGGTATCCACAGCCTCCGTGGGCAACCTGTTCCAGTGTCTCACCATCCTCACAGTAAAGAATTTCTTCCTAATATCTAATCTAAATTTTCCCTCTTTCAATTTAACACCGTTACCCTCATCCTATTGCTACACTCCCTGATGAAGTGTCCCTCCCCATCTTTCCTGGACTTTGGACTCCAAAACTGGACGGAGTGTTCCAGGTGGGGTCTCACAAGAGTGGAGTAGAGGGGTAGAGTCATCTCCCTCAACCTGCTGACCACAGGTTTCTTAACCTGATCCCTGGCTGTGTTGACAATTTATCTGTATTCTACTACCTGTCCTTGCTTGCACCCTCTGGAGACTGTTTGGGTTCCTGTGCTTCTTATCTATAGGTAGCAATTTATTTCAATCCATTTCTTTTATCAGCTACAGCAGTTGCTTCTTTAGCTTGATAGTGCTAACCATTGGCCACAGAGCACTGAGGTGCTTGAGTGTGTCCAAAGAAGAGCAACAATGCTGGTGAAGGGTCTACAGAACAAGACATATGAGGAGTGGCTGAGGGATTTGGGGTTGTTTAGCCTAGAGAAGAGGAGGCTAAGGGGAGACCTTATTGCTCTGTACAACTACCTGAAAGGAGGTTGTAGCAAGGTGGGTGTTGGTCTCTTCTCCCAAGTAACAAGTGATAGGATGAGAGGAAATGGACTTAAGTTGCACCAGGGGAGATTTAGATTGGATATTAGGAGAAATTTCTTCACCAAAATGCTTGTCAAGCATTGGAACAGGCTGCCCAGGGAAGTGGTTTGGTCACCATCCCTGGAAGTACTTAAAAGACCTGTAGACGTGGTGCTTAGAGACATGGTTTAGTGGTGGACTTTGCAATATTAGGGTTACAGTTTGATTCGGTAATCTTAAAGGTCTTTTCCAACTTAAATGATTCTATTCAGTGTTCATGGAGAGTGCCTGAAGAAAGTCTTAGTGCCTGAAAATCTGAAGATTATGCTAATTTAGGCAGGGGTTTTGCTTTGAAATGATTGTTCTTTCTTTCAGTTGCCACCGTTAAGAAATCTCAGTAACAGTCTTGTTACTTCTTTTCCCTTCTTGCTCTGCCCACCACTCACCAGTAAAAAACAAGGCTTGACTACGCTGGTTAACAAAAAAAAATAAGAAAGTGACTGCCACTTAATGAATTTATAAATAATTGCCTACCACTGTAATAAGTAATTATCACTTTTGTGCTTTAATGCAATTAATTATATATGTCAACTTAAACAAGTGCACTTCCACAGCTACAAGTTGAAAAGCGCTAGTGGTTAGAAGGGCAGGGATGCCAGATCCTTTACCTATGGATGGAATGTGCAGATTTGAATACATTGATTGTACACACCTCTAGTTTCCTGAAACAGCTTTCCCGTTGTATCTGCCTGGACTTAAAAAAATCCTTTTACAACATCTAGAAGTACTTAATGTAAAGCACTCAATGCTGACAGTGTTACTTACTTGAAGTGTTTGCAAATCCTCCTCTTTTTCTTTTCTTCTTGCTCTTACTCTTTCTCTGTCTTTTTCTTTGTCTTTCTGCTTTTTCTTCTTTTTCTCCTTATGTCAATATCAGAAGCCTGAATGCACTTTGTGAACAGACTAGTCCTGAGTATCTGGTTTAGGAAAGAAAGTTTAGTGATTGCAGTCACTGGGAGACTGGACTATTTTTGTGGTCTGTAGGTTCCTGTGGAGTATTTTGCTTTGACTAGTGGAGAAAACCTATAAAATATGGCCACATGTCATGAGAATAGTGGGTGATTTAGGTGCCTTCAGACTCACTTCATAATCACACAGAAGGACACAGTGGTGCCAGTGTTTAGAGCATTTAACATCAAATGCTCATAAACCTAGTAAAATTTAAATTGCCTCCCTACTTACCAAATATATCTCATCAGTTTCTGTCACTCATAGCACAAATGTGAAAAGTGGGCAGTTAGAGCATTTTACTACTCTGTTTACTGAAGGGCAATCTTTATGAATTTACTTCTGAAGAGTAAAAGACTTCTGACTTTTTCAGTGCTACATCAGCTTCTCTGTCTTCTGTTGCATGCAAATACTTTTCCTGGTGCTTCGTTGTGAACTGCTTTAGAAGTCACTGTCACTTTTCTATGGGTAGCAGCGCTGAATGATTAAATCCTATTGTCTGCACATTCTATAAAAGTCATTAAAGATAAAAAGAGCTACCTCTAAATTGAAATTCTGCCTTCAAGGTCATTATCATTTTACCTCTTCTGCCTTGTCTGACACATACTGGTGTACACACTCTAACAGCAGAAAAATATACCCAATTTCCAATTAAAAAAACAAAGCAATACAATCTCTGTCAAGTCAGAAAATGGGAAAATATCCATCAGCACATTGCTCTCACAGCCTTTAGTTTTCATGTCAATGACCCATGAAGCTATTCTCAAACCTATCCATTTCGCCCTTTTTTCCCTACATTATTGCTTGTTCATCATCTGATTCTTATAGATGTAATGGTGATGATCAGTCCGATTCTGTATCCTTCAGCAGAATAACCCCAAAAACATAGTTTGAGATGCAGGGAGGTATATGTACCTTAAGCTTTAATTGTTCACCTGTTCCTTAGACTCATTACTAATCACAAATGCTGATTATAGTGATATCAATGAGATTTTAATAGCTTTGGTGGGTAATAACTGACTCAACACTCGAACTGAAATGATCCTGTGTATTAGCTGGCATGCACCAGCAGCTGGGATTTTCTAGTATTAAATATGGGTTTAATAAAGAAAAATAAAGTATACCAATGCCCTCATACACAAACTCTGTTTCTGCAGAAAATTACTGGAGCGTGTTCAGTGGAATTGGTCTATCTGAGGGTGAGAAATATCCTTTGTCAGTCTATTGAAGTAAGCAATCAAGAACTGTAGTAGCCTGTGCGGATTATCCATGCCACAGCACTAGCTGAATATAATTGGATAAAACATACAGCTAGTTTGCTTGTACCTATAGGAACAACCTGAGGGAACTCACCCTTACAAAACCCTTATCATCTTATCCTAACTCTATAAAATCAAAGAAATGTCATGAGGAGAAGAGGAATTAACCATCTGGTAAGGCAATGGATTAGCACCCTGGGAAGCTGGGGCTAAATTCATCTTTTGCAAAGGGGAATCTAAGCATTAGGTGTCTCTGAAGTAATTACCCTAAGTACTTCAAGGGGACAGTTCGTTTGACCTAAGACATCTACTTCAGTTGTGATTTGTTTCTCTCTACCTATTGATTTTAAAAGATGTAGTAGCTTTCAATTTAAACTGTATTTTTAGGTAGTGAAGTAAAAGTCCTGTTTATCTTCTCTCACCAGCATTTTGCAAATCTCCACATTTCCTTTCCATCTTTTACTTGTCTTTATTTAGATTTGAAGTTCAACCAGGGCAGAGGAGGTTCACTTTCTTTAAAAAGGCCTGTTGCAGTGGGATTGCAATCATCTTTTGGATACTTAGAGGCTAGTGTAACACAAATTGCAAGGAAAGCCCATCTTTATCTCAAGAGTGTATATATGCATACATTCCCACATCTGGAGTAACATTCTTTACACTTTCTAAGATCAATGTTTGCTGCAAAGCAAAAGTCCAATCTTTAGTACCTCAACGTATATGTAGGAAGGCATAACCCTTGGAGTGAGTTACAACTGTTGTAAAAGATAAGTAATTGTTGAATAGAAAATAGTGCCAGGGTGCATGGGAGATGTACCCAAGATCTCTGAACATTTGAGAAAATAAAAAACAGAATTACTGCTGGTGTAACTCTCCTGCCTTAGTGTGGCTCCCTTTATTCTTCAAATCACTGGCTACAGGTGACCAAGCTGTTCCTGTAAATGACAAAATCTTACCTGCGTGGTTATATGCTTAAGCAATGATCCACAAAATGATAAAAAGCTTAGTAAAACATTTTTAGTAGGAGTACTTTCAAACACGGACCATGTTTGACCAACCTGTCATCCATCAAAATTATTTGGAATTTTGCCATAATTTCAAAGGCAAAGGTCTTATACTTGTTGTCAAAAGAAAGGAGAAGTAGAACAGTGCTGATAACTCAGAAATACTCCATTCCTGAATTCATGTGCATTTCTAAGCAACCAAATTTCTAAATCAGTAAATGGAAGTTGTGGCCCATATTGGCCAGTGTATGGGAGTTACGGTCAAGGGTAATTGTTGCAGCCTATGCCCATGTCCTCTCCACCTTTCTGAGCACTCTTGGGTGTCACCAGGTCATGAACTGTGGAGCAGGTGAATTTTTCCTGAAATCCAGTCCTTTCTGCTTTGTGTATCAGGGATACAGTAAGGAAATACGTGGATTCCCTAAGTAAAAGAAGTTTCTAATCTCTTCTCCAACCAACATAGTTTATCTTTCAGTATCAGTCTTTGTGAATTTAATCATCTGGAATGGATTTAGTATAATGAGGAACACTTGAATTTAAATCACTCTATTCTCATCTCCATGGATAGTATGGGAGGAGGAAGGATAACTTTAACCCTGGCTATATGTGTTGGTTCCCCTAATCTAACCAAAAATACAATGATGCTAATGTGTCCCACAGATATATGGGCTGGCTTGTAAGAATAAGGATTTAGGAGGTTTATTCAGCGCAAATTTTATGACACAATAACTAGACTGGTAGTTGAGAGTTTTACTTATTTATCCTTGAATTTCAATCTTGGATGGTATGTGTATGTGAGAAGATCATAGAATCATAGAACCATAGAATGGTTAGAGTTGGAAAGGACCTTAAAGATCATCAAGTTCCAAGCCCCCTGCCATGGGTAGGGACACCTCAGGTTGCTCAAAGCCCTGTCCAGCTTGGCCTTGAACACTTCCAGGGATGGGGCATCCACAACTTCCCTGGGCAGTTCACTACCCTCACAGTAAAGAATTTCTTCCTAGTATCTAGTCTGAATCCCGTCTTTTTCAATTTAAAACCATTACCCCTGATCCTATCACCGCACTTCCTGACAAAGATTCCCTCTCCAGCTCTCCTGTAGGCCCCCTTCAGATACTGGAAGGTTGCTATAAGGTATCCCCAGAGCCTTCTCTTCTCCAGGCAGAACAACCCCAACTGTCTCGGCCTGCCTTCACAGGAGAGGTGCTCCAGCCCTCCGATCATCTTCATGGCCCTCCTCTGGACCTGTTTCAACAGGTGTCCATGTCCTTCCTGTGTTGAGGACTCCAAAGCTGGACAGGGTGCTCCAGATGGGGTCTCACGAGAGCGGAATAGAGGGGTAGAATCACCTCCCGCAACCTGCTGGCCAGGTGAAAGATGAAACTTCATAAGAGAACTTCCTAAACTTCTGTGTTTGATTCAGACTTAAGTGACAGTTTCCAATGGGTTGTGGTTTTGGGTTTTGTTTTTTCTGGAAGTGATTCATTCATCTCTCTTACGAGTGGGCACCCACATTTGTCCGTTGAATGCGGAGATGGTTGGTTTGCAAGATTTTTTAATTTGGATTTCTTCTGCAAGGTACATTCCTTCTATACAGGAAATTTGACTTTCAAACATTCAAAATATATCAAGGACTTATGAGTTATAACCAGCTGGTCTTTTAGCATGTAATATTATATTCAGCTATGGCGGTCAAACCAGAGAATGAACAGGGTTATACCTGCAGTGGCTGTAGAGCCACTGAGATCACATGTGGTCCAATCTGCAGAACATACTTACTATTCCCAGACACCAACCAGCTGTGGCTTTTTTCTGACATTATGGCTACTCACAGAGATTCTGCTCATAGCAGGACCTGTTTCTGCTTAAATCAAGACTTGACTTATCTGTTTACAGTTTTGAATTTGAACCATTATAATCTTCACAAAATACTTAAGTTCGTTAAAGTCTGTGCACATGCAAAGATTTTTTCCTTCCTTTTCTTTCCAGTCAAGTCTATTGGTACTTGTTTATTATCAGATTTATCTTTAGATTTTTACAGTCTCCTTTCCCGATTGCATACTATTATCACCTCTTTATGCTAATGCTCTCCCTAGCTGCCTGTATTATCGCCCCTCCATTTATCTTCTCATCGTGTGTGATCTATGATATTCATTAGCTTCCTATTCTCAGATCACTTCTTGCCTTCTCAGCATGCCAGATGACCCTTTTATCACTCAGCCATGTTTCACAATCAGCTGAGATAATGCTTCATACTTCCTTACTATTCCCTTAGCTTTTTATTTTTGTGCTGATTGTTACTTCTTACCATTCATTTCTCTCCAACAAGGCTTATTTTAATGCTTAATCAATTAGACCAGGTTTTCGCTAGTACACTATCAGTTGTCTTCATTGCTAGGGTACTACATTATTGATTTCCATGGTTCAATATATCAGAGTATATAATTCCTAGCAAATTTCTTCCTCCATCAAGTTTATTTAATCTACCCTCTTCCCAGTCTCCAGACCAGACTCTTCAGACCAGACTTCATATTCTTGAGGCCAGCAGTACATTAACTGCTTAACTCATTGATTCTTACACCTTACAAAGTGCTTCATCCATAATCTTACACATTCTGCCTGAATTCAGCCAACTTGCAATTCTTGTGCTGGATATGGCTACTTAAAGAACTTGTTTAATGTGTGTTTTAGACAATTTATATGCCTGAGCTGATACTTTTGTGGCCACTGCATAAAAT
The DNA here is from genome assembly GCA_028565335.1 of Limnodromus scolopaceus. NCBI lineage: Eukaryota > Metazoa > Chordata > Aves > Charadriiformes > Scolopacidae > Limnodromus > Limnodromus scolopaceus. The sequence continues at coordinate 45,156,737 of JAOXNO010000033.1, read as the reverse complement.
GTTTTCAGCTCATTGGCTCCAAGGTACTTAAACCTGTATTTCCCAAAGCTCCCTTGAGGTTTTACGATTGCTCATGTTAAATAATTAACTTTTTTTAAAAAAGGAGAGTGGTGGTCGTTGTTGTTTTTTTATCCTAAAGATCTTTTCATTAACAGCATGACTTTTGAGGGCTGGGAGATTTGTAGACTTTTATATATGAATCCTTTTCAAGAAGTTTTTCTTGGTTCTATGTAAAACCTCCTCAATCTCACAGAGGTTTTGATACAGGTGTCTGTAAATCTAATCTTCCTCATAAAGTTCCAACTGCCATGTGCAAACAAACCTAGTTATTGCATAAAATGCCATAAACTATATAATATGATGACAGAACAAAATGGAAAAGAAGATAAATTAAAGACGTTTTTGGATAAGTAAATCGATTATTGGGTCTAGAGCAAGATTTATGTACTTCATGGGAAGTAGGACTATAAGGAGTAATCCTAGGAATGCATAGTGTGGCTTTAGTTTTCTTGTTATTTTAAAAGATTCCCAAAGTAGTGGAAATTTTTCCAGTTCTGGATTATGCAGAAATATAATTAACACAGACTTCTGAAGTAATGGGACCCTGTATTTGGATAGCTATCATCAAATGTATTTTGAATCTTTCTGTTCTAAGAGCTTTTTTCAGGTTTGATCAACCTGGATTTGACAAAGAACTGTGATTATAAAAAAGACATGGTTGAGCCAATTCAGAATTTTCCTGAAGAAATGAATAAGTTCTGCAGCCAAATAAAGTCCAGTAGTGGAAAAAGTGTTGACTAAATGGCTCAACACTGAAGATCGTTTCTTTCCATTTCAAACTTACGACATACAAAACAGTCCAGCCACAAATCAATTTCAATATGACTCATTCCTCTCACAAAGTGCAATCAGAATAGATGGATTTTTTTTTTGCTACAAAGCATATATGAGACTAAATCCTGCATAGTTATCACTGAACTATCTGATTAGTATTTTTAGTGTCCTGTATTCTGTATGGCGCTTTATCCAGAGAAAGACTGATGGGGACAAGAGTGTAATATGTAAATTTAGTAGTCATTCGTTCATCTTCTCTTCCTGTCAAACAGGCAACACAAGGGGGTTTGTGGTCATCTTCATCATTAATCACCTGGAATATGTTGCAGTGGTCTACCGGAGAAGTATTTAAATCTCTGATTGTGATGATTAGGAAGAGACGTTGTAAAAAGCTTAGTTCATCAAAAGGGAAAAATAGTTTGAGGCCCTTGCTTTGATGTCACTAAGGAAGCCTAGCCAAGGTGACTGTAGACTACAGTCACAATTGAGAGGCATGTTACCATTGGGGAAACAGGACTCGGAATGTTTCAAAATTATTTAAATATTGTATTGACTTGGTGCTCAGAAGCACTCTGGGAGTCTTATAGGACATACTTACAGGCTACCCTCAGACGTAAGTGGCTAGAGGCTAGAGACTAGTCTAACCTTGAGGCTGCTCTAGTTCCAAATTAGACTCTTATTCTAGAGACTCCTACTTCAGAGTAACAAGGACGTAAATTAAACCTGCTTTTGAAATTGGTAGTATTTTTATCATACAAGAAGGCAACCCTCTACATCTAACGGAAACAGCTAAATTCTATTAGTCATTACTCTTACTACTGCCATTATAGCTGAGATTATCTTCAAACCATTGCAGATGACCTCATGAGTATGCTGTCCAAAGGAAGGATAAAAACAAACCTCATGTTCTTCAGGTAATGGCTGTTTTCCCCATCAGAGATGTCAGGAAAGGTCTGTGGTGGTATGCCAGAAACTGACTGATTTTCTTCCCAGAAGGACCAACATCTGCAGACAAGATGTATTCACATGTGCATTCCACTGTATTGCAGTAGAAACTTATGGTTTTCCTGCCATTATCCATCTGGTGACAAGTAGCAGCAGTACAGTCTATTTGGTCAGGAAGTTAACTACAAAACTTAAAATCTAACATAAAAAAAAAGTACAAGAGGACATCTGCTAATTTTTTTTTAGAATTATATTACAGTTTTCTTTAATGTAAATCTGTGATTTTCCCATCAGCCACAGTCTTTCTGGAAGTAAAAGTGAAAGTTACAAAAAGGAGGTGCTTTGCATAAGTTGAGTTTTCCTTCTTCCCATGAAACAAAAGCAAGGAGTGACTAATTAAGTGCATATTTATATATGGCTGAAAATCACTGTAAATTCCCATTTCACTCGTACACATTATTTGATTTCTTACATTATCCATGGATAAGTAGGTGCTGGTGGGACTGCTCTAGTAGACAAGGGATCATAAATCAAAACAGAAATTCAAATGTGTTTTGCTCTCTGTTGTTTCTCCCAGTACATACATATATTTCTATCAGAAGTTGACACATAGAGCAGCATTAAAGAATTTCAGGTCACATTACATATTTGAACATCAAATCTGTGAATAACAGGTCTACTTCTTATCACCATGTAAAATATATAAAGAATTAGATGGAAATCTGTGGAAATTTATCTTAAGAGAAACTTTTTTTAGATACAGTTAGGTGTAATAAAGACAACATTTAAGGGCTGAAGGGCTCTATGAGACAATTCAGAGGTTAATGTACAGGTTATATAGGATTAGAACCTGCTCCAGCTTTGCTGTCAGGAAAGGAGTTCTCTATGCAGCCATACAGCTCTGAGAACATATGTCTATATGTCCTATTCAGCACTTGACCTCTTGAATTTTCTAACTTAAAGTTCAGTACTTTGTATCTCTTGCCATGCTGTTCTTATTAATAGGAATCAATCCTCTGTGCATAGATCACAACCAGTGTGGAGAACTACTTGGTGGGGCAAGACTAGGCAATATTTTGTCCTCCTCTGTCATCAGAGCATCTCACCTGTTTTCAGACGTGGAGACAAATGAACAGCTACGTGTTTTATCAATACCACTATTAAAAGCAGATAAAATGCTTTGCTTCCAAACACGTAGGTATGAAGATGCACCACTATGCATCTTCATGCACTTCAAAATGATGTTGCAACACTAGCCTACCTGTGTGATTTCAATCTTTTTCCTGTCTTTTTTTTGTGCTGACTTTCTTAGACCTTTTTTTCCCCCCCAAGTTGTATCACCTACCACTCTGTTGTACATGGAGGTTATGTAATGGATGTTGTACACCTGTACACAAGATAAATTAATTTGTTATGTGACAAAGATTCTGTAGAACAACCCCCAACTGGAGTGGAATCTTTGCAGTGTGCTCTTCTGAATTCTAACCCTACTCCCATGGAAGCACAGGGAAGGTTTGCCTTTAGCATTAGAGAGGCTAAAACAGCTAAAAACAAGTGAGTTGTTTTAATAATTAAGCAGCTGATTTTTCCAAGTCTTTAAATTCAATTTAGACGGCTATGTGGAAGTCAAGACAAAATGTATGAACAACCATAAACCTTAAAAAAGGATACTCATTAAAAAAAATCACAAGCTGAGCATGCATGAATTACATCTTACAAGCTAATTTTTTAAAAGTGTAACATTGTGTAATGGTGCAACGTGTGCATGAAGTCATACCACTTCATCACACCCATGTTTTTTTCATTAAATAAATCATTTTTCTATTTGAAAAGACTCTATAGCATGACTGTAAGCACATGCAAATTAGGTTCTTATACACTATATAATATCTCTTGTTTAGACCTTTGCACAAGAGGTCATTCACACAACATCCCAGGGATGTAGAGAAATGTTCTTACCCCTTTTCTGTAGAAAACTGACTGAGGTGTGGAACAGCCATGGGTGAAATCTGAAGTGCTGTAACAGAAAGTCTGGACCTGTAAACTGGGTATGTTTAGCTTCAAACATATTTACCATTTTCTGGGCCTGAAAATTCAAATAACAAATAAAGGCTTTCTGTCCGTTTCCAAAGCTGTCTGTCCTAAGCAGTTAGTTGACAATCTCACTAGATTTCTAAGTGAGATGGCACCTAAGTCCTGTGAGATATCAGTACAGCTTTACACACAATTACAGCAAACTCTTTTATAAAAGAAAGACCTGTCCTGGCAGCCATCACTGGAACATCTAAAAGTGAAAAAGGGTCCCACTGTGCTCAGTGTTCCTGTTTGGTATTTCTAGCAGACTTCTTGAAACTGGTAGAATACTTTTATTCTTATATCTGAGGAGACAGGCTCTTCTCACACAATTTTTTAGTCATGGCCCTGAATTCTGCTGGCTCTGTTACCTCTTTCATCTGGAAGCAAATTCCTGAAACATAGATGTTAATACACATAACAGATGTAAAAAGAATCTAACTCTGTGAGAATCCACATGAGGTACACAAGAAATCTGTGGCAAAGAAAGGTGAGCTTTAGTCATTTCTTCCTGTCTGAATGTCCTTTTTCTCCTCCATACCATAGAGAACACACACCTACTCCAAGTGATCAGGAAGTGCCTTCAGTGCCTAGTATCTACTAAATGCCCTTCAACTTACCATGAAGAGCAGCAGGCAGCACCATGTACAATGTAAACAGATTTAGAGAGCATGGCTGTGTTTCATAGAAGTACAGCAGATGCAAGCATGCTTTGCTAACTTTAAGTTTTTCAAGTATCCCTGTACTCTGGGGAGTTGATCACAGATAGCTCATTAAAATAAACCTCCTTACTCTTCCTCTGATAAACTTGATTTCTGTTTTGGAAAGATGATTCGCCCATTGTTGTTTCATTCACATCATCTAGCAGCCATCAGGTAATAAAGGACTTCTGACTACTATTGACCCAGACATCCTTTGAACTGACAACTGCAGGTTAAAGGCATCTTGTCATACTAGCAATCCCCCTCCATCAGCGTGCACTTATTTGACCCTTTAAGCTAGCAGGCGTTTAGTTTCTCTGGGACTTCAAAATTGACATTGAATAGGATTTCCAGTGAGTTTTACATTTCTTGGCAGGTAACCAGATGATACACTATGTGTCTACTAAACCCATTTTCACACTACATTAGGAATTTATCAAAGCAAGTCGAATCACTTCTCTACAAAAATGAAGGAATCTTGAGAGAATTTTGTGTCTGTGCCTTTAGTTCTTCTGTCCCTGATTGTGATTTATAATTTGGCAGTGTATTTCCTTGGGCTGATATTTAATTCACAATGTGACTTTCTTCCATAGTGAAAAAAAAAAAGTTTCCTTTTTTTTTTTTTTTGTGAAACAGTGGGTATGGAATCACTGTACTATATAGCTCAACTACATTGAAGCACTAAATTGCCGTATCTCAGAAAACTAATCTGAAACTACCTCCAGATCATTGTTTGTCAGAAACAGTACTTTATGCCTTTACATTTTCTTCTGAAAACATTGCTATTCTGTATTACAAGAAATGGTGACAAAGTAAAATTTATTATTCATGTCTTAATAGATTTTTGGCTTTTTCAAAGTCATGTAAATCACATTAACTTAACATAGTAATGTAAGAAAGAAAGGAAAAGAAAGCCTACACATGAGTTAGTGAATGTGCTGTCTAAATGTGGGGTTTGCTACTGTTCATTGCAATTTCAAATACTTAGCTTGACCATTTTGATATTATTTTGCTGACTAGAAAACACCTATGTTCATTTTATTGAGAAGTTTGTCTGGAAATCTTTCTTTAAAAGGTGTTTCTGCCTTACCATTTGTTAATTTTTAGAATTTTCAAGAGAATAAGCAAATATTTCAAGAAGTGTTTGGGAGTTTTTTTAGTGTGTGTGTGAGCACGTTTGTGTGTTTTTGAGGGGAACAGTCTTGTGAGACTATACAAGGAGGAATTTGATCTTTGAGTCACTCATAATAAAATTATCAAAACTAGTGCAACTATTCTCCAAATCTCCAGCAGAGTAGCCGTTATTTTCCTATTTCTTTGGGAAGGGAGAAAGGGAATGAAAGGGTAGATGGAGGGTTGGGAGGGGAATTGGAAGAGCCTTAGAAGATAGAATTTGTACATCCCAGTGTTGTCAGAAATTCTTCAGATTTGGCATTACTTCACCCTATCCTGCCCTGCCCCAGGAGTGACTCCCACCTCACCTCCCCTAACTTTTCAGAGAATCATAGAATACCGCCAGGGATGGTGACTCAACCACTTTCCTGGGCAACCTGTTCCAATGCTTGAAAATCCTTTTGGTGAAGAAAGGGGGTTTTCTGCCTAGTATCCATTCTACACCTCCCCTGACGCAACTTGAGGCCATTTTCTCTTTTCCTGTCATTTGTTACTTTTGAAAAGAGACTGACACACACTTTGCTACAACATCTTTCAGGTAGACTAGAGAGCAATAAGGTCTCCCTTCATATTACTTCAGTGATTTGGTTTTTTTTTTAAGGTTCTGAAGTAGCTACACAGAGGTGCTATGTTTGTATTGCTGCCCTAAAGAATTATTTTACCTAATGCTTGGTAATGTTTTATAAGGAGTTTCTAAACAGTTAATATGTAATGAATAGATTAGAAAAGTTTGCTAAATGAATTATTACAATCTCAGCAGGAAGATGCATGCGCTCTGGATTGTGTTCCATAGCAATTAATGGATCTAATTTATTAGAGGAGACTATTCCCTAATTAACCCTGTATCAATTATATGAAATTATAAAATATGTATGTATATATGAAAAAGTGTATATTACACTGTGGTTTGGACTGCAGTAGGATATATATCACAGAAGTAGAGGGTAATGACAGAATCACTTTGTGGCAAGGAAGTGATTAGCAATGCTTTGAAATGTACTGAAACTTAGAGCATTAATTCTTCCATCTTTTTATGCCTCTTTTTTTTTTCCCTGGCATTGACAGTCCACCCCATACTTCAGGCAAAGATCAGCTTCATGGTGGAATCAAATGCTCTATTACGAACTGCTGGAGGGTTTGCCTTTTCTATCTTAAAGTATCAAATCAGGCTCTTGCAGTTTTTCTAAGTCTTTAAAGTTCCAAAATCTGTTCTTTTTAACTTTGTTCTGAGGGCAGGCTTTTACTGCCTTTCTTCAGCTTTAAGCTGGGTTTTACCTATTTTCTTTTTTTGAGCTGTACCTCTTTTTTTTTAATTCTCTATCTTGTCGTCTTCCCTTGGTTACTCTGTTCTGTGGCCTAAACCCTCTCACTGACATTGCTTCATAACTCAGATTTTTCTGAAAAGGCTAATTTGTCAATGGCAAACCAAAAAAATGTTCACTGCCCGTTATGAACATTTCAAAAGACAAAGACTCCACAGCCTCATAGAGTAATATGCAATAATATCATATAGTGGATTCTTACCTAATGACTACCATATGGGACCTTTTAAAACAAACAATACATCTTTTTATTAAAAAATACTGATTTGAAATACTTCCCTGATGTTTTCAGTACTCTGTAGAGTTCTTCAAACTCATATACTTACGTTATTGTAAGCGCATTTTTCAGATTTGAATTTAGTTCTGATTTACCCTGTCTGCTGTTTGTTTTCTCAGTTGCCCAGGATATTGACTGTACAAGTAAATGTCTTAAGTATACTTCATCATTGCTGAGAATCTGTGATGAGATACTAAAAATGTCCTTTCCAGACTGACTGCTAGACGCGTTAGGTGTTGCGTAGATTGTGACTTATTCTTTTAAAACTAATGAGCAAGCTATTCTTCCCTTTTGTATGCAATGTAGATAATAGAGTACTTTTTATTAACCTTTGTTTCCTGTGGAGAAGTATCTCTATGTCCTTTTAATTTGGAAAAGATTCCACCTTTTGAAAACAGCTTTGACTCTCCTTTCTATTTGGAAGCACGGGTTCTTAAAAGGCCTTCATTTTAAGCCTTGTCTCTACAAAATAGGCTAGGATTATTTATTTTTTTAACATCAAGATGCTCCACATGTCTGGAGGAGACCAGGCATTGTCATGTATTACCTCCACTAGTTAGCTGACATCAACACTGTCACTTTCCCTGATCTGACTTTAGATGCATCAGGGTTAAGAAATGTCTTAGCAACTTTAAGGTAAATCATTAAAAGAGATATCTCAGAGTAGGCACGCATTTTTAGAAAGCGGTTTTATTCTGAAGCACCAAGTGGGGTTCTTAAGTATTCTCATTTATTGTTTTTTCTTGTTTCTTATATGCTCGTTTCTTAAATGCTTCAGGTTAAAAAACTGAAGTTTTTTACAGTCATACTCCTTCAGTAAACATTTAATTCTCTTCTGTGTCCCTGTACGTAACTATTTCTTCCATTTCTTAATTATTTCTTACTAGCTCCCCCAATGCTTGACATGAGGAAAATAAAGTCTAATTTCATAGGAAATAAGTTTTCTTTTCCTTTTTTTTTTCTATTTTAAATCCATCTGGATAGTACAGACTGAAGATTTAACTCGGGCTTTAATGCTGGGTTTCTGCTCAGTAGAACAGAGCTATAAATAATGGAGCAAACAAGAAGGAGACAAAAAACCTACCTTCCAGCATTTTTGCGTATATATCACTGTATTATCCTTTGTTTAAATGAAGAAGTATTATTAATACTGTATTAACAAAGAGAAATCCAAGAGAGTTAAGGAACTCATTGAATTGAATTCTGTGCTAGGGAGAAAAGAAGGGAAGGAAAAGAAAGGGAAGGGAACATACACCCTAGTCACCGAATCCTTCTAGCCTGTGTATCAGGTACCTGGCAGCTCAAAGTCTGCAACTTTTGCTGTAGTCAAGTCCTTAAGCAATGGAAGTTTGCCAGCACCAGTCCCTACTGCTGGCCCTCCAGCCTCTGCTGCTCCTTGTCTAGACTGCTTACAGCAACAGAGAAACCTAGAAAGAAATCATTTCCAGATTACTTCCTTGGGGGACTCTCCATCACAATGAAGCGGTTTTCATAGCTATATGTATCAGGTGTTTTAAAAACAAATAGAAAAGGGGATAACTGCCTTACAGATTACAGTTTACTCAAAGGGACCTTAAAGTCATTCGTAAGTCACTTTAAACACGTTTGAACTCCAAACTCTCTTAACAGGCTGTTAATTCTGTTAACGATTTCAACTAATTAATTACAGGAAAATGTTACCTTTCAGTACCATTATCTTAAAAGATGATTCAGTCTAGATAAAAAAAAAAAAATCAACTTTTAAAAACAAAACCTAAGATAGAGGATTGTGACTAAGAATTGAACTCACAAGAGCAATGTTCCTTCCTCTTGAGCCTATAAGAAAAACCACAGTGCTTCCTCTTCTTACCGCCCTGTTGAATTTGGGATTCCAAGCAGGTCAGGTTTAGGCAAAGATTTAGAGAACAAGTCTTATAAGGAACAGCTGACGGAGCTGAGATTGTTTAGCCTAGAGAAAAGGAGGCTGAGGGGAGACCTTACTGCTCTCTACAGCTACCTGAAAGAGGTTGTAGTGAGGTGGATTTCAATCACTTCTCTCAAGTAACAAGTGTTTGGATGAGAGGAAACGGCCTCAAATTGTGCCAGGGGAGATCTAGAATTTCATCTCCATAAAAGGTTTTCAAGTATTGGAACAGGCTGCCCAGGGAAGTGGTTGGGTCAACATCACTGAAGGTATTTAAAAGATGAGTAGACGTGTTGCTTAGGGACATGGTTTAGTGGTGGACTTTGCAGTGTTAGGTTTATTATTGGCCTAGATAATCTTAAAGGTCTTTTCCAACCTAAACAATTCTATGTAACTAATATAGTTGGACATATCTTCTTACATGCTAACACTGCTTTCCTTCCAGTTAGTGGAAGTAAAATGTGTATGCGTATAACTTAGAAAATAATCTCACATTTCAAAATTCCCTTTTTTTACAATGTAGTCTGGTGATGTTATATTTCTAGAAAAAACAGTGTTTTCATACAGTATTTCTTCTAATTTACCAGCCAAGGTATCTTCTAAGAAGAGTGTTTGGAGGATTTTTGATTGCTTTTCACTCATTTGCTACCTTTCTGATATACTAAGGAGAAGCCGTTTGAACAGTTTGTTAGGAGAAGATAGCAGAAGTCAGAAAGTTTTGTCTGTAGGAGCATACTAATGAAAGGTGAACTCCTGTCGACTTATTTAGTATTTTGTAGTTCATTTCACTTGGAGTAGTGTCCTGCTCATTTGGGGCAGTTGCTTTCAGGATCTCAGAAGGCATTGTAGTGATTCTCCACTCAGTCCAGAATTCAGAACTATTAGCGAGCTTAGCAAAACCTTAATGACATAAGTGGTCTCACTGAAAATAGCATGGTGGTTTGCACAATCCCATCCTAAAGCTTTTGTATTTCTCTCCACTGAAGCATGTGCAGTTCAGATGGAACTAGATTGGACTATAACATCTGTTTTGAATCCATCTATTATTGCTGCTATCCTCATACTGTCATCTCTGGGAAGATGAAAACATATTGCACTATCCAGACTTTCTTACATGACATTATTTTCCAGAATATGTTTATTTGTTTATTTCACATTGTTCCTCTGCATGTGAGTCTTAAATGTCCAGTTGTGTTTTATGCAATCTTACTTAAGGGCTTCATTTTGTATTCCTGAAAAGAACTGTTTTATGACCTGTGTAAGACAACCAGTGAAGAGATGACAGAGAAAAAACATTTTTTTCTCGTCTTTCCTGCAAAGTTACTCCCTAGTAATGACCTTCTCATTTGTGTTGCTCATAACTATCTGAAACTGGTCATTTGAATATGAGTCAGTTTTTAATGCTTTTTTTCCTCTCCTACTGGAGTGGCAATAAAGGGTTATGGAGCAGGCTAAAAAGTACTGGATATTGACTCTTTATACACGAATATCTATAGAAGACTGTGTATTTATTTAATAGTACTATTGTAGCTATTGCAGTAATAAAGGCAATGTAAGATGTTTCTAGGTGGTCATTTTGTTTGTTTACCAATTCATATTGCTTCAGAATGACACAGTTTTTTCTCCTCAACCCATTTTGCAAGAGATATTAAAATAGCCTCAAGCATATTCCAGCAGAATCACTGGTGCTTTAATTTTTATGTCCTTGATTTATCCTTTAGAATGCCCTGTGACCATGGGCATGTGGCAAACAGTTTGTATTTTTCTTTTTAGTTCTGATAGAGTTTGTGTTACTCACTAAACTAATGGTAAATTTTTGCCCTTGATCATCATCTTCTGTCAAGTCTACCTGCTGTCATATACGTGGCGCCGTGTTACGAGTTTAATCATGAGAAGGGAAACAAAGATGTATATTTAGAGAATTCTTCATAAGTAAATATTTTTCTAATTTAAAAAAAAAAAGAGA
>JAOXNO010000033.1:45134295-45144648 GCA_028565335.1 Limnodromus scolopaceus | reverse complement strand
CATGCATATATATGAATAAACTAAACAGACAGGACTGATGCTGTTCCTATATGTCTGGATTACATGGTCAGAAGTGACCTTCTTGCGATCTAGATCCAAAAACATGGATCCTCATTAATCTGAAATGAGGCTGCTTTCAAAATTCAGCTCTCAGTTGTATGGTTTGTACATATCAGTTGTTTATCTCAGGTTTTAGTCTTTTATCTTTCTTTGCAGACACAGAATTGAAATAAATCCCAGCCTTCAAAGATGAAGTGAAAAGTGTAATGATGTTATACTATTTCTCATTTTTAGAAGCTGACCAATTGCTTGCAAGTACTTGCATTTGTTTGGATTTCCTGTGATGAAATTTATTTTTAATTTTCCTGGCTGATGCAACTCATTGCTTGCCAGTACTAGAATTTGTTTTGACTTCTGATGAAATTTATATTTAAGTTTAAAGTTACATTCTTCTACAGGAAGGGCAAAAGGGGGCACTGTGTGTAACTCCATGGTGTCTTACACCTCCATGCATCTTTTATGCAGATGCAAAAAGAAAGTAGAATACTTCTGTTCTCAGCTTTTGTGATTTCATTCCCTCTGTAAAGATGCAGAATCACTTTTAGAATAAAAGCTGGCAACTCGGACCCATACAGAGTTAAGCAGAAAATATATATAATTCCTTGAAAAAGTTCAGAATTTTGTATTTGGCTCCCCAAGGACAAATTTTATCAAAACAAAAGCCATATTGGTATAGCTTGAAGTGGATATTCTATTAACAATAAATACATTCTGCTTTCCTAAGTTCCCTGCATAATAAATGGAGATGCACTTACCCTGTTCAACGTGATTTGTGTTTGCAAGCCATTCAAATATTCATCGTGCTTTGTTTCGCTAGGACTTGTGATATGAATAGTCAGTATCAAAACTGACAGTGATCTTTTTACCCCTTTCTCCCATTGTCTGTGAGACACCCCTTTAACTGCCACTGCAGGTAAAATGATTCAATAATAAAACCTTTGCTCTTGTTTGCATCTTGAATCAAGTCAGCCCTAAAAAATAATGCTGAGATCTAAGTAAAATCGTTGTTCCAAGTGCAGAGGAAATAGCTTTCTGCTGTACATTACTTATCTCACTTAGGGTGAAAAGTCGTGCTGTAGAGAAGCAGCAGAGTGGATCTGGACTGACTAAAATCCCTAGAAGAAGACTATAGATGGGCTAAAAGAATTTCTTACTCATGTTTTGGCCACTAGCACACAGATGTATGTAATTGTTGTCCTATGTAACAACTGCGTGAACAGGTACACAGCAGTCCTTTGACATGCCTTCTTGGGTCTTTTTTATCCCTCTTATTTTTCATCATTACTGTATTGCTAGCCTTTACAGATTGCAAACAGGAGGAATAAGGAAAAAATGGAATGTCTTTCTCCAAGAGAAGTGAGGAATTGAAATGAAACTTTGTGAGATAAAGAAATCCATTGAACAGGTCTCACGAACCCAAATTTCTAAATACCCATGCAAAGATTCTAAATTTAAATAGCAATTCACTTAATCTAAGTTTTTTCCTGGAAGGTGCCATGCCCATATAAATTACTGGGGATTCACCATTTATTTCAGTGAATGCTGGAGTAGGTTTCATAAGTACAAACGGTCTGCTGTTTGAATTACTCAGTGACTCAAATTCCCTTGGAGCTTGACTTCTAGCTTTCCTCTCTTCTCCTTCTTTTGTGTGGACCGGCTGCCTTTAAGCTGCAGTTAAAATAATCAAGGCAAATTGGCCTTTGGTCTGTGCTGCAGACACCTCTGTCCTTTAGGGAAGAAAGGTGCAGATGGAGACGAATACAACTCTTTGTATAATGTATGGTTTCTTGTTTTGCTCAGGCTTGTAGCCCCATATCTGCAAAGTAGAGCTTGCTGCATGAAAGGACAGAAACTGTTCTGAGTACTTTCATTGTTCATGCTTCCAGTTGCAATCTAATGCCTAGTACTTAAATCTATCCTAATTAAGGATGTTTCCATTGAGGTGAAGAACGCATTTTATCTGGATATTCATTAATCACATACTCATTAACCTAACTATTATAAGGATGTTTACTTCAAACACATTAGTGGAATTTTTATCCTACTGTCTGCAGTCATTAAAAGGGGATTGTTTTCCCTACCCATAATGGGTAAACCACTAAGTGTTGAAGCATTAACAACTAGAAAAGGTATATGGGATAATCTGTTGTCTCTTTAGAATTTTTAAAGCATTTTACATGCTGTCAGAGACCAAGAGCCAGGAAGCAGTTTGATAAGTGAGCATAACCAATGGAAAAAACAAGCAAATGAAATAAGTGGAAAAAAAAAAAAAACCGAATAGATTATCCAACCAGTTAGAGACAATGTGATATCCTACATAACACAAGCCATTGGACTTCTCCTGAAAAAACTCCTGTCTCTAGGCAATTAGCTACAACTGAAATGGTTATTATTTTATATTTCTGTCTTCAGCCTTATTTTAAAGATTGTTTAAAATGGATGGAGGATCCACGATAGCACTGATCAAGTTTTTCAGTTGTTCACTATTAAATTATCTTTCCTATTAAAAATATAGATTTTATCTATTACCTAAATGAAATTAGATACAACTTTCATTCATTAAACCTTATTATAGGAAGTGTCTTTAAAGGGATTTCAAGGGATTGTCTGGTCCATCCTTCTGCTTCTTGTTGGAATCAAATACAAATTTCTCTTGCCTCAGGGCAGGATCGACTCTATCTAAACTGTTCTTGACTAGAGTTTGTCTAAACTGTTCTTGAAAGACTCAAATGGTGCCGGTTTCATAATCTCCCCAATAAATCTATTCCAGTACTTAACTATACTTATCTTTATAAATCTATTCCAGTGCTTATCTTTAGAAAGCTTTTTCCTGAGGTCTAACTTAAATCTCTATTTAAGAAATATAAGCCTCTTATTACTTGTTCTATCCATTGTGAAGAATGAAAACCTATTAGTTCTTTTTGATTCCAGCTGTCTTACATAGTTGAAGACTATACACCTCTTCTGCAGTTACCAGCTTTTATATGCTAGAGTTAAGTTCCCTGCACTATAAACTTTTTGTCAACTTCTTAATTCTGTAATCATGATTCTGGTATTCTTTGGAATCTCTCCATATTTCAAATGTTAGTGGTAGTCAGCAGACTTGATTCTGTTATCTACAAATAAATATGCTTTTGATTCTTACTATTTTTAACATGTTCTGTGCTAATGTGAGCCTTTTGAATTATACTGCTGTGCTTAGTTTGACTTAATTAGCCAAAGAGACAAAGTCCCCTGTCCTATAAGTATGGGTTGTGTTCAGTGGAGATAGGTAAAATCTAGTTTTCAAAGAATTCGATTCAATTTTACCTCCTTTAAAAAAAGGATGTACTCTACTATTTTGTCTTACGACAATCATGAAAATAAATAAGATCCAGGTTCTCAGGGAACTACTTTGTTGGTGATCTTGCAGGTCTGAAACTTATTTCTTCTCCTTACACCAAGTTGCCATCAACTTTTTAGAAATGAGTGCTACGTTCTTCACTAAAAGCAGTGTGGAGGTAGGCTTAGAAGTGCCATAAGTCTCTATTAAGCTTATTAAATAGGCCCAACATCCAGCCCCTTAGTATTTTTATCATTTGAACATAGGAATTCCCAAGATGTGCTACATTTTCACTTTGTGGTCATATATGATCTGGCAGAGGACTGGCATGTCTTTGGAGATAACTATTTCTAAGGTGAGATATCCTTATCTGACACTTTAAATCATGCTATAAGAGGTGAAGGACAAGGAAATAAAGCTTTGGAAGTTCCTTCTTTAGAACAGTTGCAATTTGTGAAGATGTCTTCAGATGTTCTTGCAAGATTGTGGTTGTGAACAGGACTTAGATTGAAGGTAGGGTCATAGAAGGAGCAGGAACAGCAGTAAAAGAGAGTGTCTGAAGCCGTTTGAATAAGGTAGGGGTATTTTTAAGGATGTATTCCAGTGAATTAAGATACAAAGTTCAGGAAGGAAAATACAGTGCCTGTTACATGAAGTGTCTGCATTAAGAAAAAAGATAGATGTGATATTTGGAAGTTACTATGGAAAAGAGCACTCACAGCATCCACAAAAGTTGGTATCTATGTAACACCTCCAGAAAGAGCTATAAAAACATTTCTTCTGCCTTCCCCTTTCTATGTCAGAGAGAAATGCTTATCTCAGACCATCAAATATCTTTCCCTTCCTGTATAACCTATGACAAACTTAAAACCAGTAGCATAGTATGCTGAAGTCTTAGAAACTGAAATGCTTCCTGAGAGGAGATGAAGAGAAATCAAGGGCAGCTCAGGTTCCTCTAGTAGTAGGAATGTTGTTAGATGAAAATGCACAAGTGAAATATACCTATTAGTGTGAACACCCTATTTCAGGGGCAGTACCTCAAATGTCACTTTTTCAGTCTGCTCACTGTTTTATCTCCTCCTGCAGCTAAAAACTTTCACCTAAACTTCTCCCTTCTTAGCTCCAGGCCTTTTCTTCCAGTACTTGTAGTTTGAGACTGAATAATTCCCTCCTTTCATTTATATCTTTACCTTGAAGATATTTATAGACTGAGATCATGTTGCCCCTGAGCTTTTGCTCTTCCAGACTCCATAAATTTATCTTCCTTACTCTCTCACCTTATGTCTTATGATCTTCTGGTTCTTGTAGCAGTTTTGTATTGTCATTCTGTATTTTCCTAAATTTCTTCTTTCTTTCCAAGCAGTGGGAAACTATATTCCCAAACTATTGTTCTGATTTTTTTCTGCTAATGTGGCATTCTGGTTTTTTTTTCATTCTTTAATCCAAATTCTTATGTTATTACTATGCTCTTTTTAAAAATAAGTAAATAGCTGATGCTGAATTTCTCAAAGCTTTCTATAATTATACAAGAGGACAACTTAATTTAATATGTATGGAACAGGACTCTTCAAAACACTGGTTTTTTCATCTGGTTATCTATAAAGAAGTTCTCAGTTATGAAGTCTCCTGAATTCTCTGCAATGACAGCTGCTTGTAGCAAAGCAACTCTACAGCTCTTACCCAGTTCATGCTCGTATATTCATGTCATGAAGGTTTCTGAGAAGGTAGATAAATACAGATTATTAGGATCTTTTCAAGGGAAACCAGATACAAATATTTAGTCTTTATTACACAGAAAACTACATCCATTTATGGTATGGTCTCTTCTGGCTTTAAATTCAGTGAATGGTATCAAATTCCTTGTAAGAACACTCCTATAGTGAATTTAACAGTTTAGGCGTAATTTTTCAGCTTCAAAGGTTATGATAGAAAAGGTTGGTCTTCCTTTTGCTTGTTTAGTGGCTAGTGCGAAATTGATGAGCATCCAGCAGCTACCACTTTGAGGTCTGAAACACTTAGCTCAAATACTAATATTTCATTTTTATAATATTGTTTACCCTTGGCTGTACTGAGTATAATCTTACTGTCAGCCCAAGCAAAATCAACTTGCTATAAGATTTGGGAGGTTTCCCAAACAAATAAGTAAAGAAAACCTCAATTAAAACAATTAAAAATTTGTTATTGAGAATGTGTATTATTAACGTTACTGTTAAAATCTTTGGTTTTAAAAATATTCTTTAGAAACTTAGTAAATTTGGAACAGAAAGCTGCTAAATTCTTATTTATTAGATATATTGGGAGCCCAACCTGAGATTAAAACTGTTTGGATTAGACTACAATTTCACATTTATTTTCTGTGACATCTGACTGGCCGTGAACAACTCAAGTGTTTACATTAAAGGATTGTCTTAACTGCTGATAAAGATTATTGCTTAATGATACATGTTGTTGGACTGAGATCTACAACGTGTGAAACACCACCTCATAAGGACTACAGAAGGGTAGTGCATAAATGCCGTGAGAAACATCCCACCCTATGAAAGTAACAGTCCAGCAGGTACCACAGTCCTTCTAATGCCCATAAAGTCAATCCAGAGACTCTTTCTGTGCATTAACAGATTAAAAAGAAGCTGATTTTAAAGCATAACGCAAAGAGTATAGCGGGTAGGTGAAAGGGCAGTGCATGGGAGACTTGGATTCTCCTGTCACCACTGTATGTCAGGAACCTTTGGGAGATGTCTTTGTCATTTTACCTCATTTTACTGTAAGCTAAAAGAGTCATGATGACCTTTACAAAACCCTTAACAATTTATTAGAGCTGGGAATTAATTTATTAGAGATGGGAAGCACTATTATCACTATTTGTTCGTGTAGATCTGGGAATGTTTAACTAGTACAAGTAATAGCCAAGAACTTCACTTACACTCTTCTTTCAGGAAGTGCCCCAAGTCTACTAGGTGGACTTAAATAGAAAAATCATTTCAGTTCATTGCCCAGGAACTTAATACCATGATTTGGGTGCAATCTTGGTATTGAGTATTCCCTGCAGAGCCCTTTTGGCTCTGCAGGGAATACTCAATATTAGTAGTGATGGGAGCAGCACAGCTATGCGGAACAAAGAGTATAAAGGAAACACGGAGTGTCTGGTTGAATACAGAACACTGCCAATAGAATGAAGCCAGTGATTTGTTTATAGGATTTAGTATTATTTGCATCGTACATTCTGACAGATGGCTTGTCAGGTTGATAAGCTTACTTTTATATCTTCATTTTACCCATAATATATTCCAGTAGTGATTGGGAACTTCAAAGTGCAAACCCCTTGGAAGACAGTGAAGGGTGAAAGCATATGGAAAGGTAAATTATTTCATGGGTGAAACCCAGGGTGGGGACTCAGGAGACCTGATATATTTCTAATTCCAGCGCAGTTCTCCTTCGTGACTCTAAGAATGACACTTCATTTATCTGTGCTTCAAGTATCCATTCGCAAATGGAAATAATAATCCTCACATCAGTCAAATCCTTCTCCTTTTCATATTACAAAAACATTAGAGGAGGACTATGTTTCTAGGAGTATTTGTACCTCACCTATCACAGACAGTTCTTCAAACACTTCTGTAATGTAAGTACAAATTAATAAATACATCCACCACAGGTTTCTGGAAGTGATTTTAATTACAACATTTTTCAGAAACCTTGGTATTTTTCATCGGTACAATCAACCCCTAAGAACAGGAAAAGAGAAAGAAAATAAGGACACTTTAGAAAAAAGCATTGAAAACCCTAAGTAGTGTTAGATGAAGGCAGCTTTACTGAGGAAACTCGAGTGAAAAGAAGCTTTGTGGTAAGAAAAGGACTGTAGCAGGATACTTTGGTTTCTTTTTCCTTATTTGGTAGCACTTTTTCTTGAGAGTTTAATTATCAGGTTGATTAGAAGGAAGGAATTTGTGTTCATAAATGGCACTTATAAAAATCATCTTTTCCTTCTTAGTCTCTGAATTAAAGATGGTCTCTGATGTCAGTTTAACTATGAATAATTGAATAAAAGAGCAAAGTGTACTACCTGGAAATGGAATCATTATAGTCTACAGAACACACATGAAAAATCAACTTTAATGTATATCTTCCACTCAAGAAAACCAATTTTATTATAAATCATAATTTTGTATGTACACAGAAATCTTTATATTAATTATGAAAATGGCATATTACTCTGTATAGCAGTGTTATAATCAATGCTCAGGAGTCAACAATAATGTGCAGTTACTCTTTAGTAAAATGCAGTCTTCTGTAAGGGACTTTCGAGGAGACCTTCATTCTTAAAAAGTGGCTTTCAGTCATCAGATGTGTGTTTATAGTGTTTTTTTACTGTGTTCATAGTTACATACAATTTTTTTCTGCATTAAACTGTGGCAGACAGGTTAGGAAACAGCAGAGCTTCCGAGGAAAGGAATAGAGATGCCTCCTTACCCAGAACGTGTACAATGTGTTCAGCAGTCTTGGAACAAACTCCAGGGTTTTGAGATAACAGTGACAGCCAGAGCAGCCTAGATCATTGCAAATTCATAAAAGTTCAGAAAACAGAATCATGTAACATTTGCTGTGTCAGTTACCTCTACACTCAGCATAAGGGACCAAGGAGAACATATTCCTTTTTCTGTCTCCTATGCAACTCACCTCTAATTTTTCTTTAAAAGACTATGTGGTCATTGACTGGAAGAAACAATCATGAAGATTTCAGAGACATCTATGAAAATCACAAAATCCAACTCCAAAATCTAGTTTGGATTAATAGATTGGCTTTTATTTTGCTTTATGGTTCATGCTTTCTCATTACCTTACTGTTTGCATTCACTAAATGAGTTTGGTGAGTCAGTGTTTTTCTGTGTTTGGCACAATGAGATTTTGTTAGAGCCCTTGATCTGTTTTATCTTCAGCCTCTTGTTTTTCTGCTTTCTGATTGCCTGTTCTTTGCATGCATTGCTGTTTTTTTCTCCCTTTGCTCTCTTCGTTGCATTTGCCTTGGATATTGTCTTTTTTCTCCATATTTCCTCATCTTCCTCTTTCCCCTTCTTATCTTTAAACTGTGTCTGTAATGCTATTCAATTGTTATCCTGTTCCCCACTGTGCCCGTATTTCCACTTCTTATGAAAACAATGTCCCTGTCTGCAGACAACCATTGATTTCATGTACACAGAAAAGAAACTCTGCTTTCTACACAGTACAGAAGCTGCCTTTTTACCACTGAGGGACAGCTGCTGTAATATTATGTTAGATAGCACAATGCTGCCTGAGTTTGTCCGGTGGCAGGCGCCGAACAGAAGTTTTTATTTTGTTCTTTGGAGGTGTTCCCAGGCAACTCTATCAGTTGGAGCAGGACAAGAATAAGAATGTGGACTGCCCAGGGAGTGTTCCTCCTCTGCTTTCACTTAGGAGGAAGTGCTGTCTCTCTTGCCCAGTCTTGTTTCTAAGTCTGCAGGTTGGTGAGATGAAGACTGAAAGTAGTGGTTCACAGACAGTAACAGTTCAGGGAAAATATGGGTCCCTTGGCGGGAGAGAGAGTCCTGTGATTCACAATGTGGAAAAGACAGAAATTAAATACTTGGTTTTGGCTTAGTTCTTACTGGCAAAGCCTGCTCCAAGATCTCTCTGCATACCAACAAGATCTAGAAAAGAGAAGGGACAGACAGCAGTGAGAGAACAGATTAGGGACTAACAAGGGAAGCTGAACGTGCCCTACTCTATGGGATGCTGAAAGAGCAGGCCAGTGTGACTGGGAGAAAGCTGTCCCTCATTTGTGAAAACACATAGCAGTCAGAGAAGGAGAAAATGTTAATGTTGCACTCATTCTATTTAAAAAGTCAAGAAAGAAATGTGGAAGAGAAGTAGCTAATTGAAAACAGTTGAATGCATTTTTCCAAGGACAGCTCAGACTTGGCTAACCTGATCTCCTTTTTTGATGAAATGAGTGGCTATATGGACAAGGATCTTTACGTCATATTTATATGCATGTGTGCACTTATGTTTTATCACTGTATTTGTACTCCTGTACAGCTTAGAAAACTATGAAGTCACATGCTGGAAAATGAGTTGCATAACAGTTTTATTTAGGTTACCTTTGAAGGTTTATTTACTTTGGTGCATTTATTTTGCTTGTTGTTGCCTTAGGCCTGGCTGGAGTTTTGATTAGTATGTTTACTTTTATAAAGCCTTTGCTAAAACATTAAATCAAAGTACACCTTATGAAAATAGTGACAAACAGTTGAATGGGTAAGATGAAAATATTAATGAAGCAAGGAGAGCAGTATCACAGCTAGAGGGAGAGAATAAGGAACATATATCTGTGGGACATCAGATGCTCCTATGACCATGAGATACATTTTTGTGAACTTGCCAGCCCAATTACAGGTATAACGTTAATACCGAATTGTGCTGAACACTGTATAGAAGTGAAGTCAGAAATTTTGTATATTCTGAATTGACCTAACAGGCATAGTTTTCTGCTAATGAGTTCTCACGTGTGTATACAGGTACATTAACATTTTGTAACTATTAGCATGTTAGGGCTATGCCTTATGATTAAACAGGTTGAATTTGTGCTGCCAAAGCAAACTTAAAACAATGTTTTTTGTTGTATGACTGGCACTGGCATCTCCGGATACCGCCTGCATTGGCACTGAGGTCTTTAGGATGGCAGTACTGACAATACACATGCACTAGTAGCAGAAAGGACCAACAGCTGATGAGTACAACTGCAGCTGCTGACTATATCATGGGCTCATTTAACCTGTCAAATACCATCTGTCCCTAGAAATAATCATTGGCCCTCAGGCCGAGTGGAGGAGAGTATTTTCATAGAATCATAGAATCACATGGGGTTGGAAGGGACCTCTGGAGATCATCTAGTCCAACACCCCCCGCCCCCCGCCGGAATGGGTCTACCTAGAGCACGTTGCACAGGAACTTGTCCA
>JAOXNO010000033.1:45119134-45134195 GCA_028565335.1 Limnodromus scolopaceus | reverse complement strand
GGCACCACTGAGAAAAGACCAGCCCCGTCCTCCTGACACCCTCCCTTTAAGTATTTGTAAGCATTGATCAGATCCCCTCTAAGTCTTCTCTTCGCAAGACTAAAAAGACCCAATTTGTATTCATATTGCTCAGGGTCAGCCTCTATGGAGAGGACTGATTGATTCTTTCAATCCATTACTGCTTTTCATTGTCTTGAGTTTCCTATGGGCTCCATGTAGTGCCCCATGGACCCAA
This sequence comes from Limnodromus scolopaceus, assembly GCA_028565335.1. Classification (NCBI taxonomy): domain Eukaryota; kingdom Metazoa; phylum Chordata; class Aves; order Charadriiformes; family Scolopacidae; genus Limnodromus; species Limnodromus scolopaceus. The sequence goes on along the minus strand of JAOXNO010000033.1, from coordinate 45,133,960 downwards.
AGATATCATGAATATTTAATTCATAGTGCCTAAGATAATACAAAGTGTGTGTTGTTAAGTTCAGCAACAGTGTGACATCAAGGCTACCATGTAGCATGAGGGCACCAGGGGACTTTTAAGGCACAAGAGTGGTTGGGTAGATTTTGGAGAAAACCTAACCTGGTATAATCTATATCCATACTCTGCCTGCAACCAAATATGTAGGAAATTGTTTTCTCTGTTCTGTCTAGGTTTACTCTTGAAGAAAACTAGCTGATTTCCCAAGAAAATTACCACATAGGCCACCCAAGTGATCAAGAGACCATAACTCATGAATGAAATAGTGAGTAAATTTCCCCAATGATAGTGTACACGTAACTGTGAGGATATCTTCTAGGGGAGAACAGATTTGACCCTTGCCTCATTTTTCTATTATAGCTGAAAAATATTGTAAATATAAAACATTTGGCTCCAGATTCTTTCCTGAGATCAGCAAATCACCAAAACACATTAGTAAATACAGAATAAGCTCAGAATTGGTTTCTTTGGGCAAAAAGCATAATGAAATTCCCTTTAGTTTATTGAAAAAAGTATTCAAAAGGGGATAGAATGGCATTCACCTGCTTATTACAGCAAAGCCAGATGTTCTCATTTGTGTCCCCTAAGACATGCCCTTGTCAAATCCTTTAAAGGCAGAATGCCACATTGTTGTTATGGTACTACAGGGTAATATGCAGAAGCATAACTGAATGAAAAAATGCAAAACTCTGTGTTCATCCAAGACTGAGTTACACGTTGCTGCAGCTTGTTCGAGTTAAATCAGTTGCTAATTTAGTGAGGGAAGTGCTATAGGTGGTGATTCTGCTCAATGTGTTAACAAATTATGGATTGACATTTCAAACAAACTCGCACCCTTGACCATGTTTTTATTTAACTGGAATTACCCACAGGTGTGACTGCAGTCAGTGTAGCCTGTGGGACCATGCTGAAGTGCAAAATTTAATCAGTACTTAATGTGACCATGTTATAAGTTTCCACATCTGTCAGATAGCTTGTTTCCTTCCTTACTACTTCTGCAATTTTAAAGCTTTCGGTATGGTCTTTGCTTTGCTGCAGAATATATTCAAAAATTTCTGTATCCCCAGAAAATAGGTACCATTTCATTGACACCAGCAGCAAAACTGGCCTATATGATACAGTGACACTTCTCATTTACATAATAATTTCTTTAAGAGACCTTGCTATACGTTCTGTAGGAAATAAGTATCATAATCCTTAATTAATGGCTGGTGAATATGAGGTTCTTAAAGTCTGGTAGTATTCGTTCATAGTAAAAAGGAAAAAAAAAACCCACCTAATATCTCTTGAACCCTAGTCCCCGCTCACTGGGATGTACTGCATATACTGTAAGTATTTTAAACCATGTTATATGGTACAGGGTACTGTACTTATACACTAGAGCCATATACATTAATAAACATACTTTTATTGTCTTTTTATCTGAATGTCATTACGAATATACTCGTGGGACTTTTCCTTACACAGGTGTCAAACTGGTTATATTATTGTATTGGCGTGCTATTGTATATTGGCACAAAGAAACATCTGGTGATAAAGATTCTTCCATTTCCTGGAATAGAAGGAATAAGAGGAGCCTGAGAACATAGATAAAAGCCAATATTTAAAATGGTCTGGGGTTAACACCACCCTGAATGTCTAGTATGAAAAGGAAGACTCTGGAGAAAGAAGATTATGTGAAATATATTCTTACTGTGTTTATACGATTTATTACATCCTGAGAGTCATATTAAATTTTTATGCACAGGTCTCATCTCACTTTCACTCTTACTTAGCATTTCCTCAGATACATTCTGTTTTTCCTCCACTGTTTTATCCAAGGCACAGTTTATGGGTTTTGTACATTTTCTGGGATTTCTGGACAGTAACATCATCAGACACTGTGATCAGAGTGGAGGAACTCTGGAAATCATTGATCTAGCCTATGTAGCAATCAACTCAAAAGAAGGAGAGAATCTCCAAATGTTCGATATCAAAGGTTAGCTAAACTGGAAGTATTGTAGGATTTTGAACTATCCTTGTTCTTTCTGCAGAGAAGGTGAGAACTGGCTAAAAGCAGGTCTTTGTAGATCCAGTCTAACATGCACTCAGTTTTTGCTACTCCTGCAGGAGGCAACCTGAGTGCATGTCAGAGTAAATCTGTTCCTCCTTTTCTTTCAGCCATACAACAGACATCACCTCCTCCATCATTAAAAAAAAATCTTTCTCCATACAACCTTATTAATACCCAGATTAATACTCCAGATACCCTTGAAAACTGCCTACCCTGATCCTCCTACCATAGGTCTTCCAGATTCTATGATCCTCTGCCATAAGAAGATCCTTGGATACTCAGAGCTGTTTATGTCTGTACTTCTCATTGGGGATATCCCCACCTGCCTTGCTAAGATCATTTACTATTTCACTATTTTCTTCTTCTTTTTCTTTCTATTTTTCCTTTGCTGCTTCTTTTTCTGACCTTTATTACAGCTGCTGGATTTGATTCTATTGCCTACACTCGACTGAACAGAAACAGTTTGTGAGGTATTCCCCAGGGGTAAATCTGCATGTTGTTCTTCAAAGTTGCCATTGTCAAAGCCCTCTTCACCTTCTGTTTCTGAGTTGTCAGAGTTTCTGTTGGGAATTCTGGGTCACAGTGACAATACAGCATTTGCCTTCAGAGTCCGTGAAAACATTCCTAGCCAAAATGTTTGAGGCAATCATGTTGCTCTCAGGTAGATGATACATCACAGGCAAACAGTCCCCATTTTTGTTGGCTTTATCTTTTGTGGACTGTTCACAGAGATAAAATAACAACAAGCAGTATATAGATGGAAAAAGAAAAATAAAACTGTCTTCTTATATGAACACATCTCCTCTTGGGTTTTGTCTGTCGGTAGTTACAATAGCGGTGACCAGTGTAGGTTAACTAGTGCTGGCCCAAGGCTATGTAAGGTATATCTGGTTAAGCTTCTATGATTGCTTTAGTCTCAGAAGAAGCCTTAACTGAACTGTAGAATATAGGGCTTTTCTCTTTCTATTCACATACTGGGTGATTTGATTACTGTGGAATTTAGCCAAGAGTGGGCTTCTCTGTGGCCTGGAGCCAATTTCCCAAGTTCTTCATTCCTAAAACTAGTTCCTTCCTGGTGGACTTTCACAGCTACATTGAGGAAGCTTACTCTATACAGTGGGAGCAGAGATATTCAAATACTTGATCATATGCTAAACCAAGACTGGGTGGCATCAGCGGCACAATGTAGATATCTGTGAAGTCTCTGTATTTGCAACATTACACCAGATTGAACAAAGAAGAGAGACTAAGTACCAGATACAGTATCATGTTAATGTTGCTAATAGATGCCAGAATTAAATTGCCTGTTGCAGCTATGCACTTGGTAAAAATACCAGTTTGAGCATTTGGAAGCTTGCAAATTTCTCTTTCGTGAAGTGTAGAAATGCCTTTCGATATTTAAGATTTCACTTGACATGAATACTGTATCTTCTGAATGCGTGGGACTTCCTTTAGTAACTGCCTTCTTGCATGATATATGACATTCTACTAGGAGTGTAAGACAAGCTTCTATGAGAGAAATTTTTTGGTCCAAGTTGTGGTTTTAACTTATAATACAGGTCCAAAATGGTCCTGCTTAGACAGTCTGTTGGATGGAGGAATGAATGCACTTTTTCACTTCCCTGCCTAAAACCTCCTTGGTCAATATTTATAAGGTAATTCTACCCCATTCCAATTCCTCTCCCTTTTTATATGCAACATTAGTGTACATATCCTTATGGTTCTAAAGACTCACGGGAGACCACAAGTAACAAGTGAATAAAAACACATAGTACGCAAGTAGATTGAAATACTCTTTGCATTTACCCAGTGAATGATGGAAAAATATCAGTGATGGTGAAGTAGGATACTGATTTTTCCTTTATATTGTGAAACATTTTGTTGTGTTTCAAGTTGTATCCATAAGAGCAAAGGATTCGTCATGATATCATCATTTTAATATCCAAAGTTAAATTATTAATTGTAGAAATTGCCATTTTTACTGGTCTCATATTCACATATGCAGATTTACTGATAAATATGGAGTGGAGCATCCTGAGAAACATTGATTTTCATCTAGTTGAAAACATGAACGAAAGTGCTATCGTCGAATTCAAGTGGGCTGTGGGACTGCATTTTGCTCAATGAAATATGCTTGAATATGTATTCCTTTCTCAATACTTAGTCCAAAGCCTCTTGTAAAATGAAGCAGTGCTTCAGGGAGAGTTCCTTGGGAGAATTCCAGTTTTTCATGGCATATTGTTGCTCTCCAGATCTAACTGTGGGTGGTGAAAACTGGTGAATACTCAGTGTCCTCAGTCTCTTTGTGGTTGCTTTGATGTGCAGGGTGCTGAAAAAACCTTTACTGTACCAGCAGCAACTTCTCTATGCAACCTTTAAAAAAGGTGAAAGGAGGAAGACCAGAAAATAAAACAAAACAAAAAACAAACAAAAACAAAACACCAGAAAAAAATGCAGAAAGCTGATAATCCCATGTCATTTCATACTTACTTATTTTAGCAACATGAGAAGACCCTGCTTGAGTGATACAGGGAACTGAAAACATCAAGGAAATTTTTGAATTCTCAGTATCTGTTAATACAGAAAAAAACCTGCAATTTTCCTTAAATAGTTCCAGATGTAGGAAAGACATCGATTTTATAGGAATAGCAGAAGAACTTATGAAATAACCCAATTTTCTGTGCACAAAGTCTTGTGGCCAAAACAGTGAGTGAATGAAAACCTCAATGACTACTGAAGTTAGTAGGTACTATGAAGTTCCATTTCTTTTCCTTGTTACGTACAGCAATATCAGCAGGACTAGAAACCATGTACATTTGTAATTAAGACTATTTTTTCAAGAGAAAGCCTGTTGATGATAGTTTTTCCTATTGTGGAAAATGTTATTCCATTGGTAAGTTGGCTTTGCTTGTAAATATTTTTGGTGTATCAATCACTGTTATTACTAAGGACATTACTTTTCTATCATTGTGTCTGATAGAATGAAAACTTTCAATGGCAAGTATATTCAGGTTTAAAGTGAAAAAAGTTTAATCCTTGGAACAAGCTGCCAAGTTAAACAGCAGATTCCCTATGTCCTGACAATCCTTATATTCAGATTTCATTGTGTTCAGGTATGTATTTTAGACACACCCAAGCAATGTTTCTTCACTGAGTTTAATACAGGTACAAGGGTGAAACATAGGTGTCTGTAACATGTAAGTAATTGAAATAAATTATAAAATTATTTTCTACGGCCTGCGTATCCCTGGAGGCACAAAACTACTGTCACAGTCTTCATGCCTATTCCAAATACTTTGATATAAAATAAATTCCATCCATTTGTGGTTATAAATTGGTAAATTAAACATTCTGGTCTCTTGTTGGTTCCTTTTGCATAATTCAACTTCATGCTCTGATTCTTCACCATTCTCTACAGAACTTCCTTTTGTAACAAACTTAGGTATTAAAAACTTAATTCTGATATGAGATATTTTAAATACATTTTAATATTTATTTCATCACATACTCCTGTTAGTATTCATCACACATAGTGACACATTTCCACAGTTCAGCAATCTGCTTAAGAATATGTTGAACTTTAAACTATCCAAGAGACCCAAAGTAGATGAGGATGAACTTGAATTTCATGCAGACTCAAGATCATAATCATGTTTACATTAAATGAAGTTATGCTCTTACCTGTTCTGCTGTATAGGCATGAATCGTCCATGAAATCCTTCCGTTTTCCTTAGAATATGCTTCCATGTAAGTGCCTTGCATCAGTTCATAAGATGTTGATCACACTGCTTCCTCATAAATTCAAGGTATTTCTTTGATCAGTAATAGCTTCTTTGTGCAGTTCCTGCTTTCTATTTAACCAAGATTGATTACATTTGAAAAGGGTCTGCTTGACTGACCAATTTTTTTTCATAGCATTTACAGTCTTTTCATGTTTTTAAACTTGATGGGTTCATCCTTATCACTATCTGACTTACAAATTTTCATCTGTTGTGTGCTGTATGATTACTGGCTGGAAAATGTTACTGCACCACAACAACTTCACCTTGTATGTATAAAGCATAAATATCTGCTAATATTTTAAAGTCCTCCACATATTTAATAACTGAGGGATTATAACATGGTTTGTAGAAACATCTCTAGTCTAAAATGTCTTCTTCTGTGGTTTGCATGAGAAGCAAGATTGCTCTAATTTACTTTTACCTAGTATTTGAGAAATCAAAATTAAAATTGAGAATGACTAACTGAAGTCACTGAAGTAACCAGCTCTGATTTGGAAATGCTCTTGATGGTAATTCACATATGAGCATGACCTTTGATGTTTACTGTAATATATAGATATATATTTGAAAGCAGTAAGAATTAGAACTATGATACTCATCTGGAGAAGCAGTTGAGCAGTGCTTCTCTGGACATCTGTCTCTCAAGTATTAATTCCTACACACATCATCAAGAGAAGCCATTTAGACAAATGCATAAATTGCATGGAATATTCCTTTTCCATAAGTATTATAACTCTAAGTGCCTCCTTGATGGAGTTATTTATAGAGAGCTTCCCACCACTTCTACTTTTACGTGAACAGAAGAAAAAATAGAAATTAGTAATCACCCTCTTTAATATGGGGTTAAGAATTAGCACAGAGAACATGATTTCTAACAAAATCTACTTGACTGTAAGTCAAAAGGAATAGGATATGATGTAGTTTAAAAATTGCTACAAGCCTTGTTACTTTCTGTTTCTCATACAAGATGCCCTCATTAACTTCACTGTCACAAAGATACATGGCATGCAATTCATATCTCTATAGCTATATGAAATATTTATATGCAGAATGTCTTCTCTTCCTCCTGTTTTAATTTAAGGTACTTAGTTAATCACGTACATATCTGTGTGTATGCATCTAGAACAGTGCTCCTTCTAGCACAATTTTGAGGAGGTTTGGAACTGGAAGGATGGCTTCAGTCTTGTTCTGGTAGTTGTGATCAGTAAAGGCACTAGTGTGGTTATATCTCCCTCAGAACATCTTTCCTAGTGCACCGAGTTCTTTCTCTGTCTCCCGTTTCCCTCCTGAGGCAGCTCTCAGGAAGATCATTGTAAAATATTCAGTGGCATGTCTAAGCAACACAGAATTTACGCTAACTGCAATGCTGAGACACAGAAGTCACTCAGATACCACATTGATAACTGAAGCATCCAAAAGATTGCAGAGAAATATGAAGAGTGCACAAAGCTGGATATACCAGGGCTCTAATATTTTCTAGATTATAGGTATCAAATATAAAAGCTGTCTTTGAATATACAAATGAAAATTCAGTTCACAAAGCATCCCTACAAAGATTCAACATCAGAGTTCAGCCTTGAAGATTTAATTCCAATCACCGAGCCTAAAAGTCCCAGTATATCTATACTCTAATTCCAAATATGATAACTTCAAACAGGCTAAACTGTTAACAAAAGAAGTACAGCTGGGAGTGCAGCTGAAACAGAAGTGTTACAGTCTTTTACCAGACATGACAGGCAAGTAGACCTGTCTGACCTTAAGTTGGCCATTACTAAATAAGCAGACATATTAGATGGTTACGTTTTAGTATTCCCTCACACATTGCATGAACACAGCTGATCAAGCTGAACATAAGTGCAGAATTCTAAAGAGGATGAAATTACTGATCGACGTAGGATAAGTAAATGCTAACATGCTAAATTCAATCAATGCTTGGGGAAAATGGGACTGGATATGTGTCAGGGCACTACACTGATACTGCGGCTTTGGGTAGTGGCAAGGTAATTTATTTTTGGTTGTCTCCTATGGTTTGTTTATTTCCTGATACTTTAAAGAAATTCCTTCATCGTAATTTACTCTTACGCTATTCATTGTTTGAAATTTTATTCCCGGAAAGAAGTAAAACTGAACTGCATTGATTTCAATCAATTTTATTTAGTAGTTTAATTGTGCTTTAACATATGTTTGCATACAATAGAGGATTAACTCACGACTGGTTTCCGTGATGGTTTCCAGAACTATTGGGCGACAAACAGCTATTTGGCATATTTAGAGATTCCTACATTTTCCCTTTATGTCATATATCTCTACTTTGTATTAAAATCTGTCATTTGTTGGTATTTTCACTTTGACTGACTTGTAGGAGCTCCATGGCCACTTTTCACTTAACTAGAAGGCTAGCAACATATTTTCCTCCTTATGATAAAGGATGTGTATATCCAGATAGATACTGCTGTGAGGTTCCCTGTATCTTGAAATTGTGTCTTACCAGTTTTTATAGACTCATTTATTCAGTACTACTACTTTGACCACCTCAGTCAGCTAATGTGTCCTTTTCACACCACTTACAGACATGGATTGTAATATCTCAGCAATGTAAACAACAGGCACAGTGAGAAATTATAAAGTTGTCTCTGTTTCTTAACTCTAATGAACTACTTTATTTTGAAGTAAATTGAGAGACAGCCTTGTTCCTTTGTCTATCCGTGGAACTGAACTGAACAGAAACTTAATATTGTTCTGAGCTTTTCTGTCGCTGATTACTCTTTGTATAGCCTCAGACAAATTGATTTGACCTGTTTGCATCTTGGTTCATCTTTCTGCATAACTAAGATAACAAATTTAACTAATACATAGGGTGTTAAAAATTAGTTACTGATTATTTGCCAAGATATGTGAAAATATGAAAACATGAAACTGAAACTATTTCAGAACTATGAAAATGAAAACTAGCCATCTTAATAATAAATCAAAAGAGCAAAAAATTATTCTGTAAGGTTTCACCAAGAAAGAGAAAAATACAAGAATAGTGATGAGAAACCAGACAAAAGAAAGATAAATGAATGGCCAAAAAGATTAGCATCACATATATCAGAAGAAAACTTCACTAAGTAGAAACAGTAAGGATTACAAAGGATTCTGGCAAACTCTGCATCTGGAGGCACACCATAAACACATCTGAAATATGAAGTTTTATCTTATTTAAAATCAAGCTTACTGTCATTATTAATATCTTGTTGTCTGGTGTCTGTTTTAGAAACACTGAACTATGTATGCGTTTTGGTGGTCTAACGACAAACTCTCCTGTAATTGTAATTAGTGTGTTGGATCCACTCCACACATTAGGTATAATTTGTTTTGCATTTTAACTTTCAGTTGGGAAGAGGATTTGGGTGACATTAATTGATGTTTTCAGAGACTCTTACATATTCATGTTTCTTTTGAAACCCTTAGGAGCTGCAGAGACACTTTTACAGAGAGATGTTTTAATTTGAGTTGAAACAATAACAAGCACGGAAAAGAGTGGAAGGTGGTTTAGAGGTTGTTAAACTCAGTGAATTTTTGCCAGAAATTAAGTTCTTCATTTGGCAGAAGGCAGCACGAGTTTAAATAAGGGTTCAGGAGTTTTAAATTCAGCTCATACTTTTCATATAGAAGTCTGCAATTTCCTTAGTCAATTTAGCTATTTTACCTGTGCCTAAATATTCTGCTGTAAAATGTATATTGAGTATGCTTTATGCATGTATGCATGTGATATTTATAAAGGTAAATAGAATATATATTTATATGTACAAATGCATATGCACATATGTGTAAATCACAAATTGCAGCACAAGCACTGGAATTCACTGACTGACTGCATGTTGCTGTGTATTTTTGCATCATGTGGCATGTTTCTGTGTGTTGCAGAACACATGCTGGAATAAGGGAAATTCCTGTTTGAGAAGGAGGAAAAAATTCTTCACTTTGAAGAATTACCACTGGAAAAGGGCTCCAGAAATTCACAGCTTACAGTTTTTTGATTTGAACTTGGACATTTCTCCTCCAACAGTATAATTGGTTCCGCTTTGCTGTAGAACTAGTGTTGTACCTGCATGTAAAATACTCTCATTCTAATGGATGAGAATTGTCTGCTTCACAATCCTTAAAGTAAGCCAATTCTTCCATGGACGCAGGACTGCACAGAGAAAGAGTTAGTGAACCACAAAATCAGGATCAGAGGTCTTGGAGGTTTACAGTCTACTGCACCAAAATATCTTTGTAGCAAAGACTACAAAGAGATGCTCAAGCTAATGCAAACACTGTGGGCAGTGCAAATGTGACATTTTTCTTAATGAAATATTTTAATTTGGTTTGAAAAGACAGATTTCATTTTAACATGTACTTATATTTTAAAAGGTGGGGAAAACTAACTTTATTTAAGAGTGTGCATGTGATGGAAGGAGCTAAACAAAATATTCCATTTAATACTGTATAAGAACTTGTATTAGGCTAAGTATATAAATGATATTTTGATTCAACAACAATTTTTTCTTTTAAATAAATTTTAATAAATTTCACAACAGAGTGAAAAATGAGTCCACATCCACACTCTCTAACTGTCTCCACCATGCAAGGAATGTTTCTACAGTTCATCATTGAAATTTTTACCTCTCTGTTGTGTTGTAACTAGATCATCACCTGGTAGTGGTTATTACAGGTTTGAACATCACAGACATTTAAAATTCAGACTTACATTCTAAAACTTGAACTAGCTGCCTGCGCTAATCTTTAATGAAATATTTCAAATACTTGTTTCTGCTCAATATAATATCCATGGCAGTTTTAGCAAGAAAGTCAGTCCTGACCTTTTTAATAGATTACTCACAGTAACAGAAGGAATAGCACAATCTGTAAATGGGTGACCATAGATTTCACTTTTACACAATTTCACTAAAAAATATGGATTCATTAACTGAAGGGGAAAATGTGGGGATTTAATAGCAATAACATATATTTAAAGAACTTTCAACTTCATCTAAATCCTGGCCAAATTACTTTGGAAGTCTGGTATTTCGTAGTAAAAATTTCATATGCTGCTACTTATGATGGTAAGTTAAAAATAAGTGAACTCATACAAGACTGTAATACTAGATAACGTGCACTATAATATTTAAATCTGTAAGTCTCCATGATTGCGTACTATTTGTGCTGGAGATGATTTGATACTCTCATGATGGGAATAAAGTAGTACAAAACATAAGCATTTTGATTATAATTGCTAACAAGGCAACAGCGAAACTTCAGGAGAAATACTTTGGAATATAACGTCTGGGGAAAAACATATTCAGAAAGATGTAGATATAAATGCAAGTTTCAATATCATATTACTCTATACGTTGGAGAAAATCATGCTGATAATACTAGAGATAGTGGATGATGTGGGAGAGTTACTTCAGGATGAGATATGAAACAAGTTGGAACAACATATTTAAGCAGAAATATTCTAATTGCTTACTGCACTTTTATGTTATTGGAAAGAGTCTGGTCATTTCAGCACCAGACCTAGCACATAAAATTTTATTGGAGGTTTTTATACAGCTGGTGTTAAAAAGGGAGAGAATTTATTGTAACCAGTGAAGCATTCTCTTCTGGATGGCTTTTTTTCTCCTCGTGTGCGCCAGTTTTACATCATTGTAATTCCACAGATGTCAGTGGAGTTACTCTTGATTTTCACTAGGACAAAAGAAGGAAGAATCATGCCCCTTCCCTTCCTGTCTGTATTTTTATATAGCTACAGAAGTCTTTCTATTTAAAAGCCACGATGGAAAAGTACAGTGCAAGGATTTTTGTTTCTTTATTTTTTTTTATTCTCACATAAAAAAAAAATCAATCAGTGCTTTTTTATGGTGGGTTGTTTTTTTTTTTTTTGGTGGGGTGGTACAAATATAAAACAGCCAATCTCTTTGTGTGGCTTTTTTGGGTTTTGTCCCATTTTAGCCCTGAACAAAAAAGAGACCTTCCTTGAGTAAGAAAAAAATTTAATATACGTGTCTTAGCATAGCGCTGAAAATGCAGAATAGGTCTCCCAAGCTGCAGATGGTTTAGTTGCTTGGAAATAATTGTTATATATTTAACTGATTTAATTTATTTTTGTCTTAGTATCAAGCTGTGATATGCACTTAATATTTTACAACAAGCATTCAGAAACCTGGTTGGATGGCCTCTGTTAAACACCTTTATATCCTCACGTTACACATTGATTGTTGAATATTCTCCAAGAATAGGAGAAAACAGACTGCAAGATTGCAAGAACATCAGAACTGTCCTAGCCAAGTCAGCATCTATGCTGCTTACAATGGTTCTGGTAAACATCTAAATCTTGAAAACATCAAAGGACAGAGGTTTCATGCCACAGCTCTATTGGACCAGTACTTCACTCTACTTACCAGTGAATTTACAGTAAAGATGAAAAGTCTATGACATCTTGTTCTATCCACAGTGGATATTGAGAAAAAAATTATTCCTTTCCTTTTTGCAGCTCTTCTTCACGTTTGTTGTGTTTGAAGATCAATACTATGTGACCTGAAAGTCTTCTTTTCATTAGGGATTCCATAAAAGTTTCCCTAGGTCAAGTTTTCTAGTTCTTCAGTTATTCTTCTTGAGGCTCTCTGAATTCTCCATCATTCTGGAAGTACAGTCAGTTAGCAGAACTGAACTTCTTACTTTAAGTGAAATTTTAGCAGTTCTTGCAGAATGTGCTGAGGTCTTTCTTCCCCTCAGCTTTAGAATTCATTGTAATTGGGTCAGGAATAACAACACTGTTCCAGCAAATATACTGCTGGCTGAGCACTTGGCCATTAGACCCTCTTCCTCCCCTCTCCTGACACACTTTTTTAGCCATTAGACTATAGAAACTCTCATGGGAAAGGAAATACTTTGTTCCCCTTGTCTCTGATGCTTTATCACTGAGCAAGAGCTATATGGCCAGAAATAGCATATATAATGCCTGCCAGAAAAAATGTCTGATCAAGTGCTATCATCTGTGAATGCCTTGCCTTGCCTCACCTCCCAACTACATGTTGGAATCTGTAGCTCCCTGCTTTAACCATTGTATTCTCTACTGCTTCTCTTACCCAAACATCTCATGGAAATGGAATCCTCTCATCCTGCTCCGAACGAAAAATTAAAGGATGACTGACATAGAAAGGATTAATTATCATTGCCATAAGTCACTGTTTCCCTATCAAGGATCTTCTCACATCAACAGCTTACCAAAAAGATGTTCTGTGTTGAATTTGTTATGTACAATTATTCTTCATAGATGGCCCACTACTACCTCTTTAGATAGATGAAATTTCTTAAAACGTCTGTGTTTATTTGGAGCTGACACCACATTCTTGTGTGTTGTGATTTGGACCAGGCTGGCCACTGAAACGAAAGACAAATGCTCTCCTCCAAAAGGGAGAGGCAGAAGAGAGAGAGAGAGATACTTACTTAAAGAGTTTAAAAAGAAACTAAGCTACTTTAATGAAAAGAGTAATAAAATAATAAAACCAATGAAATATATATATACAACACATAAAAAAATGCATCGAGCTCCCAGGGTGACGATCACTTCACTGGCGGGCACTGGGAAATTCTCACACTGGACTCATCCTGAGTCCATTCTTATTGCTGAGAACGGGATTCCGGAACTTGTTTCAGGAATGCGTGGATCGGGATCAAAGGCAGACGAACAGACTCCTCAGATGCTGAACATCTGAGGGTGACGCTTCACCCTCACATCAAAGGGGTGATGCTTTGATGCCTCAGCTGTTATACTGTGCATGATGCAGATGGGATGGAAGACCCTGTTGGTCAGTTTTGGGCCACCTGTCCTGTCTGCTCCTTCCCACAGGTGGGACCCCTCTACACTTTTCAGCTTCCAACCCTCCAGTGGGGCAAATAACAAAGTTAGCTGACCTTGGTTGTTACAGCAATAAGTATACCATTCCTTGGCATAAATTATAAACAATCAGGCCTTATCACTCTGAGACCAGACACTGTTGAAAAAATATGCTGTTAATATCACAGAGTTAGAAGATGTTTAACTGAAAAATAAAATTACTGGACAGAAAATAGGTTCTGTTTACTTCAGACCAGGACACTGGGGCACTGATTGCACTGCGATGACTTGCAAAAATGACATTCACATTCCAGCCCAGCAGAGGACAAACAAATGTCTTTTTGCTGTACTCATTTTGCAATACACTCTCCTCACCACTGTTTGAATAATAGGTGGAGTTGTGCAAATTCAGTGAGTCTGCAAAGAAGCAGTGATTGATGTGTCATGCATCAATACTACAACTAGGAGTAGCTTCCCTGTCTGAACCTGGTTCCAGATTTTATCTGCACTTTGTTTATAGTCATGAAGGACCCAACATTCAAATGCTGAATTTTCAGTACCCAGGCAAAGACAATATTTATCTCATTTTTCTCCCCTCTGTTCACACGATGTCATGCAAAAGAGTAGTGGTATCAATTTGCATTTATACACATTTCTGCAATAGCAAATTATCACATTCATCAGATTAATGTTCAATATTTATAGGTCTATCAAGGAAACTTCTTAACAGTGGGGAAACCCAAACCTCACAATACTGAGGGCTGCATTAGCAATTTGGCAAGAGCCTAAGGCCTGCACAGAATTTACATATTATATTTACACTATATGTTTAATCAAAACAAACAAATATAATTATGGGTAGTTACATAACCATAGTTATATAACTATGATATTTGCTTCTACTTGCTCCTTACCTGACAGCTGAATGGTAACTATTAGGTTTTCCCAGTTTTTCTCCCCCCCTCCCCTGCTTTGCTTGTACAAGCTCTCTATGAGAAAAAACTTCTTCACAGTGAGGGTGACAGAGCCCTGGAACAGGCTGCCCAGGGAGGTTGTGGAGTCCCCTT
>JAOXNO010000033.1:45075158-45119034 GCA_028565335.1 Limnodromus scolopaceus | reverse complement strand
CACGGTGAGGGTGACAGAGCCCTGGAACAGGCTGCCCAGGGAGGTTGTGGAGTCCCCTTCTTTGGAGATTTTCAAGATCTGTCTGGATGCAGTCCTGAGTAAAACTGAAGATTCAATTTGGAGGATGGGAACAGGCAAATGCTGATGTTCAGAGCACTGGTTCAGATAGAAAACTTGGGTCCTATTTCTCAGTCTAAGCCTCGTTTGGTAACTTTGACAATTCACCTGACCTGCCTTTAAGAATGTGAAGGATATTTGTTTCATGTGGCTATCTTGAGCCAAATTGACCCAACAATGTGCGCAGTTTGCAAATGAGATGTATTGATTAAAATGGCAAATTGTGGTGAGTTTGCTACTACTAGATTTTGTGTCTCCTTGTGTTGTCAAATTCATTTCTGCCTTTGATTTTCCTGCTGCCATCAATGAATTTGCTGTCCTTTAAGATGTAATATGACACTAAAATGGAGCTTTAAGTAAGGGAACATTTGAAAGGAGGAAAAGTGGAATCCAAGTGCAGTTCATCTTTTCTACCCTGGACACCCACATTCAGAGTGGATAAATCATTCTCTGGAGATGTCTGTCTTTCTCTACCATAGTTATAAAGCTGTTTTAGAATATTAGATTAGACAGATGGATTAGATTTACTAGTCCATAGAAACCACTTCTGACTCAGGAAGTCTCTGAGCTAGAAGCGGTTGGCACCTGACAGCACATAGCAAATTGGTATGTTTTCTTGGAGTGATTGTAATTAGGAATCCATTTTTGACTATTGACAAGAGACAAGTTGCTGAGCTAGGCAGATGATCTTAAGCCCATAATAACTTTTTCATGGAAGAAATTTTCTGATATAATTTGGACATATAGTTGGGAATACCACAGAAATGAACTGATGTTTGAGCTAAACTAGTTCTACCAGAAACCGGTCCTTTTTCGTGACTGATGTGAGTTTCACTGGAATGGTAAATCTGAATTTTATCTCAGACTCACTATTAGGAATTGAGTAATTTAGTGTGTTGAAAATTATAACGGTGGAAAGACAGAAGGTATTCTTCTGTGTTGGTTATAAAAAGTCAGATTTGTCATTGCATTGTGTCTTTTGTAGCATTTTTCACATATGCAAGATGAAAACAAAGTAGGCAGCAGTAGTCTGCAATACTTCTAATAATGGCAAAAAAGGTGCAGTGCAATAGACAGTCGAATTTCAAATACATATTGAAGTAACCTGGTGATATATCCCCGGGATTACGCAGGAAAATTAGATGCTAGTAGTTTTATTACTTAAAATAGTCATTATTTTCTGTCATTAGGCTCCTTGGTCTTCCCTTTCCCACCTTTCTAAGTTTAGTGTCTCCCCCTCCCTTTCACCCCTCTCTCCTTAGTATATACAACTTCTGTAAAGCCTTTTAGTGTTGCCCTCTGCCAGCCCTGGGGCTCTGCTGGAGCCAAGCCAATTTATACCAGCTGAGAATTCACCCTAATGGCCCTTTTGGGACTTTCCTCACCCTTATACCAGACCTCATACTGAGAGCTCTGACTGCCTCGTTGTACTCTTCAGTTGTTGCAGTGAGCTCAGCTGTCTTTGTTCCACCACATTAACCACGCAGCCAATTTGACTGGGATACAATTGCTTAACACTGAGTGTTGAGCATCTTCTTCTCTTCGAATGCCCGGATCCTGTTTCATTCCCTGTTAGTGCCAGGGGACACTGTATTCAGAGAGAAAGTCAAGTCAACAAGACTAAAACCCTGTAACCAGATGAAGGGCCACAGTTCCAGTGGGTTAAAAGCAAAATGTGCAATGGTCTGCTTTCTTTGGGGGTAAAAATCATGGGTATCAAAGAACCTATGTTACTAGAAGATGGAGTCTCAACAAATATCAAATACATTGTTCTGCTCCTGTCCCTAGTAGAGCACATAAATTGTCTTATCCAGTCCTAACCAGGAGAAAACAGTGAAAACCCAGAGAATCCACACGATAAAATTTCAGGATACAGGAATTTTAAAAGAATCCAAGAAATAACAACAAAAAGTTTTGTGAAGTTCTAAATATCAATGGTGCATACGGTAGATACTTCAAGTGCACTCAATTATAAAACATCCGTGAATTGGCAATGGAAAAATCCGATTCCAGCAGCAGAGATGACTTGCAGCTGCAGCTAATAGAGTGAGGGATGTAAATACAGAGAGCACTTATGTGATGAAGGCAAGACCGGCAATCAGTTGTATGCTTCAGAGCAATAAAGCACAATCAATCTGACAACAGGGTCCTATTGTTAACTGTGGCTTTCTGTTGAAAGGAGTTGCACAATGGAATGGCCCTGTAAAAGAGCAGCCTTGCCCCCAAGCCTTATCACATTCTTCTCTGTATTGCTTTTATTTATTTACCCTTTTTTCCTCTTTGCTTTTTATTTGAGATTTCCTCATTAGGGCACAACTCTTCAGCATGGTTAAAATGTTATAAATAGTCTTACCTTGCTTATATTTTGTTCTGCTTTCACATCAGTAGTTCAGGTCACAGAAATGTCTCACTGCGGTCTATGGCTGATAGCCAATAAAGCAGGTGCAATTCTATTACATGCAATGGCATAGCGCTCTTTGGGTACACTGTATAGTGGCCAGATCGGCTTGCAATCAAGCAGAAGACACAAGTGTACTTTTCCTAGGTTTTGGTATGTATGGGATGAACAGTGCAAAGATCACTGTTCAGTTATATTAAGAAGAAAAAGTTCTTTTTTTATTCCCCAATCAGCAATTTTTCTACCAAAACTTTCTTTCCCCTATGCCCTCCTCCTTCCATCATGGACAAACTAATATTAAAATTCTTGGGGAGACATAATTCTTTTCAGCTGAGCTAGCTCTTCGAAATAGTACAATCCTGTCCCTAATCATTGCATAATTCTTAGTTTCTAAAGCTTTGAAACGTGCCTTTTCTTTTTCTGAAAGACCAAGCATGTAGAAATTTCTTAGAACTGAGCTGTCTTTTAAGTAGTCTCCTGTCCCAAGCAACAATGGCTATATGACTGAAACCAGCCTTCTTTTATGAAAAGCCTTGACAGGTTTACATTAGCCCTGATTCCATTTATGCAACACATAGAGGCATCCCAAACATCTGCACAAAAATAATGATTAGCTGCTAGTCCCTGAACTGAGCATCTCACTGTACAATTTAAACATGGATAGCAATACAAAGAGTGACTTGATGGGGGAAGAAAACAACCAGAGAAATGGTTACAAGAAGCTGAAGTCACAAAGACAAGTTCATATCCATGGTCTGTGCAGTAACTTAAATTGTGGTTCCTAGCCACTAATTGGAGCATATGCAGAAGGACATTACTTACATAGTCGAAAGGTGGTCAATCAACAAGTATTGTGTAACTTTTTCTTTGTTGTACAGCGTACAAAAACCTACAACTCCTCTTAAGGGGTGTGCTAGCTTGTGAACTGTTGCCTGGCACCCCTTTCTGTACTGTTTCTGCATTAAAGGTTGGAAGGAGGATCTCAACTTTGTGTGCCCATTGGCTCCTGCGCACCAGGCATGAACCTGAAACCCCGAGTAGGGGACAATAATATGACAACATTTGGTTTGACCTGGTACAACCATCCTGAGCTTCTCCTTTGGATTTATATTAGAATTGTTTAAGTCATGACTAAAAATTAGTAATTTCAGTTACAGTGATTGCAATCATCCTGTTCTGCATGCCATTACAAGGACCAGACTTCAGAGATCCATATTTATTGGCTGAATGTACAAGGACTTTGTTACATTCATATTGAACAAAAGAGTTCCTTTGGGCGTAAAAGAAGGAGGGGTTAAAAAAAAGTATTTTCACTTAGAAAATTGCTTTGCTCTAACTTTAATCCATATATTAATATTTCCCCCTTTTTTGTCTTGCAAACTGTTTCCTTTTTTTTCCCCTTGAAATTACTATTTTAAACTTGAATTTCTGTTGCTCAGCTAAGTGGGATTATGCTAAGTAAAATCATGGAAACCTAGAAGTAAATAACTTATGCCATTGGCATCTTGCATATATTATTTGCACAACTGGGCAGTTTGCATTAGTCTTCTTGTAATGTGCACCTGAGTATGGTTTGTGCAGACTGAAGGAAAATTGAAATTCCTCAGGAATGATTGGTGCACCATAGATCAGTTAGAGGTCATCATGTTATTTAGTATTTTATGGTGAATAAATCAGATTCTCACTTCAAAATCCCCCTTTTATATGAGCTGTAATACATCGAGTTCTTTATGGCAAAGGAGTGAATTTTTATGAACTGAAACTGAACCACATTATCCTGTAAAGTAATGGGGCAGCTACACATATAATGAATAGGACATTGCTCACTTTTTTTTGTATTCTTTACGTCATGCTGAGAGCACAAGAAGTCTGAAATAAGTAGATTACTCCTCCCTGTGTACAAAGAGCAGGCACTTGAGGCAGTGAGGGTGGGAGTCTTCATATCTCATTTAAACATCTCGTTTAAGTTGATTGTTTAGATTCTCCATAACCTTCTGAAAAAAAACCGATCTGGTAATAAAACAAGATACCACCAGAAATGTACACTGCACCACTTTCCAAAGAGACAGGCAAGTAAAATAGCTATGTAAAGGTGCCCAGACAAGTTTCTTATGAATGAGTATCGAAATGGTGAAGGTGGTGCTCTTGGTCTTCAGAGCACATGAGCGAGATCCCTTGAATCTGGCACTTCATTTACAGCTCAAGCTTTTGTGTTACATTGGATGCTTAATACCCTTCACTTTTGATGGGTGCAGCTGTAAAAATATGGTATGAATATAATATATTCCAGACTCATAAAAGTAGAGGAGCCACATTATACAGCTTGATTCATCATACCCTTGAGCTACTACAGGTATTCATCCACAACCATTAGCTAAATGCAGAGCAGCATGTGGATTATAAAAAGTTTGTACAAAATTGTTTACTTGTTTTTAGAATTTATCTCATAATTTTCCAGCTGAAATAGGTAAGAAGGATGACTTCTTACCCTGTTTTTGTTTATTTTTGCTTTATGATAAAATTAAAAGATTAATGAATAGATATAATTTTTATGAATAAAATATCATTACAGAGGGTCAGGGATCATTTGTTCTCTCCTGCCTGAGACTTAGAGCACTTTTTGGACTGATTCTTAAATAAATTTTGCTATGTGCTGTAAGAAGGCTCTAATGACTTGATTAATTTTCATGTGCCCATTCCAGCCTCTTATCCTTGAAGGGAATGAGCATACAATTACCTTCATTAGCAATATAGCAGCTGATTGTGGCTTCAAACATGCATTCTGTTGATGTTTATTTTCCCTGAATTTACAGATCTGAAGTGACATGGAGTCCATGGTACAAATTGTTCAGATGAAAAAATTTCCTTTTCTAGGTTGGTGAGAAAATTTTCCATCCCTGTCCCCTTCGTAGTCAAAGGAGGAGGATCTAAGAGATGGATTTTTTTCATAGCTTAAGGTGCAGACCTAGGGGTGATTAATTTATCTTAAAATCCAGATATCTGAAATTTAGGTGTCTTATCTAAAGTAACTGTCTAGGTATCCTGTCAAGGGAATGGAAACAGATAAACAATTCCAGAAGGCAATACATCTTACCATCTTATCTGTGCTGAGTAACATCTTAGAATGGGCCTATTTCTCACTCTAAATGGTACTCTTAAAGTGTCAAGGCATCCAGTTAGACTTCATGTTTAACTGGTCTTCAAAGAACATTACATTATTTTAGTAAACTAAATCTTTTGCTTTCAAGCATTTAGCAGGTAATACCTAAGGAACCACTTCAGGAAAGAAACACGTGACTGCTGTGAAATGTATCACTTAGCATTTCAACTTAAATGCCTTGTCAATGCCGGGTTTTAAAACAACAAAAAATAAAAGAAAATACATTTTACAGGTCAAATGTTACTTTGGCCTCAACTTCAGGCACTGTGAAAAGCAGATGAGAAATAAATGTTTTGGTCTTCTTTTATTAACTAAATTTAAAATAAAATGTTAATGTTTTTTCAGCTTTGAATAGGTTTAAATGTCATCAGTGTAGAGAAATCCTTGCACGGGACCTTTAAATGAAAAGTTTTCAATTTAAAGAGTCTTATTTGCTTTTTCCGTTGTTCTTTTTGTCTTCCTGCTGGCTGTTTTTTAAGAATCCATCTATTAATAATGTCTGTTCTTCCTTTCCACCCTATGGGAGATACCAGGAAATAATCACATTTTGTCAGAATCTTAGAGAAAATAGAAGCATCAATAGGCTAAAAATTTATTTCAGAGAAACACTGCATTCAATATAAATTCATTGCTATGTTTTTATAAAAAAAAAAGTAGTGATTTGTGGTTTTGTTATTATTACTGCTGCACCTGTTTTGCTTGTAACTGTTTATGAGCTAATGTTTTTACTGTCATCTCTGCTTATTCCCAAATCAATCAAAAATCTGAGCATAAAAACCCTCAATCAATGAATATAAATATTATAAAAGCAAATCAGTCAAAACAAGAAAGCCATAATAAAACCAAATGCATAGCAAATATATTTTTCTTAACTGGTTACTACTATTTTTCCTTAGTGGATTTTCCCTTTTTTCCTATTTGAGGGCATCAGTGATGTGGCTCAGCATGAATGTTGAGTCCTGATTTATGGGTCTTAGTGTCTTTTAATCTCTTCAGTCTAAGTAGGCTGTAGGATATAGGCATTGATAGAACTTCCTACATCAGAAATACCTGTACAAAATTGGTGGAAAGCATTACCATTCAGATAGCATTCATGACCTCCCCAAGAAATTTGGTCAGATACGATTACAGCAAAGGAAATAATGAGTAGCTAGCCTCGTAACAGAGAATATGTTTGAACCTGATTTACCAATAGCATAGACTATTTTAAAAAAATAGCTAAAGTCTGTCGCAAATAGAGGTTATTGACTGTCTCTGAGAGATATGTTGAAGTCCCTGAAAAGGCATAAAAAAGTATTTTTGAGTAATGGGGGCTTATAAAGGGTGACTCACAGGCTGGAGAGCAGAGGAAGAACAGACCAGAAATAATTCTCAGCCTAACACGGGCAAGGACAGCACAAATACACAAGGAAAACGAGAATCCACACGCTCTTAACTGAGATCCATAAGATCGAATTAAAATTCTCTTAACTGTAATGTACCTCGTTTGTAAATTGTGTAGAGATAATTTTACATAACCGGTAGACTTTGATAATAAAGTCGCACCTTAGATGATACAATCTGTTGTGGTATTTGTGCTTTGAAGTGGTGTGGTAATCGGTAACAGTTCCTGTAAAAGAGATTCTCCTGCCCACCTCCTTTCAGGACCAGATGGTAAGTGGATCAAATACTTTTCCTCCACTAATTGATCCCAACTTGTGAATGTTACTGGCCCTCAGCTGATTGCAATGTAGACACCAGTCACACTTTGCAGTCATTTTTGGTATATTTTCTTGGTCACCTCTATCTGTGACATGAGAATTCACAGTTCAACTGTGTCACCTCTACAGCAGCTACGAGTGCTTAACCTGTGAACTCCAGCAACTTGAGCAGCCTGACTTTTGCTGTAGTTTAACTCTCCCAAGGCAGCTTTGCCAGAGGATTACATACAATTGACAGAAAATACAGTAAACAAGAACAGAATGTGGCCCTTTTCCCAGTAGCACAAAAAAAAGAGCATTTTTAAAACCTGACTGCAATGGCTTTTGCTCTTTGGTTGAACACTGTTGTGGGAGTCCCTGCCAAAATCTGTTAGAGCCAAACCAGGTTCCCATTAAATCCATTGATTTGAGATGGTGAGGGTAAGTGATGAAACATAGAAATCAATTTTCAGTCAGGACCCTAAAAGTGTTGAATATACTTAGTAAATTATTTTGTAGTCAGAGTACAAGCTACTTACGAAGAAAATTAACTCTATTTCAGCGAAAACGAGTACACCCCTGTTTTGATAAACCTCTCCTCCCAATGGGGTACCAGGACCTTTGTTTAAGATTCTGTGTTTGGTTTTAAGATTTTGTTTGTGGTTCAGAGGATTATCCTAATTTAACAAATCTCATCTGTATGTCTTCATGCAACCTTTAAAAATTCAGTCTAACAGAACATCCAAGAAGAAACAGAGCTATACATTGAAAATAGATTGATAGAGGTACATACAGAGAGATCTTTATTTCATGAGTAGCCTAAAGGAGCACCAAGTTGGTATAATTTCTGTTTTAACAGGGCCTGGATGAAGTGCAAATTGCAGCAACTTAGATTCCTCTGATGTTACCTGCTGTGTCTAGATATAGTTCCAGCCCTTGAATATAGTGATGCCTGTTTCATGCAGAGTTGTGAGTGCTAATTTTTTGACACCAAATCCAAAGAGAACCTGAGCAAACATCTGTGGTACTGTAACAGTGCTCTGATACACACTGCAAGGCTGGTTTTCTGTGTTCGCAGGTAGACAGCTACCAACCTCAGCAGCTGTAATGAAGGATCGTGTCTGAAACATGAATGTTTGAAATGGAGGTGTAGCAAATCTTGGGTTACTGTGATTTATATAATTTAGAGTCCTGGGATACGATTTCATAGGTAGCTTTGTCTTTCTGATAATCACTTCTACCAGAAAAGAGGAATGGCTCCCATCCCCTTGATTTCCGTAGTTCTTCTCTCTAATTCACTGTTGTCCTCCCAGTGCTATCTCCTGACTTGCTTCAATTCCAGTGCTTGTTGGGTCCTTCCATGAAGTCCCTAGCATGCAACAAAACAATCCAGCATTTTTTGGTTTTTTTTTCCTGGATCTAGTTTCTGCTAAATTAGTGGCATGAAGCAGCTCATAGAAGAGTTCTGTATGTACCAGGACCTGCTGGGAGCAGGAGAGGGTAGGGGAAAGGGGTGGATAAGAAGGAACTTCCAGTTGTGGTGACAGAGTTAATACACTGGCTCACCATGTTGCATGGAATGACATTCTTAATGCCATCTACTTCTTGCAGTTTTTATTACTCACGATGTAAGTTGTGGTTTACAGCATGCTTTTTCTAGGAAGGACAGACTCTTTCCAGCTTCTGGCTGAGTACAATAGTGCTGATAACCGCTTCAGGCAACAAAATGCAAACAAAAGCCAGAACCCACAGAAGTGTTGGCCATGGAAGAATGAAATGCCTGAGCTTGATGCTACCTGTAGGTTAAATTTATCAGTTTAGTTACAGCAGTACAGTTTTCAGTTCAGTTTACAAAACACTTCTAAAGTCCAGGATGGCTCAGTGGAGGCTGATCACCAGATAACACCCACATTGTTACTTAGGTGTGAGCTATTTGTTAGGACCTGGATTGGGTATCTCTGCTTTTGACTGCAGGGGTTTCTGAGCATGTTACAGACATCTCCTTTGAAATGTTGGGCCAAAATTTAAGAAAAGACTTAGAATTTAAAGGTAAAGTACATTAGGTACCTTACTCAGTGTTATGAATTTTGCTTTTAAACAAATGCTTAACTTTCATACACTTTACAACTCATAACCCAACCAGGTACTTTGAGCTCAGCTTTTGGGCTAGGTGTTTTGCCCTGCGAATCATAAAAGACGGATTTATTTTTTTTTTTTTAAAGGGATAAAGTCTAGAAACAATGCTTAAATTTAATAGCTAGAAATAATTCAATATTTTGGCTTTCAAACACCTGCCAACAGAGTTTTGCTCCTACAGTATATTATATTTTTCACTGTCAACGTCAGGCGCAGTGTCAGTGTCAAGCAAATTGTGACACTAACTAGTCTTTACGTGTGAACTGGAATCCAAGCTAGGAAATTCTAAGATGAGGCTTCAAACTCACATCATATCTCTGTCCATTCATTTATTATTTAGAAAAAATAGTCTGTAATGTTTTATTTCAGTGAACTGAACTGATATCTTTCAGCACCTCTGGAATAAATCCATACAGGGCTCAGTTCCCAGTGAGGCACAAAAGGTTTGTTTGATTAACATTTCCAAAGTTCTTGGTCTGCTTCTTGTATTATTTAAGAAACATTCTTAAGCTAATGATGTTTGGAGAGGCTTTAAGCAGGCTGTTCCTGCAGGATGATGGACATATTCACTTTCTTCTTACATTGTCATGCCTCGAGGAGTCTGACAACAGAACCATAGTAAGAAAAGACTAAGAACAGCTTGTAAACTAAGGATGAGTGCCTTCATTAGGGAAACCAGGGTGCCTCTTTCAGTCTTCTCTACGCATTTTGAGCTGCTTTTATCCCCAACTTTATCTATTCATACAGGCAACAGTCAATCCAGATAAAGTATATGGGAAGATCTTGGCTACTTTACTTATGCTTTACTGCAAAAGGAGAAGTTTCTAAACTTTTAACTCTTTCAAAACAGGAAGATGAAATAAATGTCTGCTTTTTTGAGTCTTGAAGAAAATGACACCTCTGCCTAGTTCTTAATACTGTTCTTGATAATACACTACATTTCATTGGCTTCTTTGGCTGCCTTTGCACACCAGTCCCCTTGTTTTAGAAAACTTCAAAGTTTGACACCGTGTGTGCATATTTTACATTGTTGTTCTGTAGATGCACTTCTTCACTACTAACTACATAAAAGCTCTTCTGCCAGTATTTTCATGATTCACTCAGTTTTATGAGGTCTTTTGGTAGTTCCTAACCCTCAGTATGGCTTTTGGTTACCAGAAAGAGATTAGAAGCATCTGCAGATATAAATATTTCATTTTCTATAAATTTCTGTCAATCAGCGGGTTTATTTAGTTGAACAAAACTAACTTCAGCACTGTTTCCTGAGGGACACCTTGGTATGCCTTTTGGCTTTCTCTATTTTTTAAGTATTCTTTATGACCTCGCATGAGTGCATTTGGATTGAACATAACCCTTTCAGTACTGATTTTTCAAATCCCAGAAGGATCCCCAGTTCATAGTAAATTTAAGTCTCCCTTCTCTGCACCACCATCTCATTGCTGCATTGAGACTGGATCTCTGTCTGTCTTTGAGGCTTCATTTTTGACAGCATTTTGGAGAATGCTAGCAGGGGTGTAGTAGCAGCTTGAATGTAGCTTACAGAACTGCCCTTGTGTACTCTTCTGGTATTGGTGCCAACACAGACCTCAGACTGGCTCCCACCACACTGCATATCTGTACAACTTGTCTTGTGAGGTGTAAGTTTCCATCTTTTCCATCAACAGCAGGTACGTTACTATGCAATCCTCTCACATGCCACAGATGCAGCTATCTATGCACCTAATAACTGAATCTCCCGTTCTTGCTGGCTGCTGCTTTCTATCCCTGCAAATCTACAGCAGCAACATCCTAGGTGCAGGTGGGCCTTCTGACATCAGCATGTATCTTATCAGATACTATGTCCCCTTTTTTCAGCTGAATGCCCTCATTAAGACTTAATGAGCTGTTGTTTTCAAGTTTCACCAGGTAATAGCTATGGGACAAGTTTTACAGCAGCACATGTTTTTCTTCAGCTGTGTAGATAATGTTTCAATTATCAGTTGGCTGTGATGTGCTGCTAATAAGATTTCACATAAGTGATATCTTGTAAGATCAATTAATCTTTCTCTCTCTCTGACAGATTGCATAGATTTCAGAAACAAGTTTTGTCTGTCTATTTTAGGAAATGTACAGCTTGCTTAGGTGCTACCCCAAAATAGTGTTTGCTCATATGCATATGTTTACCTGTCTGCCTCTGTGTCTCCCTGACACCTGTCTGTCTTTTCCATCTCTATGCAGGCTTTATGTGTTGTGCTGTAGCTATGGTATTCAAAATAATGCAGGTAAAGCTGATTTCTGGGGGATTAACTAATTCTTCACATAATTGCCTTCATAGTTGTAAGGTTGAAAGAATTTCAGAGCTAAGCAGCAAGAATTGCAATTAGCTCTATCGGTGGAGAGCTCATTGTATGAACTTCTGTAGCATCCAGTGTGTTATTAGGTTTTGTGTTATTTTCCAGACCAATTCTAATGAGTAATAAAGGAACTTTGAAGATTTCTGAACTGAGAATGTAAGTCCAAAATATGAAAAAATAGATTTTATTTTCAGTGTATCAATTTTAAATAGATTGCTTATGCATAGATTTTTTATTACTTGTGAGTTTAGTGTGTTAGGTACTGGGTACACACACGACAAAGAGATGATCACTTAGTGTATGATTTGAATATGAAGTCAAGAGTCCGATAGAGTCTGACCTGATGACTCATTAGCAGAACATACCCTTAGCCCCTTTTCATGCTGATGGAGAGAAGTAGGCATGTACAGAATGTAATTAATCCTTCTGCTCCCATCCAGACATAGAATTGTATCGTATAAATAAAAGGTATAGAAAGAAAGCACATGCTAAAATAATATTATCAGGAACATATGTTACTTTGTATATGCTGATTAAACGGGGGATTTACTTGATTAACGTACATTAATGTACATATTTTTCATTTGGATTATTGGATGATTTTTGGTAAATTAATTTCCACTGGTTGTAATTAGCTTTTTACTACAGATGATACAGTGGGATCAAATATGCTGTGGAGTCTTGCTCTACAGATAAAAACTTAAGCCCCCATTGAGTTCTGTAATAGTGACTTTGGATGTATTGTAATGTAAAAGAAAAGTAATTTCCATAGTCAACCGGTTGGGATGTAAAGGATGTGTTCCTTATGCCAAGGTAGTGACATTAAGAGTAACTAACTTTATCATTCTGCTTCACACCTCCCCTAGTGCTAAAAAAACCCACCCAAACAGACCACAAAACTGTGTGCTGTTGAGTTCAGATCTCTGTGCTGTCACATAGAAGAGGGTCCAAAACGAACTGTCAACATAGCTTTGTAATGCTGAGCCACACTCTTTACCAAGACTGAGAAGAACTCAAAGTGATGTAAAAGCCCATTAGTAACCGAGAGCAAAGTTAGGCTACCTACACTAGGCAAGGGCCTGTAAGGTAGAGAGCTGTGACTTAGTTCCAAATCGTCTAGTATCTCCATATGGCAGTGCAGGACCAAGAAGGGATAAAGCATCTTTGCAAAGACTCATATTAGTATACTTCTTACAGTTTTAAAACTGGCTTGATTGCTGGTCCCGTCCATGTCATCAGTATCCAGTGATACTGATACGCCCCGTGACCATTCACTGTTAAGGGCAGCTGTTGCTGATAAAGCTGATTGTTGCAAAAAAGGTTTTATAATAATTTCTAAGTAAATTTCCACCTTTTGGAAGTCTGAAGTTCTTCACTTTGTAGCAGGACAGAGTAACCTTCAAACTCATTAGTAGCAAGACAATCTGCCAATATAAATATATCTCCTGTTGTGCTGGGTGGCTTTTCCATACATGCATAGTATGCTTTCATGTGGAAAAACGTCAATTATAGATTAAGAGAATGAAAATACAGAAAAGAACAGAAATTAAGTGCTCAGACACAAGGTACACCTGAAATTCAAACAAAATGACAATGGAAATGGTCCTTATAAAAACTAATCAAACAATTATACTTACTGGGTCTTAATTGACTCTGTGCATCTTTTAAAACTATAAACCTTATCTCTTATGCTGTATTCCTCTATTTGGTAAGTAGGTTAGCAATTAAAACACATGTATTTAAATTTTTGTAGTGGGTGGCTGAGTAAAAATGTTATGCATGACATTTACTCTCTATTCAATTTTTAAGGCCACATTTTACTAAAAAGATTACTTTGATTTATCTTTGAAAAAAGAAGAAAATCAACAAAATTACCATCCTGAGTTGGAAGAAATCATAATTAACACTGTGTGGATGAAATCAGGCTTTGCTAATCCAGTGAAAGGCTTCTTTAATGGAGATGTAAAACAGAAGAAAGAAAATCTAGTCTTTCCTTTTTAATATGTGCCCACCCCCCCTCGAAAAAATATTTAAACCCTTTCTACAAGGTTAAAGTTTTACAAATCTGGACTCCTCAGGCTTATAAATATATGAAAATATGTTCTAGTGGAAAATGTGTGGAATCTAGTGGAAGAAGTGTCAAAATACAGATCTAATAATTCCCATTCTGTCACTACCAGTTCTCAGTCCAAGACAGTTCACCATCTAAGATACAGTTAGTATCAAAGTCTGTGCTCTGAATTTTTTTTCCTTAGTGAAAACCTTAAAATATAAATAAACATAAACCATTTACAACCTTGATATTGACTTCTGCTCTATGATCACAGTGCATCTGTCTTCCTTCTTCAGCCTGTGGGATCCAAGAAGGCACAGCAAAGAACTTCTGTTTTCTGAGGGAAGAAATGGTATCAATTGCTGTGTTTTGGAAATGTTAATTTTCATTAGAAATACTTTTAACATGAATAGAAATACATTATCAAACTGTGCCTATGTCACATCCTCTGCTAAGCAGCCAATGCATCTGTATGTAGAAAAAGAACCATTCAATACCTATTTCAGAAAAGACTGCTGCACTTGCAAGAAACTAATTCAGGCTTTGAGGACCAGAAGACCAATGGGATGGCATGAACAGAAGTACATGGACATATGTACAAGTACATAGTCCATACGTACATGTACAAGAAGCCCTACACTTTCTATGTGGACTTGATTAGAAATAACATGTATGTGCTATAGACCACACAGTAATATTGTCAGATCTTATTGGAAAAAATTTCCAGCTCCTGTGGACAAATATTTTTGGAAGTGAAGAAATATATTGGAAAATCTTAAGTTAAAACTAGCCTTACCAATTCCTCTTTTTCCATAGTTCATCCAGTCATTCACAGGAAGATCATTGTGGATTGGATTCACTCTGTAGATTAAGACGTGTACATCAGGTGTCTACATGTAGGCGTCTATATGTGAGTTAGACATCTAAGTTCCTATTGCAGTCAAATGGAGTTAAGTCACTAGCTTCTTAGAGTCCCTTCATTACATCTCCTCTGACTCCAATGGGAGCATAGACAGAATATTTCACATGTAGATACTTACATGAAAATGCCTAATTTGAGATGATTTGATCTTTAAACAATATCACACACCATACTGAAGCTTAGATTCCCCATTCCAGATCTGCAGAAAATACGCATTCCTGTTGACTAATGATCAACACTTCCAAATATCACGCTATTTTGTTAATGCTCACGAGTAGAATTCTCAATTAATTCAATTAATTCCACAGCCATAAGCTTGTAAAGGGCTCCTGTGCATATGCAAATGAGCATCTATAGGCAAATAGATGAAAGTGATATCTCGTGAATATTTAAGAACTGTGTCTATACTAGTGTCTAAACTAGCCAGTATGTGGTCTTAAATATTGACATGTTGTGCAACCTGCTTAATTATTAATACTCTCTCTGACATAGTTTTGGCTCATTCGCAGTCTTCCAGACTGCATGTGGGCAGAGTCTGGTGGTGTCATGCCATTCCTTGGCATAAATTAGAAACAATCAGATCTTATCGGTCTCTGGAAGTGGACAGTGTCTGAAAAATATGCTGTTAATTTCAGAGAGTTCAGTTGGTTATAAAAGGCTCAGCTGCAAAATAAAATGATGGATCAGAAAATTGATTTTGTTTTATCTCAAACCAGGACATTACAGGTGGGTGGCACAGACCTGATCTCAATTAGTTACTGTAGCTGAAGCAACCTGTTCTGGAGGGAAAGAGTGTTCAATTATGTGAATGCTGTAACTCTTTCCATTAGGGCCAGAGAATAGGTAGAAAAGGCACTAAGCTGTTTTAGTTACTAATGTGGAAATATTTGACCTCACTTTTTATCTCCCTTTTCACCCAAGATCTTTCGGACTAGGTGTAGTGTTCATACGAGGTCTGAATTTCTGTGGTGTCAGAGAAAGCAAGCAATCAGCTTATAGACCACGTATATTCTATGTATAAAATATTCAGGGAACAATGCTAAATACCTTAAGTCATTAAAGCTGCAGCATATATTGGTTCTGAGACTGAACAATGTCTGAAGAATCTTCAGAAAAAGAGGCAGATCGCCACTGTCCCCAAACAAGTGCATCATCTATTATGGAGCTCATCTGCACGTCAGAAGTCTGTCTGTTTCCCAGCTGTACTATGCTGCTAAGACTGAAAAAGTCCAAAAAAACCTGAAGGAGCCTGCTTGTCGTGGTTTAGCCTCAGCCAGCAACAAAGAACCACACGGCTGCTCTCTCACTCCCCACTCCCCATGGCAGGATGAGGTGGAGAATCAGAAGAAAAAGGCAACACTTGTGGGCTGGGATAAAGGCAGTTTAGCAGAACAGCAAAAGAAGAGCAAAACATCAGTCAAACAAAACATCAAAACCCTTGATGAGATGAAGTTAATCAATATACATATGCTTCTCTCAGTAATGCCAGTGTCTTTCAGAGGGGAAGGTACATAGTTAACACATTTATACAAATGTGAACACATGCAGAACACACATGGAAATTGTTTAGCCTCTGTATCAAAAACTTACTAAATATAGACATACTGGAGTTGTTCTTAACCCAAGCTAATGGAGAAAAATGTATTTAGAAAGATTTCTATTACATATAAGTTAAATACTTAACCTTAAGTGTGCTTGATACTGCATTAATGTTTTAAACATTGGCATTTTCAGACTGTCAGTCAAAAAGGAGAGGAGAAAGTGGATAATCTCTATGGTTGAAAAGGTTAAGGAGAGAAATGCTTGCAAATCTTTTCCTATGTTGATTCTTTATTTCTGCTTTAAAATAGCACAAATGAATAAATAAACACAAAACCACAAAAAAGTAAATTTCTGAGGAACAGACTTCCAGGCTATATTATTAAGCCCAAAAGATTAGCAACGTCCTAGAAAAGTGAGCAACTGTTATAGCTGTCAGCAAAAAGATATTTCAAGTGTACAAAAGCCACATTCTTTCCGGTCTAAACTGACCGTCAAGAGCTAGGAGGAAGAAAAGCTATGCCTTTATACACTTATTCCATAATAATTAATAGTAATTACAAAATTTTTCTGAACTTTTCTTTGGATTTGTACTTGATGGACAAAATCTGAGTCCAGAGTGCTAATCTTACACCCTGTCACATCTAAAGGTATCTGGGTACAACTTTTGATTTGGTTATCACCATGTATTGAGGTAGACCATCATCCTCAGCATTGTAAGATATATCAATTTAAAAAGGGTTTCTTTTTTTGGAGAGTATGTTCTACAAATAATGTATTTTATCTTAATCTTCTTATACAAGCAGTCCTTGAGCCTTCTCCCAGTTACTGAGAAGGACCATACAGTGTTCTCAAAATTATCAGTAATGCCAGTGTCAATCTCTGCTTATTCAGAAGATTCATGCATTCAGGAAGCATCAAATTAACTGTACATGTTGACATTGTCTTATCACAATCATGGTAGGTCTGTCCACATCTCTGCCTGGGCAAAAAGTTTCCAGGAATGATAAGCAAGGGACACTGCTGCTAGCAGAGCTAGTCAGTCGACACACTCTCAGTTGCCCTCTGTTCTGAATGTTTCCCAGACTGAGGGAACCAGGTGGCTCTGGCTGCATCAGCCCTCCCCTGATCACTGTCTCTCCCAAAACCTTTTTTCTCCTTTGTGCCTGACCCTGTGAAATGATAGAGATGTCTTTTATACTCTGTAAAACAGTGGCAGCTATTGTCCTGGCACCAGGGCTTTATATTTGAGGCTGACTCTGCAAAATCCCAAGGAGGAAAGGCCACTTGGGTTGTGCCATAGGTCAGTTGATCAACTTTAAGGCCTCTCATGGACCTAAGTTCAGGAAGGTCCCTGCACTACTGGTGTCTCTTTGGCTTACTGATACTTTAGGGACTACTAGTTCTTTAAGTATCCCAACTCTCTACTTCACGCTGCAGTATTCATTTGCTCACCTACTCATTTATTCACAAAAATGGACTGTTCATATTGTAAAATTGTCAGATATATTTTGGGCTTTGGCCAATGAGTATTCTTCCAAATGACTTCTGGTAGAGTCTGGTCATTAGAAGGGCTCAGAGATAACTGTCAACAGGCAGTTGGGATGCAGGCAATTTTTTTTGTGTCTGAAGAGTTCATTAGCACAGACAGAAACTATACCATGACTGGTCCTCTGAATAAACAAAGAACGGTCCCAAGGTTTTAAAATTTTGTATTACAGACATAGCCATTGTGCATCACTGGTAAAACAGAAAAGAACAGGAAAAATTGTCTGCTAGCTTGAAGCTAAATTAAAGCCGTGACTTTTTTTTTTTAATATGCTTTAATCCCTCCCTTATGCAATGCATCATGCATCTTCCAGTGATTTTCATCTTCTGTCATGCAATGTTTAAGTGATTAATTAGTCTACCTATATAATCAGCATGAACACAAATTCCCAGCTGTAGCGTCCACATCTATGCAGTTCATGTGTTTTTATATTTTAGTGACATATTTGGGCATTTTCCAGTTTGTGCATCCTTTCCTATTGAATGCCACATATATCTTTTCTCTCCAGTACCCTGTAAATCTTATTAATACCTTCACAAGTTCTTTGATGCATTACAGACATCCACCTTGTTAGTCTAATATGCAGCTCCTTCTCAGTTACTGTGTTAAGCTCATTATTTCAGTTGCAAAGCTATGACAATTAAACTTCTCATCTGTTAAGCTTCTGTGGTACTTATGTCTCCTATGTGCCTTTACTGTTCTCCGTCTCCAACATCTACTTAAAAAATACTGGAGTAATTTTTAGTCTGCTTCTGTGCTGTGCCTCGCTGACTGGAGCTCTCTGTTTGAGCTCTGTACCATATCCTAACCCCAGCCCACCCACTAGCTGAGAGCGATGTTTTATAATTATAACATTTCAAACAAAACAGAATTTACCAGTATTCAGATCTTAATTGTTCTCTCTGCATTAACACTTCCCACTGTCATTTATACTTCCCTAAAGATTTCAGTGCTAAGCCATTTCTTCTGGACCGTGGACCAAAGAACTGCATATACCAGTTACACAAAGAATTACATGTTTAAATTTTGTATCAGCAGCTATGCAGTTGACTTATTTTACAGCACTGAGTTGTAAGACAGACAAGCAAATGACAAGGGAACAATATACAAGAGACTCATATGCGATTTAGTCCTCAGGTGTGAGATTATTCTACAGACATTGCTAGAGAGAAATCGTTGTGTAATGAATGTCCTGAAACAAACTTCCTGTGTCTCTGTATCCACTCACATATAATGTTATTACATAATCTTGTTAATAAGCTTTCTTTTAAAATATTTATATTTTTAAATCAAATACTTCCTCTGTGGGACTTTTCTGGAAACTCATAGCTTCAATGACTAGAAAGGTTTTTGTTTCAAAGTGAATGCAGTCATGGTCAGTTTATTAATTTCTGTACCAACACTGTTTAACTTGTTTACAAATTTTTTAAAGTTTGTGCTTTTGTAAACCAAGTCTTACGGAAAAGCTGTGTTTTACTAAAGTGAAAAAAGCGAATTTTGGTTATATATGTCATGATCGTTCTAGCTGTTCTTGTCTACATTTGTCTCAGTGGACTGATCTATGATGTCAAGTAACAAGAGGGGGGAAATGTTGCAATAATCAAGATAAGAGCTGCTAATAAACTGGTTGAGAACCATAGAAAATCATGAGATGATAAGGGAATAATAACAACCGTAACAATGATCAAGATGACTTTGATGACATAGGGGAAGGATAGAAAAGCAGGAGAGGTAGGATAATATTTCAATTGATTTAGAAACTACAGAAAGTCAATTTCCAGGAAGAAAAAGAGGGAGTCATAGCCAGAAACCTCCAAATACTAAAAAGAGGAGAAAGAAGAAATAGAGGATCTACCAGTCCTATTCTGTTACCACTGTGACAGAAGAGAGCTATGCTGAGGGAACTACACCAAACATCACAGTACAAGCAGTAATATCAAAAGAAGCAGGAAGAAGACAATGTATTATCAAAATAAATCAGATAAAAATTTAGAATATTTTTCACTTAAAATTTTCTGTGTCTGCATATGAGGGATTAAGAAATGGTTTTCCAAGACTTTATGAGGAGAAAGAGTATAAGAGCCTGTGCAAGGCAGTACAGAATCAAAGTAAACTCTCCCTCCCCTGGCTCTGAAATAAAACACTAGCAAAGTAAATATATTCAATAGCAAATATAGGTGTGTGGCTCTGTGCAAACTGCACTTTGCACTAGACAGTAAATTAGTTCTCAGCCAGCACAAGACCAGAGCTAATACAAAATAAACACAGCGGCATCCTTTTTTTAAACTCTGAGCAAAGCACTAAAAATTCAGAGCAACACACTGATAAACATCACTTCCTCTATAAATGACTGGCCTGTTGCTAATGGCAACAGCTCTGTTCCTAAAGTTAGCTGAGCTCTTACAGTGGCGAATTCAGTGTCCTCACGTAACTTGCAGGATTTAGCTCATCAGTTTTGCTAACTCCTGCAGCCATACAACTGCATTTAAGAATAAACTTCTCTTTTCTTTTTACATATCTTTATCAAAGAAAAAATACAGTAACAGGTAAAGAGTGATTTTAGTATCCTGAATATGTAAATGGAATCAATATTTAGTCTTGCCATTGTGTGAAGCCATTTTATCCCAAATGAATGCTTTTTTGTTTTAAATAATTTTCTACAATAAACGACAGATCCTTTAATTCCAGATAAAGGTGGATGGAAGTAATTAATCCAGATTATGGGATATCACTAGAAGGGGCCTTAGGACTTAACCATGTGTTTCTTAGGATTTTAAACTGTGGTAAGCAAGTGTTTGCTGGAATGATGTGGTGTGAGAAGCAAACATTGCATTCATTTATGTTTGCAATTTTGCAAATAGACGCACGCTATACCCAATCTTAAGGGTAAATGAGATGATAAAAGTAATCCCTTGTCCTGATTTGTTAGCTTTCCTTTTGGTTTTGAAGATCCTTTCATCAAAGTCAATAAGGAGAGCAAAGGTATTTACACAAGAACTTTTGATAGAAAATTTGAAATCAATTTTAGAAACGTTTTATGTTGGTTTGGACTTCAGTTTTGAATTCCAGTAATGTAGAAAATTGTGAATTATAAATTGGTTGTCTAAATTGTTGGATTAAGCAATTTTAATATCCCCTTAAAAATTAATTTCAAATTTCATTTTGATTTAAAAAAAATGCATTTCAAGCAATAGTTGTTTTCCTCATAATTACAAAATTGTGGAAACAATTATTTTTCAGCCATATGTTTTTGACCAAAAAAATAGATGGGGAAAATGTCTAAGCA
This sequence comes from Limnodromus scolopaceus, assembly GCA_028565335.1. Classification (NCBI taxonomy): domain Eukaryota; kingdom Metazoa; phylum Chordata; class Aves; order Charadriiformes; family Scolopacidae; genus Limnodromus; species Limnodromus scolopaceus. Next base: position 45,097,862 of record JAOXNO010000033.1, on the reverse strand, counting down.
TCAAGTTCATAGCCTTTACAGTATTGCACTTGGAACTTCATAAACTAAAGCGATAAAATGCAAATAACTACTTTTTATTATGGCTTTTCAAAGGAAGGCATAATTGCCTAAAGTCTACACTGCCTAAAGTCAACACTGGCTGTCCACAATTAAAATTATTACAGCCACAACATGAAGCCCTGAAGACAATCAGGAGCTGGTAGCATAATGCACTGTAAAACCACAGTACATTAGGAGTATCTACTCACAGCTGCGCATCACCTAAACTGATTTCAGGTAAAAAAATAAATCAATGAGCTTGATAACTCTAGGTTAGACTAGTCTATTCCATTCTGTGCAGTTTTATATCATAGTCTTTACAACAGTGTCTGGGACTCAGTTTTGTAATGATATTTGGGCACACACTTCCAGTTGCTTTTGCTGAGTGTTAGACACATAGATTAGGGCTGGGAGGAAGGTGAAAAAATGACATACTTTTTTCACTGACTTGCTGTTAATAAGGGATGATGAGTTTTTATGGCTGCTTTTACACAGGCTGAGATGTCACCACCAAGAGCCAAAAGGGCTGATGAATCTTTTTTTTTGTTGTTTTTTTTGGTTTTTTTTTGTCTTAGAGCTTCACAAACTTTACACCTGTTTTCTCTGAAACACTTTGTGGTTGTTGGTGGATATGCAGCACACTTCCCCACCAGGTAAATAGAAATCTGCTTCCCATAATGCTTTACAAGCATTATTTGCTGCCATAAAATATAAATAAAGGAATAAAATACTGAGGAAGATATAATTTTATAGTACATTAAAAATAAAAAAAAAATTAACAAGCGTGACAAGTTAACATTTTAAACATCAAAGGAGTAGGTGAATTATGGCATTATTGGCAGCAGAACAAGCTGTCTTGAGATTCGCCCTGGAGTACTTTATTTTTGCAGACCATTTCTAATGAGTCTTGAAATGAGATCCTGTTAGCAAACCCCTAAATTACAGGCAGCAAAATGGAGATTCAATCCAAATAATTCTGGTGTAGTACATGACTGTGAGCCCAACACACTATGGTGTACATACAAAGCATTTGAGCTGCACACGTACAGAATGATTATGTGGAAAACTAGGAGTGTGGGAAGAATTAAAGAGATAGTAAACTCCCCATACGAGTGGCTTTTGTGGGTACATTTGGCAATGGAGAAATTGCCCTGTTGTGCAATGGGCCAAGAATATGCAAAGGTATTTTGCAGAAAAAAGGGTGAATTTCCACATCAGCATACTTAAGAACTTGGGTGCTCAAGATCAAGAACTAGAAAAATCACATTCTAAAGCAGGAAAGGGAAACGGAAGGGGAAAAGGAGAGGGAAAGGAGAAGGACTAACTAACAGAGCAAAAAAGCCAAAAACCTTCTTGTGTCTACAAGCATGTAATAAAAACCATGAAGCCTCACATTGATAAAAGATAATGTGGATCAATATAACATTGCAAGCAAAAGGCAGTGTATCTTGGACATTTCTTTCTTTTTACTGACGTATGACACAGGGTGGAAAGATGTATATGTATACATGTGAGAAAAAAAAGAAAACATCTGTCTTTAGATTATGTTAAACATTACACAGATTTATAATATCTATTTGATATTTATGACTGAATTATATGCTTTTTAAAGTTTAAATAAAAATATGTAAAATTAATTATGTAAATAATCTGAAATTTAAAATTAACTAAGAGATCAAAGTAGTATTACAGTTAGGGTGTGGCCTAAGGTTTGCTTTTAGCATTTTTATCCTCCAGCCAAAAACATCTGAAGTGTTTGTGTTTCTCCTTGAAGTTAAACCAGTCTATTATGTTGTCACTGAGTGAACCCACCAGCAAAGGTAATCAATTAGATACTTCCTGAAACTATACCTGTTGCAGACACTAAATGTATATATAAACAAACAGAGGCTCTGATCCAGGGTAATTACTTTAGGAACCTAAGGTAGATATGGATGTGATTAAATACTGGTTTCTTAGCAGGGGACACAGGAAGAAAACCAGTCATTTGAAATCAGCAGCATAGGGTACCTGTGTGGTTAGTGAAGTGAGATAGGTGCTTCTGTTGGTTTGCAGGGGGTTCTTCACTTTACCTAATGACCTAATATCTATACAGGCAATGGATTTAACATCTAAGTCATCCTGGAAAGAGAAGGTGACTTTCACTCTCAAGATGATTTTTTTGTGAAAGTTAGAGGTATTTTCCTACTATGAAAAAAGTCAAGGAGGACAAGAAATTTTGGAGGAAAAAAAAAAAGAAAGAAAAAATATGACCAAAAAGCTAGAATAAATCACATGAGGGAGAAATAAAAGCTAGGGAGCCCTTGAAGGGCAAGTCAATGACTGTGCCTTTTGTCTTATACCATCCAAGAAACAAAATAAACAAGAGTCTTAAGAGCAACCAGAAACATGAGAATATAAAGCAAGGGAAAACTTGAGGGGAAAGTTTCATGAAAGTTTTGTTAACAAAGGTGTCATTTCAGTACTGAAACAGAAATGGGAAATGGCTCTTGGAGCAATTTCATTTTGATATTTCAGACATCTGGCTTTGCTGGATTCAGACAGAAGATAGAGGAAGGTTTCTATTTTAAGAGGGTACAGCCCAAAATAGCAGATTCTCTTGTTTGTCAGAATTGTTCTTATAGTAGTAAGCTATATGGTCTGAAACTTCCAGAGACAGAAACAAATTACAAACATAGATGAGCTTTTGATGCTCATTTCATAGGCAGAAATTATAATATATATGAAAGGGTCAAATGCAAAAGGAGGTACCAGGTCCAAGAGGAAGCAGCTTTTATTACCCTGGTCAGTTTAACTGGACATTGCAAATATGAAATAGTAAAAGGAGACCCATTAAGGAGGAAAGTAGTTGCTGGCATCAGAGTCACTGATCTATTAGCACAGTTTCAGTTACATCAAGATTTCCCTCTGATAGAAGCTCCAGCATAAAACCATAAAAAAGTAGTGATATGCCTTCTTTTTTTTTCAGTAGTGGAAAGGGAGATAATCTCAGACAATACTGATTGAATAAAGAATGAAAACACAAATAAGGAAAGGGTTCTATGGAATTTACTACACTAAGAATTGAAAGACCAAAAACGGTCAGTAAGGAAAGGGGATGGAAAATCTGTGGAAGATATACTAAAGCAGAAACTGCAGCTGACAACTGTGTTTAGCAGAAGAAAGAAGATATAGTTCACACCAGAAGGCAGAGCATTGTGCAGCAACATGCCAGTTTCCCCAAATAATGAAAATGATTTGAGGAATTTTAGCGTTAGATAGCAGGGAATCCTTATTTCTGTTATAACAGAAAAAAACCTAGCATGAGCCTAAAATTCTGAAATTCTTCACCAAAAATGGTCATTGTAATTCCAATAATAATTTACAAACAGTTTAATAATGGATGTTTGTAAAGGCAAATGAAAATATAAACAGGAGCAGTTGCATGGGATGCAACATAGGATGTTTGTGGTCAGTATCCAGATGAACTGGAGAAAAACACAATTCTTGGGAAAAAGTAATGCAAAGACTGATGCTTTCTCATTAGGTGACCAGCAAAACAAGGTCAAGGATGCATCAGTAGCAAAAAGACAAATTACTGAAGAGATATAGCCACATGTCTTTACGGTAATAGAAGAGCTGCCAAGAGACTATAACCAAACTTGTGACATCAGCAATCTCTGACCTCTGTATTTTCTTGCTAGAGAAAGTAAGAAAAGAGTAAAAGAGAATGGAAGATACGAGATGTATTTGACAAATAAAAGTACTTAAGCTCTCACATGCAATGAAAGTTCCAAAGGTCAGCAGAAAATTAGAATACGTATATGGAAAAAAACCTCCAAGCTTCTTATATTTGCTTGTTTACCATAAACCAATTATCAAAGTTATATACTTTGAAAATCTTCTTGGCCTTTGTCCTCCCTGGCTTTTTTATGAAAGAATCTTAAGCATTAACTGTATTTGTCATTACATTTGGAGGGTACTATGTCAGCTGGCTTCCAGTCAGCATCACTCTAGCTTCTGAAAAAGAAGTCTCAGATGGTTCTAGGGTTGCCTGGCATCCTTTGCCATGAAAAAGATGTGTTGGTTTATGATAGAAATAAAACTTAGCATGATGAATTTTGAGATATTTTCAACAAGCTGGCCTTGTTCTGAATGAGGCTACTACCTGTGAAAGGAGCAGATAAAATGTGTGCTGTTCAGTATTAAGAAATAGGAAGTTCTGGTGAACCATAACATTTCTACAGTTTCAGAAGAAGCCCAGCAAACTTTTTGAAAGCAGCAATGTCACAATGAACAGAAGGACCAGATTTTGGAAAGCAAGTAGCAAAGCCCTTTAACATAATTAAAGAAGTATGGCTACATCTACTTCTTTGACACAAAATACTGTATTGTGCATGTCATCCAGAGATAATGACAAGGGATGGTATATGTCCCAATCAAAGAAAACCTATCTGGAGACAAAAAAAACATACCCTGTCGTATTCATATCAAAAAGTTAGAGAGAAATAAAAAACCAGTACATTCCAGGCTGCTCAGAAAGCCACCTGGACTTGCAAAAGGCCTACTCTTTATGTACTTGACTGGTTTCCTAACACCAAAACAGATTAAAGCATCTCTGGCATTATTGGATTCATATTCAACAAATCGCCTTTACTTTTAGTTTCAGAGACTCTGATCAGAAACAGTGCTTTCTTTTAATCTTTGATGGCAGCAAATATTCTTATGTAAAGTCTTTGTTAAGCAGAAACTCGTGGAAGAGAAGAGACTTTTGAGGAAGATGCCCAAGTAAATATATGTTAATACTGACTAATGATACGCTGTCAATCAATAGAAATAAAATTAATTTTTTAAAAATTCATTATTTATTCAGTATTAATCAAATTTATTCATTGCTGCCAAAGAGGAAAGAGTCAAAGGGATGAAATTCCAACAGACCGATTGCCACAAAAGTAAACACAAGCTGACTTTCTTGGCATTGGGATTATGGAGTGGAAGTATATTTAACCCTCTGAGACTTCAGAATAGCTGCTTTCCAAAATCCTGAAGAGGAGCGAGAGTAAAAACAAGGGCATAGCACGAGTACAGCAGTTTATAGGGTTTGATTAGGATGGTTCAAACCTAAGTAAGAGCTGTGAAGAATATAGCATGAGAGGGAAAATAAGCAAACAAGAATATCCAAACAATGTCCCCCAGGAAACAGTTGTTAATAACATTAATCTCTACAAAGCTACCTGACAGTAGGTAGGCAGTAGGCAGCGGCAGCTTTTTTTTTTTCTTTCACTGAATTTCACTGAATTTTTAGAGTTGGAAGGGACCATAGAGATCATCTAGTCCAACTCCCCTGCTGAAGCAGGATTGCCTAGAGCTAGAGGAAAAGACACACATATATTATTGTAGCTGATTACTTCTCCATATATGCCAACCTGGCTGTGCTTTCATGGATGTCAGCTGCATATATCATCCAAAAGCTAAAGCTGGTACTTGCAAGATGTGAAATTCCTAAACTCTTCATAGAATGCTGTGCGTCTTATATTAACAGCTCTGGTGCACATCTTGTATTTGAAATGTATCTCGTATCTGAAAATGTTGATTTGTTTTTTAACAGTCATATCAGAAGTCCTCCTCAGCAAAGAGGAGGCAGAATGGCACAAACTTAAAAAAAAAAATCATAAAAACACGTTAATGTGTATAACGATATGATGTATTGACAAGTAGTGCCTAGATTCTCTCCAGGAGAACTGTTGATGAGAAGTATCTTAAGAATGACTCTACCTGGAGCACTCATTGAACTTAAACCTCAGAAGCCCAGCCAGAAAGAACTGCTAGAGCAAAATCCTAAGATTTAAACTAGGCAACCATAATGATCCAGTGTACAAAAAAAAAGAAAACCACTCCTAAAACAAAAGGGTATTTTTTTTTTCTTAAAAATCTTAGAAATCTTCTGGTGCTCTTTGTCAGAACTCCTGCTTGTGTTGACTGCATAGGTATTTCTTCAAAGGAATGGAGTGCTACATTCATAATTCTTACTGCACTAAAGAGAAAATAGGTAACTTATAATGGTGACAAGAAGTAAAAGCAAAGAGGGATATCCTCCCCCCAGGCCCTCTCCTAATCTCGAGGACCTGCACGTAAAAGCATCAGGAGAACTGACCCAACTTAATCTAAGTTCAGAATTCAATTCAGATTTAATTCTATGGACTGGATGAGAAGATATATTGGTGGATACAGCTTTGACTCATTTAAAAATGTTTTAAACTCTTGATTTAAAGAGATGGGACACATTTTAACATGGTGGGAAAAAAAATTCTACATTTACTTCATGGGTGTGTCAGTTAACATTATCAATGAGTTGTACTAGCCATTAATTGATTTGTAAATGAAATTACTTTGGCTTTTTCTTTTAACGATGAGATATAAAATAACTGTTAAAAAACCCTGTCATCTTCTGAAGTAAATAGAACAGCATGCATTTGAATTTAGAACAGCATGCAAAATGTCAGTTATTGAAATTAGAGATACATTACATTCAAAATTTTATGCACGAAAAGAAACCGTTCTGAAGCTGTAGATGATATAAAATCTTCCCCTGCATGGTCATACTGTAGAATGTTTGGGATTGAAATACAGTGTTTCATCTTTGTCTCTATATTTTAAGTATTTTATTCAGACTCATTCTTATGTATTCAAATGTTTGGTTCTGCACTGGTTTATTAATATCACTGTTCTGCTTCTTGGGAATTTCCTCAAGAAGAATGATACAAAATATACCTGCTCTCTGGAGATACTAATTTCTATTCTTTTTTTATATAAAAACAATTATTTTATATCGTTTCCCTTAGCTTTTAGTGTGTAGGCGTAACTTTGCACTGCTCCAGGGAACTCAAGAGTATTTCCTTTGTAAATTTTGTAACTGTTGGTTTTGTCTCTTTGGGAGCAAAAAGAAGCTAGAGATTTTTTCCACAGAAGAAAAGTTCTATTATAAATGTTTGACATACAGAGAGACTGATCTGCTAAACCATTTGCTTGTTTGTTAAAAAGATGCATATCTCCTCAGTCTTTACATGCATTCCACCAGCACCTGCAAATCCCAGTACTGAAACAAGACCCAGCTCTGTGTGGCAGTGGGGAAGGTACTTTTTTCTCTCTTTTGAGGAAGTGGTGTGAAGGTCTGAATGCATTATATTCCTGCTGGTATCATTTTGGGATATTCACAGTGTCAGGTCTTGCAGTTTTTATAGCTTCCTAAAGCTCCTCTATTTTGCTATAATTCAGTTTCTGTGTTTTGCTATTTGCATAAATATGTTCTTTGTGCGTTCGACACTTGGTGTCTCATAGGTGGTGTTAGGGAGGAATGAGTGTGAGTTATTTTCCTAATGTGGAAGAGGAAGGATTTTTTTTTTCTTGACCTTGTTAGTTTAAAGATTTATATCACGAAGACTAGATGAATAATTCCTCTGAACAATGTCCTGTAACTCTGGGAAAAGATAAAAAATTCTCACTTAAATTAACTACATTTTGGATCTCAACATTTTTTCTTTTATTTTACCTGAAGCAATCCATTTGTAATTTAATTGAAGCATTGCATAATTAAAAATGGAGAAATAGAACAATTGGAGAAATTGTTCCAGTCACAAGAAAAATATGTAAATATGTTTATTTGTCGCAAAAAAACCAGTTAGAGGCAGTTTCAGATAACATCCTCCTCACATGGCTATTTCCTCTGTGCAACTCAATGGAATAATTGACAACCAAATTAATTCATGCCTTTGAAACTGTGTCTTATTTTTCACCTCAGGTATCTGTATCAATAACCAGTGCCAACACTAAGACATCAATAGCTACACAATGTTATCACACATGAAACCTCTTTGCCACATGCCTGCTCATTAAATACAGGCTGCCACCTTTATTGGTTGCCAATATAAATGGGGACACTGTAACTGATAAACTTTTGGCGGCTCAAAATTCCCTTTATAAATATGTATGCATTTGCTATGTCTGTAAGAGACAGTTTATTTCACAGTTCTTATATTTCTGAAGTGCAGTTAAACCTTATCCTCATAAACTTGGGTTCTTCTCGCAGGATCCGGAGCTTTGGAACTTTATTTTCTTCAGAACTTATTAGGCCTCTGCTGTTGTAGCATTGAAGCACATAATGATTTTTAATGCAGTTATCCTCATCACAACCTGTAAAGCAGTATAATACTAATAGCCCCAATTTATGGTTCTAATTTGTGGTGGGAGAGTATTTTTGTGGTTATCTTCAGTGAAGATATCAGTGATATCTAGGCACCACAGCTTGAATTTACTACAAGTAGACACTTTAGACACGTCCTGTGGAAGCTGTGCAGATGTGGGTTCAGTCTTCAAATAGACAGCTACAAGAGGGAACAGCATCAGATACGAATCCCTTTCTCTCAGGAAGACACACACCAAAACTACAGGTGTTCTCGGTTTGAGTCTTGCCATTGGAGTTCATTTGAACCCTTCCATCTTTCAAGTGCATTCATTGGCAGCAGTGGAAGGAATAAGCTCTTTCCTTTCTGATTAATTTGTTCCACTTGTATGGTAAATAACTTAAAATTAATTTTGAAGGAAAAAACCCAAACACCTTCATATAAAATTAGTATTTTATGGTGAAGTCATGTGTGGATTAGATGGGACACCCAAGTACAAGTCTCCATTACACATAATTCTTAAGAACAAGTGGAATCATTGGAATTTATAATGTTTCTGGCAAATATCTTTTAATTATTCTACTTTCCCCCCCCTACTTATTTACTTTGTTATGCTTTGCTGTCACCTTTGCAGCTCCTGCAGTAATTTGTCAAAAGGGTCTCTCATCTGCTAGTGCATGCGGAATACTGATTCTGTGCTTAACTTGCTAGGTGAATCACACAGGGCAAAAGTATTTGTGCCTCTTGCATGAAAACTGACCTTATGCTGAGCTTATGATTCCTGCTTAACAGCCCTCGGGGGACAGATTGCTGAGGGACATAAAATCCTGAAAAGAGAGAAAAAAAGAGATTGATGTTTCTATATTGTATAAAGAAGAACTTAATTAGAAAACAAACGGCTATGAAGAAATGCTGAGAGGGGAGATTAGCACAGAAGTGATGGAGGAAGAACTTTGACTTGGAAAGAAGTTAGGCAATCAGGAAATAATATGAATCCTATATGCAAAACAATGAAATTGAGGATGCTTTTCTTTCTGGTGAGGAGAGGGAAAATTACACTTTTACAAGGAAGAAGTCTTAGTGGCATATGCTACAGAGATTTGTTGCCTTTTTTAGGTTTGCCATAGATGGATGCTTTTTATGTTCTTGGAAGCCAGAGAGTGTCTCATCATCAGATGCTGAGATAATTTTGTACCTAAGATAATAGGTATGAAAATAGCACCTGATACAGTACAGACATCTTTTTCACTCCTACTCTCGAAAAGGGCAGGGCAGAAGCAATAGCATGACTCCAGCCACAATGTGACTGCTCCCGAAAGCTCAAACACATTCAGCATGCACTGCAGAGCTACTCGGCTCCATTAGTGTAACTCAGATTTTAAATTATAAGGGCTGCAATTTGCACTTGCAATGTTCAAGCGGGCATTTTGAAATCAAACCAAGCTTGTAAAATGTCCAAATCTGTATATTTAGAGCTGTCTTATATCATGTACTTTCTTCTATCTTCAATTACACTAATAAAATTTTCATTTAAGGAAAGAGGTTGGATATAAAACTGGATAATTTCTTTGAGTTCTTTTTTCTTTTTAGATTATTTATTAGTGATAACAACTAATGTACTGCTTAAGGGTAATAAATCTTATTAAATGCACTTTCAGTTATTTCCTAAATTAATACAAGAGTGCATTTCTAGTGCTAAGACCCACAGAATAAGACTGGTGGAAGAACTAATATTTACTTCTTATAAAAGACTCCTTATTACCTCCAACTAAATGATGTATATCCAGTGAAGTTCTTGTCTCTAATAGAAATATAACATATGCAAGCAGATTAAAACGTTATGTATTATTTACGGAAGATGTCTATAGATTTCATTCAGAGAGCATGCCCACTTCTTGCAATGACATGTAGTCTTTGCAATAACTCATTCATTGTTTGTGGCCATTTCTCAGCATGTTTAGCAGATGTTCTCTGTAAACTCAACAATTACCTACTCCATGATATAGGTTGGTGTAATCATGCTACATCATTATGAGTGAAGGGATTTTGTCTTTAGGGGTAGAATTACTCTCTTAAGATGCAAGTTTATTTTGGAGGTGAACGTCAGCTTTCTAAAATGTAAGGAGCTGCTTCAAGAAAACGTGACTTTACATATTCCCCAGCTTTTCCAGCTAGTTTAGCATGGTAACAGGCTAATTGTCAGCTCATCCTACCGTACCTTCTCTTCTCCTACCCCTGTTCTCATGAGTTTGGCTTTGGCACTAGGGAAATATTAAATGTGACTATAATAAGAGAATACTTGATGGGAATGGTTATTTGCATTCCCTTTAGCCTGGATATCCTATTAATATTCTGTCTTTCAAGCACAATGCCAAGTTTGAATTTAAATGCATCTCTGTGGTTCCTGTGCACTATCAGAGATGAGCTACCACAAAAAGTCAGTCTTATTTCAACTCCTGAACATGACAGAGAGAGATTTAAGTAAGGATTATTATCAAAGAACAGTGAGGAAAAAGCCTGGAATAGAATGAGATTAGTTGTCACTTTTTATAGTCAGGAAGGTCTTTCCATAATTCTGGAGTGAATCATTTCCTTCATCTCCCACCACGTGCAGCTGACATGTTTGACCACTGGAAGCAATAAATTTTTTTAGCCAGAATCTCAGCATCATGGAGGTTTCCATCACCCCCCTGACCACAGTCAGGATATGCCTGCTGCCCATCCTGGTCTCCTCTAATTCAGAAAATAAATTTCAGGTACTGGAAAGGAAAGAGCAAAGTTGTTGAACACGAACAACACTTACAAAAAATACATCAGCTGCAAAAAGATTCTAAAATTTTCATTTATCAGAGACCAGAATGATCCAAACCTTTGGCGTAATGTGAAATTTTTATATCAACTTCGAAAATTAACTAGTATCTTAGCCATAAAATGCATGTGTTAGCAATTCGCTAAACCCAATTTCAGTATTGGAATAATTTGTTTATTTCTTATTAACTCCCTGGAAAATGGATTGACTACATCTTCAAAGATAAGTTTGTTCTTTTTTTTTCTTTAGCTGCTTTGTATAGAGTTAAAGGAAAATTCTGATTTTGACAGTTACTTCATTTTTAAGTTCTAGATCTTCGGTATAATTTCTATTATTTTTGATGATTAAAATTAATCTTTCCCTTAAAGATTTCATAACTAGGGTATTACCAACATTCTCTGGAAATAGATTTAGTTTTTGGAACAATAATAAGACTTTCTTGTTTTTTAAGTCTTCTTTCAACATTCTTTAATGTTTTTACCATCTTGTTTTCAGTTGATATATCATATTCAAACCTATTTGTCTTCTGAACATCACTGCCATCAGCATCCAATGTATTGGCCTATTGTTTTTTTCCCTGTTGTAATTAGTGCACAGGGAAGGGTATATGCATCTTCAGCTGTACAGCAATACATATTTAGAACACAGTATTTAGAAATACATAGGCAAAGCAGCTGGTAACCAGAGCTGTTACCAGCTGATTCCTTACCTGAAAACTCCTGGTTTCACTTTGTATAATATATTTTGCACCAAATTAACAAGTCTGTGAGCAGTTTCTTTAGCTACTCTGGTGTGGTGCTTTCTGAGCTGTCATGTCTGGTCAGACACAATCATAGCCCTCAATTTTCATGGATTCCCAGTGTTCTTGACTGCCTGCCATGTAAAATTTTGTCATATTGCTACCTACTGTTAAAGGCTGTTGCAGAAGCGCAGTCACTAACGTGAATGATGATGATTAGATAATCTAGAATGATAATAATAATAATAGAGACCAGAGCTATACCCAGAGATTCCACTGTAGGACTCGGATCTTCAGAGTTGTCTCTCAGAGGTGAAAACAGTTTTGCAGAACCTGGACTTACAAACAAGCAAACAAGGACTCAATGAGTGATTTGTGGAGTTGATGGGAATCAGCAGTTTCAGCTGATTTCCAGTGAGAGTTGTCCATGTTCTGCTGTTATGAAAATCAGGTTTTATTTAATGGTATTTCTGGTATTTCTCTCATGCAGAAGTAGATTTCCATGCACAAAGAAATCATTAGAGGTCTGTGAAAAGCAATAGATAGATTTTATAAAACATTTTTTTGGTGTAAAGTAAGATAACATCTATCCACACAAAAAATGGCAAATGAATTTGATGTTAGCATCACTAGGATATAAGAAATTCTTTTATTTCTTACTTGCATACCTTTGCACTGACAGGTATGTAGATAATTTAGTTTTATAGTTGTGTTATCATGCAGTTGAAATAATACTAACTTATTAAGAGTTTCCCTTGACTAATCAAATACATATTAGAAAAGAAAAAGATCTCCCAGATAAAAACATGTAAAAATGTACCATAGGATTCCCCCCTCTTATTGGTACAAAGGCCATGAACTCTCATAATGCTTTTATCAATAATATATCAATTAATAATTAAAGCTCCATTAATTGTAAACTGAGAACTCAATTAAGTCCTTCTACAAAGTGTTGGCAATGAGAGGAATGCTAGATGGGGAATACCGCTTGATCAAATTGTTGAAATTGTGAAAGTGGATTATAACAAGAAAACAAGATGCATGAGAATTGCAAGGGATTCATCTTGTAAACTGTCACCTAGCCTTTGTGCCTTGAGCTTGAAATAATAATAAAAGATGTGGTTTTCCTTAGAAAGGAGGTTTCTGATTAAAAAGCACTTGGCACTTTTTTTTCTATGCCATATTTTTTAACTCCCTTTCTCCTATGGGCCCAATATTTACAATATACTGTTATTGCAGATTTGAATATCAAATAGCAACTGATGACTGGGAGGTTTTTAGTGTAGGCAATCAAATTAATTTATTTTTATTAAGTAGGGTTATCTCTAAATACCAATTTTGGGAATATAAAATGATTGCCAACAGATAGCAGCAAAAAGGCAGATAGATTGATAGATGCATAGATAGATGTATGTATGTATGGATGGATGGATGGATGGATAGATAGATAGATAGATAGGTTGATTCTTTCCAGGGACAGCATCCCACATACCATATTACGAGTTGTTTACCTTTGTCTAATTCTTCAGAGACAATGTTGTTTTGCATGAATCACTGTTAACTTCCACTAAGGCAATTCATAGACTCCTCTAGCAAACATGACTAATTTTATGGATGTTTACTAATCAGAGTTTGGAGAGCGGGTAAGAGGATGCAGAGGAAAACTGAATTATATCTCTCCATGTAAGCTTTATATAGCAGTTGTTTACACTTGTGGATCTTAAGCAGGATTGTAATGAGACACAAAGATACTTCTGAGTCAAGATGTCTCATCTGACTGAAATAGGTAATGCCATGCAAGTTTCTGTACTCAAGGAGCAAGTTGCTGTCTGGAGGATCAGATGCCCTTTTACGGCCTTGATTGACTGGAGTAGTGCTCAGTGGTCAGCAACAGGGTTGAACTCATGTCTGGACACATACATTGGCTGAGCATAATTTTCCACTGGTAGATCGGCTAGTCACTCGTGATAATATTTATTATTAATTATTACTATATTAGATCTGCACACAGCATCTCTCTCATTCTTCGTGGACTGTGGAGGGAGCCTCAACCGATAGCAAAGACTAGATGCATAATGCTTGATGCTCGGTCTAGACGGTTAAAGAGATGAAACTTTATGGAGCACCACTGGTTGAAGAGGTTTTCACTTTTTCTTTGCTGTGGCTCACAGCTAGACTTAGGCAAAAGAACGCCTGCAGTTCAGTGAATAGTTCTCAAAATCCTATCCGTTCTCAAAAATGGGTAGATAACAGTATTTGCCAAACTTACAGGAATGTTTTGAGCATCTTCCAGAAGACTTTGAACACAGAATATAAGGCTGTACTATATACTAAGGCTCCAATACCTCTGTATTTACAAGAGATAACAGCACTGTACTATGCAGTGCCCTACAGGTTTTTCTCCCTTTATGAATTTAGGCAGTTTTTCAAACAAAGCATGTATTATGTATGCAGCAAGGGAAATGCCTGCTTCAGAGAAGCTGATGTCTCAAAGGTAAACATGTATAAATGTTTATACATTTTTTAACACATATTATTTACCCAGAAGAGCACAACAGCTGCTTCAGAGTTGTTCTGGTCTCAGTGGTAAATAGGTATTTTGGCAGTTGCTTGAAACAGAAATGACTTTTTGGTTCCATTCCATTCTAGCCTCTCTACTTGTTATTCTAATGATTATTCCAAAGGAATCAGGTGTCAGAGTAGATTGATTTAACTTCACATGAGGATTCTCACAGATTAGAATAGTGCTTCCATGAAAAGCCCTGAGTAGAGGGCATCTTTTATTTTTCATCCTTTGAGACATAATTTAGTCTCTACTCCTCCCTTGGCCTTGTGATTTGCATGGCCTTCAAATAGAGATGAATTCTTTCCTATTCAGTATCACCTGGGAGTATGTGTGTACTTTAATGTGTGTGGGTGTTCACCAACTAGCCTCATACCAGCTAGCAGTAGCAATCCAATTGCAATTGCATAGTGCCGTCTAGATCTGATTACTTGCCCTAGTCGTTATTCAAAAATGAGCTTGAAAGAAATCTCACTGCTGCTGTCAGCACAGAGAGAGTGAGCAAATGCTCTCACACATGCTGCAATAACTTTACTGATGGCTGGAAGGACAAAAATTGGCTAGAGACATTGAAGACATAACTAGATAGTTCTGCAGCCTACAAGAAATTAGGAACTGGCCACCTCCAGCCTGCCTCTCCCAGCATTGGGATCTAGAGTTTTAGTAGCCTACCCAGTCAGTAGTTCACTGTTGTGGTTTGTTTTTTTTCTTCACAGGCCTACAGTCAATCACTAAGCCTCAAGTGCACACATCATGTGCATCACTAATGCTTCTATGTGTTTTATATTTTGTAATTCTCCTGGCTATGCTAATTTGTTATAACATCAGCTCATTCTCTTAAGTTAAATCCTCTGCAGTACTAGAGGTGGTTGTTATCTATGATTAGTCCTGTTGTCATGTATGCCCTGAAGTTTATCAGATCTAATTTCTCTGGTGTGTGGTAGTTGTTCCAGTTGTTTTCTCACATCCTCCTGGCTCTAAAAAGCTTTTGAACTGATGGGAAGGAATAGAGCACACTACCTCTGATGCCCTTTGTGTTTATCTGCACCAAATACAATTTTTTGTTTATAGATGAGTGGTTATCTGACAGTTTGCTCCACAGACCACCACATCAGTGCGAATTCATTTTCACTGCAATTATAAATTCAGGTACTGATTGATTAAATGCAGCACCACATACCTTGGCATGTGTTGTCTTAAGCTATGTTAATGGTGTAATAAACTCCAGTAGATGGATGCACAGAGAACTGAAGGCTCTTATGTGTTAAGCTGCCACAGAAGATTCTCCAGAGCTCATCTGGAGAGCTAGTCTCTGAGAATGAATCAAACACCAAACTAAAAGATGATCCATTACAGAAAAGATGCTTTCTTACACATCAGGACATAGAGAAAACACAAATGTCACTAAATTTATAAAAAAATCACTTTATAGCTATTTATTCATGAGCTGTCTTAACATTGAGTGCTGTACTTACAGATACGAGTTCTGTTAGAAATTTTTTTTTGAGTATCATACTGCATATGGCAAATAAGTCATGCAAAAACATTCATGATGTTAAAAGATTAGATGGCTCACAGAGTTGGTGATGGGATGAAGAAGTAATCACTGTGAAATCATGGATTGAACAGGAAGTCATTAAGGAGGTACTTAAACCAACCACAGTTTCAGTATATAGCTTAAGTTAGCTTCGTAGACTTTCTCTGCAGCCAATAAAGAGCACTAGTCACCTCCAGAAAGTAATTCATCTCACCCATCATAGATACTGAGAATGGACGAATTTTTTCCCAAGAGGTGAATGCCACCCTGAAATTAGTTTTCCTATCTTATGGTTATTTGACAGTCAACTGGTATGAATTTAGTGTTTTCAATGTGAGTGCATGGAGTATTCTCTATTCACACACTAACATAACATTTGCTGACAGCCTTAGATTAGATGAAAAGACAGGGCAAAGTGAACAAATGAAATATTTCACTACTGCTAGAAGATATAGATCTGGACAGATTAGTTCCTCTTCCTCTTAAAAGAAAACTGTAGTCCTGTATGCAGTTCTTGACAGGGTAGCATAGATAGTTTACTCAATGTTCATGTTAGCTAGAGAGATTGATTTATTAGTGTTGTAATTTCCCCCACACCAGCATCACATTTACCCACAAAACAGTATTTGAAGGACTTTATTTAACAGAGTAAGTACTTGAAGTTGGCAAAAAAAAGGAAATGCTCATCAGATGTAAAAGTGCACGTGGGTATCTAATGACTGAACTGCATTTCAGAGAAGAATATGCACTTTATAAATACTGTATGTATCTGGATTCAATTGATAAAAATCCGTTGTGGGTGATTTTTAGACAGGAGGTGAAGGAGATGAAGGTGTTTAGGTGGGAGATGCAGCATTTTCTGCACTGTATCACCAGCATCAGTCATACAGAGATGTAGTTTAGCCTAGTTATGAGCATTATTAATTGAGATTTTACTGCCTGTACTGTCTTATCTTAACTTGAAGTGTCTTCAGAAACTTCTGGTATGTTCAGATATTTTAAATTTGAGTTCTCTTGATGCTGTCTCTGTGTCTTAGTTTCTTATGAAACACTAAAATTGATTTCCATCCACATGCAAAAGAAAACTGCAGCTATTACAGTCTCAGTCTACTGAAACTTGCCACACTCGACTCCTGCAACTGTCCTGTCTTGATACATTTCTCTTCTTGTCTTTATCAAATATCTATGTTTCCTATGGCTGTGAGGGGATCAGAACTTCCTTACCAACCTTTTTTACAGTTTTCCTTTTGTATATCAGATCAGCAAAATGGCTGGACCTAATGCAGCATATTAACTTGTGTGTCTTCAGTGATCAGTGTTCAGCTATGATTCTTTTCTTCCGTGTCTGTACAGCTGGAATTACCAACTGTAGGTGTTTTCCTAGGCAAACACTGGATAGGATCAGTACTCTGTTTTCAGGAGCAGGCACCATTAGGTACATTCAGTCTCCTGCACTTAAAAACCTTTTCACTTTACCTGGCTTCATTATGTTACAGGCAACTGGCCGTTTTTCCTAATAACTTCAGCTCCCTTGTACAAGGTTTATTTATCAGCATTTCCATTAATTCATTAATCCTAAAGTTCCCTGAAATTATCTAATCTCCTCTTCTAAATTCCTTTCTAATGATCTGGGATCATGATTACTGAAAGATATACTACAGACCTCTGACTGTTAAGTTCTTCATCCCTTGCCACACAGTTCTTTTTCTCATGCATCTCTCATTTCAGCCCATTCTGACTCCAAGTCCCATCTTCTTTGAACTTTCTGGCATTCAATTAAAAATGTTTCCATTCTTTAAATGTTCCATTATCTCATTTTTTCAATGGAATCAAGCCTTTTCTCTTTTAGAAAATTTCAAAGGAAAAGATTACTAGTGTGTAGCTCAAGTCTAATATCTGACTCTTGGTCATTGCAAATTAAACTCACGACACAGGCAAATTTCCCAATAGTGAAAGAGAAGGATGCAATATGGGTCTCTCTAGACCTTATCTTAATTCAGTCTATTCATTTAATACTTCGTACTTGAATCTGGCCTTTATCCTCATAGATTTTTATAAACGTTCATCACACAACTTCCCTGAAATAGAACTAGACTATTTCTGCTTTACAGGAAAGGATTAATCAGAGAAGTTAAATTAATAGATCAAGATAAGATCACGATGTAAAACATCAGATTGACCAAGATTTCCAGTCTCTCTCAGTATCCAGCTATTTCTGTTCCACCTTTTATGGCCAGGACAGACACTCCTTCGTATTTTAACATGCATCTGTAGCTGCTTTTGAGGAAAATTTAATCTAAACATGGCTACTGTTTCATAGTTAATGCTGCTACTCATTTCATCAAAGAGCTGCTGTTGAACCTTTTCCTGACACAATGTTAATTTCATTATTTCTGTCATTATGCATTGTCTTCCTCTGCATGCTGAGAACATGAGCAAAGGTCAAGGCTGAGTAGATCGAGGTCATGGATACTGACTGTGTTATCACAGAATCACAGAATGGTAGGGCGTCATGGTTTGGGCTGGGCTGGCCACTAAAACGAATGACAGATGCTCTTTTTAAATTCCTTCCCCTTCAGAGAAGGGAGGGCATCTCCCTTCAGGCAGAGAAGGAAGAAAGAGAAAAGAGACTTACAAATTTAAGAAGAAATTAAACGACTTTAATGAAAATATGAATAAAATAAGAAAAAGAAAATAATTAAATATATACAATATATACAAAACCATATCAAGTTCCCAGGATGATGATCACATCACTGGCGGGCACTGTGACCATGAGGCTACTTTCAGCTTTCTGTAGAAGGCCTCACCAACTTCTTCCTGATCAGGTGGCCTTTAGTAAGCACCCACAACAGTGTCACTCTTAATAGCCTGCCCCTTACTTCTTACTCATGAGCTCTTGACTTTTTCTTCACCCACCCCTAGGCAGAGCTCACTACATTCCAGTTGCTCTGTCACATAGAGGGCAACTCCACTGCATCACCTTGCTAGCCCTTCTTTCCTAAAAAGTACGTAGCCATCCATGACAGGTCTCTGTAATTGCAATGAGATAATGGCCCTGTGACTGCACACATATCTCTAGTTCTTCCTGTTCATTTCCCATGTACACCATGCATTGGTGTACAGATATTTTGGAGACATAATCAAGTATGCAGGTTTTCCTGGAGAGGTGCAAGAGGATCCACCATAGCCATACACGCCCTTGAGGTGGTTGGCCTTCTGATTCTTGTCTTGAAAAGCAGCAAAGTAACATTTATCATTCCTCTGGTTGGCCTGGCTTATTCCCCAGTAGGATGTGATGGCATGAGCATTGCTATCTTGGACTCCACCCCTCAAGTCCTTCAGTTTAATGCCCACCTCACCAAGCTGGCCAGCCTGCTGGCAAATATTCCATCCCTCCCTATCAGGCTAATCATCAAAGAAGATCCTGTTGTCATAAAAGCCAAAACCTTTGCAATGGTGCCAGCCATGTAGCCAGAAGTTGATATTATGAATCAACTATGATGATGTATCAACTATGATACTATAGATGTATTATACATCTATTTCTGGCTGCTCTCTTTCCTTTGCCTGGTAAAATGGAGGAAAAGATAATTTAAGCACCAATATTTTTCACTTGTGCCCCCAAGGCTTTATGGTTTTCCTTAATTCTGCCCAGGTTCTGGCTTGCAATGTCATTTGTGCCCACATGAAAGAGTAACAGTGGATGGTAGTCCATGCTCTCGACAAGTTGTGGGATCCTCTCGGCAATATCTCAGACCTTAGCTCCTGGAAGGCAGCGTACCTCTCATGATTCCCATGTTAGATCAGCAGATGGGCACCTACAGTTTCCCCTTGCAGACCTTGCTTGTGGCTGTCTATAGCTGTTGAAGCTTCATATCTGTTTATGGTTATGATGCTGGAGGGTGGAGACTGAAATGGAGTCCTGCATTTGTGGGTCACCAAGGTGTTGACACATGATGACCTCGTAGAAGAGTCAGATCAACCGAAAGGTATCATCCTACTGAGAAATCTGGCTTTTCTTGTGCTATTACAGCACCTCCTCTTTTTTGTCTAGACTGAGTGAGTAAAAGAAGTGGTGGATCTAAATGGAAAAGAAATCACACACTGAGGAGCAGCAAGCAAGGAATTGCTTATGGATTGAATTATGTCAACTTCTGTATGATAGGCTTCTGTTATTTGCAACAATTTGACATGCCATGCCATGGCACTAGGTTTTAGTCTTGGAACATTAGTTTTTTAAAGTAGGAGGAAACTATTTTGATCCTTACTGTTAACCTTCTATGTAATATTGATCTTCCTCTACTCTGCTACAACAACATGCTATCAAATGTCTGGCTTCCAGTTTATTCGTGTAAGTTACTTGACTTTCTTAAGCTTGGCCTTTGTTGAAGTATCCTACTTGACTCAGTGTTGTCTATGATAAAGGCAGCTAAACTGCAATAGTAGGTGATGTATCACAGTGAGATCTCCAGTGACCATTTTATATTTTGAGGAGAATCAATAACTTTTGAGTTTAAGAGTTGCTTTTGCTCACGTATCCTTGAACAAATCAGTTCGCTTTGGGGAAGAATCCTTCAAAGTTACAGAGCTCATGGTACAGTTAGCGTTTTTGGAGAGTTAAGCATGGCTGTGAGCAAAAATACCGGGTTTATTTCCTTTCCTTTGTTTCCTTGGTACGGGTTTCTCATTGGTTGTTTTGGCCTTAAACTCTCATTCATTTTTGGATCATACACTCTTCTTTTGTCTTTCCAAATACAGGAAGCTACAGAGGACTGTGCCTAGGGGCCTAGAAAAAGACAGCTGGAAGTGATTGTCAAAAATGCTCATGCTTTTTGACTCCTACCTCCCCTCAGCCCACACACGTCCCTAGTTACTTCTTTGGAAAGAACCAGTTAGAAAATATAGTTGGTTTATGGTCTCATTAAGACCTTGTACAATTCACTTTTTTCATTCAATCTTTTATATCTAGCAAGTCTCTTTTTTAAGGAATGTGCTGTTGCTACGCAACTGTGAATGAACCATATAGAGAAAGGGAGAAGGGAAAGATTAAGATGAGAGGGAGGTAAAAAAAGAAAGATGTTCTTGGAAAAAAGAAAATTCATAGACTATGATTTGAAAATCAAAGATAGGGAAAACTATTTCTCTTTCTTTAGGCATGTGAAAGCAAGAAGCAGAAAGGGAAAAAATCTCCTCCCTTGCCCTCCACTCCTTTTCTTCACCTTGTACAATCATCTTCAGCTTTTAGTGTGTGGTCAAATGATTGAACAATTTGAGAAACAGGAGTTATGCACTTGTGGTGTTTGATTGAGATTCAGGAGGGCTGTCTGGTATTCTCTGCTCACCAGCTGTTTTTCTGGGTCACTTAAGGCTAGCTGTTTGATCTCCTGTCCCATTTTCGTTCTTCTAAAATAGGGATATTGCCTCTGATATCTGCCTTCTCAGTTTAGACTACAAAAGCTTCTTAATAAACACTGACTCAACATCACATTGTGGTCTCAGGGTCACTTTGCTATAATGATAGCATGAAAATTAGTAGTAAAATAAGAATCATCACAACTTACTGGCCTTCCCACTCTAATGGTGCAAGGCATCTTACAGGTCTTGATGTTGACCTATGGCACATTCCCATTCTGTCTCATCCCCAACACTTCAGGGCTGTGCTCTAGGCAGAAGGGCCTAACCTCACCTCATCTAACTCCAGGCCTTTGCAAGGAAGTATTTATATACCTTGGGAATGCAGGCCCCTTCTCTACTTAGTGGCTATACCTCTAGATCTAATTGACACTTCAGAAATGCTCATGTTACTTTCTTTTGAACATCCTCTTCTAGCAAAAGTCTAAGGTAAACAAGTGTCAAACCTGGGTGCCCGAGTTAATTCTCTATAGTTGAATAAGATGTTTTCACGCCAATGTGGTTTTAATCTCATTTTATATGTGTTTTTCTGTGTGATGTTTTCACACACTGGAAATCTTCCCTTCCCTCCTGAAAGAAAATTTCCAAAACAGAATAAGAAAAGCAGCAGAAGGTAGAACTGAGCCCTGTGAGAGAACTGGCAGGACGATGCTGCCTCATTTAGAATTAATTTGTTTGTGCGGTCTTGTTAAAGTAAAAGTGGCATTTTACTTGCTCTGATGAAGACAGAATTAATTTCTCTATAATTAGCATTTCTGCTTCTTAGAGATATTTGCTGGTGTTTAGCTTTTTTGCCTGTGATAGAGGATCATTTAAGAACATAATTCAGAGTAAAAGCCCCACTGTCTGTACTGACATGACTGTGCTTCCAAATACTGAGTTCTTATCTACTGCTTCAAAGTTTTTGTTTTAATAATTGGTGTGGCTGATGTCACTGTCCTTTCAAAATGAGGAGCAGTCATCATTGGCCATGAAATAAGCTATGGATAGTGTTGGTGAAGACTCTTCACTGTACCTTGCAGTGTATCATCATGGGGCAAGTCAACTCTCTCTTGCATACCTTCACTATCCTTTGTCTATCTTATCTATTCAGATAGCAAAATCTTTGGCGTAAGAACTCAGCTATTAGGCAAAGGATTTAATAGTGGAGCATCTAAGGCATCTTAGAGCAGGGGTTTAAGATTTGTTTCATGTAATCCATCTATAAGTGGGTCCTAATTAGGATGCTGGTTAACCTTAATCTTGCTAGCTCAAGGAAACTCTTTGGTTCCGGACAGGTCTTTGATTAAATTGGTCTTCATTCTAGTCCTCAAGTCTTGAACTAGGACTTCTGGGTTTGTCCAGTGCAATGAGTCAGCAGCATAGAAATGGTTTTAAATTGGAAGAGGGGAGATTTAGATTAGATACTAGAAAGAAATTCTTTACAGTGAGGGTGGTGAGGCA
>JAOXNO010000033.1:45053654-45073781 GCA_028565335.1 Limnodromus scolopaceus | reverse complement strand
GCCCCATCCCTAGAAGTGTTCAAGGCCAGGCTGGATGGCTCTTTGAGCAACCTGCTCTAGTGGGAGGTGTCCCTGCCTATGGCAGGGGGGTTGGAACTCAATGATCCTTAAGGTCCCTTCCAACCCTAATGATTCTATGGTTCTATGAACTTGGCCTATATTCTGACTGTGCATTTAGAATGTGGGATGAAGAAGGAAAGATCACAAGCAAAAAATCGCTGATACCACGATTATTTTATTTTTGGACTGCTAAAAATTAAAATGCTCTTTGTCAATAACTGCATAATCTGAGAGCAAATTTAAGAGCAAGATCGCCAAAAGTTCTTTGCAAACCAACATTCAAACTGTAGAGGACAACTTGGTTTATGTACATCAAAGCTGCAGCAGTCCTGGAACAGGCAGGTGCTTAACTGTGAAAAGTTGTACTTCTTATGAAGTTACAGAATTACGCTGGTGTCTTTTCTGCTAGTTGTTTTAATCCTGCATTAGAGAAGAACTTCTAGTTGTTTTTTTTTTTCTATTTGGAGTATAACATTACTAAAAAAAAGAGTCCACTTACAGATAGTAATACAAATATGAAACTGGAAGAAAAATTGTCAGGAGGTTTTGTCATTTTTTTCTAGCAAAATGTGTAGGAGGGCTTATTTTGGTGTTTGGCATTTTTTTAAGATGAATTTCTCTCCTGTTTTGTCAGGAAATTTCAAAGCCATATATAGGTATTTATTTTTACCTAGAATTAATGTGAATATTACTTTCATAGTTCTCAGATTAAAATTAGACAGCGCCTGCAAGATATCTCAGTATTGAAAGGAAATATCTGAAATATTTTTATGACTGATGTTGGACAAAGACCTCAATAGTGATCCAAAGCAAAACCAAAAAAATATCTTGATAGAAAGTATAATGTTACCTCCTTAGATTATTGCAGAGTGTGGTAAATTCAACGGATCCTGTAAGAACGGGACTGGAGTTATAGACAAATATTAGGTCAATAGTCAAATAGGCAGCAAAACTGTGTTATCTAAAAACAATAATTTCTCTATGAAACACTGGTTTGGCATGAATATCAAGAGTTCTTATGTTCTTCCAAAAGAAATAAAAGTAGTCCAAATGAGGAAAGGGGACTTGCAAAGGTTGCTATAAAAACCTAACAAATAATAGGCAGGGGTTTCTTGAATTTTCACAAACTAAAGTTTCTGTGTTCAGCCCCATTAAAAGGTGCAAGGGATATTATTATTGTAAGTACTTTCATTTACAGTCCAAATATTGGTCCCTGCTGTCATGTTCGATATAATATATTCTTCTCTGTCTAATAATGAGAGTCTGTGTGAAGGAATATTCATCTTATCTGTTATGGTGAGGGCTGTCTGTAACTCTATAAACACTGAAAACACTTGGAAGTTCAAAAAACTTACTGATTCAGAAGTTCTGTACAAAAAAGTTACTGGACTCACATTTCCTCTGTAGTTTACAGTGTCTGGTGTTTCTCAAACATTTGAGATTACAAACTTCTTTTATAAAATTAAATTACAATTACATATTTATATTATTATACAATAATGATATCTTCCTAACAGCTATCCACTAACGTATTGGAAAGCTGTTCCAAACTCTTACCACCCCAATGGTAAAAAGCAGTCCTCTCTCATGTATTGTCTTCTTGCAACAACACTCTTTTTCAGCCTTAATCATAGAATCCTAGAATGGTTCAGGTTGGAAGGGACCTCAAAGATCATCAAGTTCCAACCCCCCTGCCATGGGCAGGGACACCTCCCACTAGACCCAGTTGCTCAAAGCTCCATCCAACCTGGCCTTGACCACTGGCAGGGATGGAGCATCTATAACATCTCTGGGCAACCTGTTCCAGTGTCTCACCACCCTCACAGTAAAGAATTTCTTCCTAATATCCTCTTTCAGTTTAAACCCTTTACCCCTCATCCTATTGCTCCACTCCGTGATAAAGAATCCCTCCCTATCTTTCATGTAGTCCCACTTTAAGTACTAGAAGACCGCTATAAGGTCTCCCCGGAGCCTTCTCTTCTCCAGGCTGAACAGCCCCAACTCTCTCAGCGTGTCTTCATAGGAGAGGTGCTCCATCCCTCTGATCATTTTCATGGCCCTCCTCTGGACTCATTCCAACAGGTCCAAGTCCTTCCCATGTTGAGGACTCCAGAGCTGGACACAGTACTCCAGGTGGGGTCTTATGAGAGCATAGTAGAGGTGCAGAATCACCTCCCTCAACCTGCTTGCCAATTTGAGGGACTTTCCAACAAAAGTAGCAGAAATAAAACGTATAACTACTTTAAGAAAGAAATGGATCTGGTTAAAGCAGTTAAGGATGAGATTGTCCATGTTAGAAAGAATTTGTTGACCCAAGAGGTTTCTTCTACTGAAACACAAACTTTAAACACACACTTAAATTTCCTGCTCTGAGAACAAGGAGAATCTGAATATATGTTAAACAAGCTACATATTTGTGAGTAGAAAATGTTACAAATATTAAGAAGGTATAGAACCAGTAAAAAGTTGTTAAGATATCATTTCAAAACCAGTCAAGAATGATTCGGGTAGCCTTGTCTGTTTATATAGTGTTATAGAAGAAAGGGAGTAGAAATCACAGGAATTAAACAAAAGGCATTTCTTCTTAAAAGCTATATCTCTTTGGTATCTTATGTGTTTGGTTTCACTGCTATTCCTGGCCACACTGCCTCTTCTGTCAAGCATGGAAGAGAGAATTTGCCTCGTATGTCTTCTTCTTTGATCCATGCCTTCACGTTGTGGCCTTTCATCCTGATTTTCTCATGAGAGAGAGCTATTTCTCCTCATGAAGTTTTCTTCTCTCGATATGAGCAACGGGCATGGATTAGCATCTACCTGCTGCATTAATGTTCAGCAAATGACCTTTCATGGCACTGTAATGCATTTTGATGCTAATAGCTTTTGAATGCTTCAGTATACTGCCTGTCTACCAGGTGCAGCATATGCAGCACTGTACTTAAGGGGGATGTAGGGGAATCATAATTGCCCAAGCGTCAGTTCACAAATCTTCTTCCTAAAGCCTTATACCTTTAAAAGCCTGTAGTAGATGAGCAAATGTGAGGAAGAGGTGAGTATTGTGTGGCAGAAGCTCATGTAGGTGGTTGAGAGAACAGATGTACCTTTTTCAGTGCAACGCCCCTCTGATAGGGGTACCATCTGAGATGGTGTCCGCTCCTTGCAAATCATTCTTCAGGACTAATTTAACCCATTTGTATCTGCTGTATTATTTATTTTGCTGCAGGGATCCTACATGTAAATGTGAATGAGAATCTCGGCTGTAGTTGGTTCAATCCGTGCTAATCACCTAAATAACTTCTAAAAGTTTCAGAGACTGTGAACGCTTACCTCCTCCATTAATTAAACAGAACATGTTCTTGAACAGGCCTTATGAAAATCAGAACAATCAAATGCATAAATTTGGAAAGCAACTATGACTGATGTTGTAAGCTGATTATGTCTCAACTCACCTTTTAATTTATAATAAATAAATACAAATAAATGTAGTCACTAATCTGTTATGATGACTTCATGAAAAATATGACTAACCATGTAAATTTGTTACTGTCTTTCCTTAGCAAAACTTGCCACTGTCTTATTTATTTGCTCAGTTCATTATGTTATGCCTAAAATCAATCTGAAAATTATTTAGTACAAGCAAGTCCAAGCATATATTTGCATCTTATGAAATACTTGAAAATACTAATGGAGTGCTAATAACAAAAGTAGGGTGCTGTGAAGCTCAGTGTTTATAAATTTTGGAATACTCAAATGAAATAATAATGTTTCTTGCAGTTATTCTTTTTTTAGATATCAGTGCTCTCAAAACCATGTGATAAAATTAAGAAAGGAAAGTCTATTACTTTAAAGGCAACTGAATGAGATTACTCTTGCCAACCACATAACACCGAGGGTCAAAAGTATCCACAGAATATAGTATTCAAGAAGAAATAACCCTATTTCAGATGCAACTTCTGTACTCAAAGACAGATCCTGGTTCCAGACCATGGCCTCATGGTGCAGTTTTCTATTTCAGGTTTGTTCAAAATTTTTGAAAAGGTAAATTTGATCTAGATGACCTCTAGTGAGGCTAAGTGTTGCTCTTCCCTACTTGTTTACCTTTACGCCAAATACAGCTGTCTGCTCATGGTCAGCATAAAAGTCATAGTGTGTGCTCTGGATAGAAATGCAATCATGTGGATCATCAGTTCAGATCAGATCTGTGCTGTGGGTGATCCAATATAGCACTACAGCTTTAGTAAGACATAATTATGAGCAGAAAAATCACGGAATTTTAAATTGTGGATGATTTAGCTAAATGCAGTGGGACACAAATTATAAACTGACTGACTTTATGAGCTAATCAGGATTAATATAGTAGCATCTATGAGCTCAGTGAAGCTCCTCACGTTTTTGATAACTATAAAACTTTGTCCATCTTTTAGGGCTACTAATTTGAGCATGGGGTGATTTCTTTTACATCACCTATTATGTTGAAAGAAAGACTTCATTCCAGATATTGTAGCATAATATACATGTCGTTGTTCGCATTACTCTGTGAAACAGTGACTGGAAGCATTGAGCTGCAAAATGTGTATTGTTAATCATTGGGTCATTAACCTTAACAATGTCAATGCATTCCCCTATCAGATTCAACTAAATGACTGCCCGAGGTAATAGTTAAGAGAACATTTCACACAGATGAACATATTAATGCTTTATTTGGTTCTAAATGCAGTGTGAAGGATTTAGGTAGGAGCTAATGCATGTGAAGAGGAAAAAGAAAGATGAAACACAATTGAAAAAAGAAAGTTAAAACTTCCCAAAAGAAAGAGAGTAGTAGTCCCTGGTTTTCTGCAGCTGAGAACTGCATACCTATCTCACTCTATTTTTAGTTGCAGTCATTCAGATAAAAAACTATGCTGTTTTGAGCAGGACTTAAATCAAAGACCTGAGGTTTCATTAGAAGCCAGAAACTTTTTAAACATGTGATCTCCAACTTCTATAACTCATGTGAGTTCTCCGATCTGGTGTTTCCACAGTAAAATGCAGATGATAAGATTTTCTTTATTTGGCTACAGCCTGAACTGTGCTCTGCCTACATCTGACAAAGCAAGTCTTATACATCCCTCTGATGTGAGAAGATGCCACGACTATCTATAAAAATGTTTCTGTTGTACATGTCCAGTACAATTGACCATACATGCATAAATCAAACACTGCACAAAACTGCTATCTTTGTATCAGAGAAGAGCCTGGAAATATGTCATCCAGAAATAGACTTCTGCCAGAGTGACTTATTTTGCAAACTGATCTTTGGAGACCTCTGTCCAAGGCACGTTCCTCAGACCTAGGCTAGAACTGGGTGGCAGGCTAGATGAATTTTCCTGGTGCTGCTCCTGGATGCCATCTTTTCCAGGAACCTGAAGGAAGCCTTGAGTCATTTCCTCTGGTTATTTCCGCATGAGCATCTATCACCTTGTGGGGCAGCTCAGAAAGCCAGCCACAGAATAGCCTGATGCCATTGCCTGAAAAATTCATGTAGTCAGCAGCCATTTCCCAAGCTGCACTCAGGAAAAAGACTAATAATACACTGGAAGCTGGATGACTGGTCTTGGTGGTCTGAAAATGGCCTGTAGAAATACTCAAATTGAAGGTCTTTTAGAAGAACTGCACCAAGCTTTTCCACTGCAAGTCCTTTCAAAAAGCTTCAGTTCTGGGTCTTTCACACTTTGCTTGGAAGATTAAATACACAAAATGACACATTTCAAAGTCAGTTTCTATTAATCTGTTAGATAGCCTGATACCTTACTTCTGCAAACATGTAGTATTGAGTCACATTTGCTATTAAAACTAGTCCATTAACATTGCTTCACTTAGCAATGCGCAAGGAAGAGATGGTTCTCTATAAATACCTGACGAGTGTTATAAAAAAAACAGAGATGGGAATTAATTAGGGGCTCTCAAAATAGGAAGTGTGATATCGGCTAGTGGGTGTTTAGAGGATCAGACCACTGATTATTCTAGTTTTAATTTAATTCCCTTACTTTTATTTATGCTATCCTGAAGGACCTAAATTTTTGTTTTCCTGCCTAATATCGTTCTTAGACTGTATATCATGTTCTCTTATTAGCCACTTATCAAAATTACATTATTTGAAATGGCTACTGAAGTTGAAAAGTGGTAAATATTCTTACACAGAGGATTCTTTGTTGTTTGTGAATTTTGAAAAGTTCACCTGTTTTGTTGTTTCTGTCATGTGCATGGATATAAATCAGTTCTAATTTCTAGTGAATAAACACTGATAATTCTGCAATAGTTGGGTCTTTCTGGTTGCATGGGCTTGGAAGGAAAAATTTAATAGTGTGTTAATTCTAAGGAAGCTTTTTAATGTCCTGTTCCTTTTTTGGGAGTTAGGATTTGGATGTTGATAAGAGGGAGTGAGCTTTTGTCATCAATTTTAGTGAGACATTTATAATCTCTCTTGATTGTATTTAGGTTTTTTTATTGTTGCTATTTTTTTTTATTTCACTCATTCAAGCAGTCACTCTATGAAAGTTTTTTTTTAAGTACTCTAAATCTAGTCTGGTAATGAAGAAATGAATGTCAAGCAAAGCAATTTTTTCTAAATTTACAACTAACTCTCTTAGACAAGATCAAAACTGACATAAAGAAAATATTCTTTATATATAAAAAAAGACCACACAAAGCTCCCCAGTTACATCCACTGGCATATAGTAAGGTGCCATTCTTAGGCATTTGCCACAACTAATCCCATTCCTTGCATGTCACATTTTTTTTATCTAAAAATGAGAAAGCATCAGTAATAATATAGGAATAAAACTTCTGCAGCTGTAACTACGTCCAACAAGTTTTAAGTCCTATTTCTGTACATGTTCTTAGCCTCCCATGTTGCTCTCCCTCTCCAGGTAATTGGAATTTGGCCCAATGAAGTGAAAAGAAATTCATAGCAACTAAAATAGTAAGATGCAAGCCAAGAGTCTGAAAGGAGAAAGCTATTGCAGAACTAGCTGGCTATGCAACTAGTATTGTTTTCCTCATATTTATGTGGACCACTGACATAGGATTTGTCCTATTTGGGACAAACTTTACCTTCCCTTTCAGCATAGTTTTGATTTTTCATTTTCATTTTGTTTTCTGGAATAGTTCTGACTCGCATCAACCTGACAGCATTGTGCAAACAGAGTAACCTAGCTTTTACAGTAGACTTGAAAAATCACTAGGTTATGCAAGGCAAATCTTAGCCCCGCTAGACATATTTTCCTCTCTTTTTGCAAGAAGCCTCAAAGTGCCTATAAATTCCACTTGCATTCTGGAAGGTATCATGCTCTAGAAGTGTAGTAATAACCGGGACTGACTGCTCTGGGATGAGAGCGGCTTGATCTGGGAGTACTTCATTTTTCTTCTGTGCTGCTGTTTATCCCACAGTGGAAACATGCAAGCTGTTGCAGTAGGTTTAAGCTTGCAGTCCTACTTAGCCTTATGGATAAATCATTAGGGCCTTATTCCAAATCTAGTTTTGCTGCTGCAAATCATCTTGCATGCATGGCAAATCTAACTCTTAAAGATGATCTCAGATGTGTTCCACATGGAGTACGGACACACTCAAGCAGCATAATAAATTAAGTTGTGACTGGCAAACAAATATGTGATACTGAGTAAGACAAGCAGCTGTATCTATATCTACACCATACTAGAGAAAATGAGCCAGAGATAGCCAAAATAATGCTTATGGGTTGATGTAGAAATATAGCTGCATCCTTATACTCTTGGCATTATTGTAATGGATGCTGAGAAACAGAGCTTGTTACCTCAGACACTGGTTAGCAGTCAGTGTTTTGGGATGTTGGTTAGTATCTTCTCGTGATACTGTATTGTAGCAGGTCAGCCAACCATCTCAAGTCATCCGTAGCTTCAGGGTCTTACATTTCAGTTTGTTCCGTAGCATAAGCATGTCCTGCATGTTCCTAAATTGCGAAAATCGAAATGCCTACACTTGTGTCCTCACACAGACATTGCTTCCTCCATGATGGAAGTATAAAATATGTTTTATCTGCATGGTTAACTTGTGCCATTAAAATGTCTATGTCTAAAATGCAAAGCTTTTCATCAGCATTTCTATAACTTGCACATATGTGCAACTATTCTTTTTCACTGATGATTCTTTGTCGCTATTTTCTAGTAAGCAAACAATTCTGATTATACAGTTTTGTGTTCTCTGTATGAATATTTATATAGATAATGACTTAGGAATGACACTGTAATACTTAGTTGATAATCTGATGTGTTGTTGATTAGTTCCAACTGCTTTAGAATATCTGGGCTGACAAATTCATACTCTAGATAGGTAGTTATTTTATTCATTTCCTTAACCTTAATTATACATGATTCAACCTTCTTTCTAAACAAAGAGTACAGCATCCAGGAAAACAACTTGGTAAATCAGTAAATACTATTGCAATGTTTTTAGACTTATCAAAGAAACAACAGAGTTCTAGGCCACACAACTAGGGTGAAAGTGTTCACGCTGTTTTTTTCAAAATATTCCTTCTACCTATAGTTAGTTTCCTCTTGCAATAACACTCAAAAAATACAGGCATTTCATTTTCTTTTGCTTATGTTAGCACTTTTCTCATTGAAGGCCCTCAAGGGAAGTGGAAACTCTGAAATACAAAATGCGATTTATGCTTGCCTTGTAAAATGCCAAGGAAACTGCTTTAAGACCATAATAACCCTTGCTGCTCATTCCATGAACATGCCTATAGAAAATGTTAATTTAATCAACAAATTATAGCTTAACACAAAGCAAGAAGTGTGGAAATACTGCCAAAGGAGGAGGAAAGGTCTCTCATAATTTTTATGATTAAACATGAATTTGAGATTCTTTATTATTCTTGCATAAATGAAGAACTTCTCCTAAATGGATTATGTTGCACTTTCCATTCATTTTATTTCCTTATTCACATCTACATACATGTCCCATCAAAATTTATGAGAACTCACTTATGCTGACATGAATGCATTTTAGTGAAACTTGATTTTTATTTTTTTTTCTTGTTGGAGGTGGTGTTTGAGAGGGAGATTAAATAGAGAGCTAGTGCTTTCAGAGGAAATCCTGCAGTTTTCACACTGGTTTCTACCAGCATTTTTAGCCCATGGATACTGATCATAGGGTGCCTCACACAGTCTAAGTTTTCACTGCCAAATGTTGAAGCAATGAAGTTAGAAATGGGATATTGGAATGAAAAGTAATGGAAATAGATTTCCAGAGGTCATCTTAAATATCCATTTGCAGTAGGGCAATATTACATTTTCAAAGGCGTATATTAACTGATTAGATCACCTGCAAATGGAGTGTTAATTAATGATATTCATAATACAATGCAATACAATTACATTAGCAGGAAAAGCTGTCAGATCTATTGTAGCTATGTCATTCAGGCATTAATCCTAAAGATAATGGACCAAATTATGCTCTGGTTTTTTTCAGCTTATATATGGAATAACTCCAGTGACACAGGTTGGCTGTACCTTTATGTGACTGAACAGTGAATTAGTCCCATTATCCTTTAATGAAAAGCTTTCTGAAAATACCTGTCAGTGAGGCATACTTGGCAAGCCATCTTTTTGGTTGATAATAACTCCAAAGATAAAATACAGGGTCTCAGCTCTGCAGTTTGAGATGTACATGGAGGAAGGCTATGGAGGGAGACAGTGGCTTAGAGTCAGTTTTAGATGCCCTTAACGCTAAACTCAAGTAATTGTTACTTCCTTCTAATTAATGTCCACCTACATAAAATCTCCAGGTAAAAATTTTGCACCTGAAGTAGGTGTAATTCCAAGGACCAAAAGCACAAAGTTTAAATCTTTTACATTAAATCAGTTTAGGAATCCTTAAGTGTCGAAACAGCTTATGCTTTAGCTGGACTTTCTCTTCAGCACAGCAAAAATAATTGTATGAAATGTTGTTCTTGTCCTTTGCCTTTATATTTTTACCTTCTCCTTTCCCTATCAAGCTGTCTGAAGAAATCCCTTTGATTGTTGTGTTTGCACTTCCTGTGATCTTGATATCTTATCACTTAATGCAATGGACATTGCTGATACATTATAAAAATAATAACAGTTGAAAAAATGAATTTGCATCATTATCGTACTGCCTTTAAAACATATGGATTTTAACTTAGCAGCTGGAGGATAAAAAAAGCATAGTTTGTAATAATTTCATCTTCAAAAATGCATTAACAAATCAACAGCCAAACTAGACAATTATCAAGATGGGATGAAACTAAAAAAATGATATTCCGATTGCAAACAAACCCTTTTCCATATTCAGAGATGTACTGTCTACAGTCAGCAGGGAATTATCTGGTTCTTGTCGAAAAGGAATTTCAATTCATACACCAAAGCTAAAATTGGGTCAAAGTCCATCTGACTCCTTTGATACGTGAGCTGCCACTTTGACTGACAAAATGAGAATGTAACTAGGCATATTTTGAATGAAAAACATGATTTACTGCAGCCGGAGTTTTCTACTGGGATTGTAAAGGACTCGTGTTCTCTATAGTCGGTATAGCCATAGATCGAATATAAGAAGGGGATCCTATTGCAAAGGCCGTGTATGCTAAAAAGCTGGGTGGATAAATCAATAAATACAGTTATTTTCCAACAAGAAATGTGTTTAGATGCAGAATAGGTATATACCCTGCCTCACTCAGGAAAAGGAACATGCAACAGTGTTGTAAGGGTAGGAAAGGGTCACAGGAGCAATGGAGCCAAGCACGATGAGGCAAGTGATAAAGTGACCAAGTGAGCAATGTCTAGTGGGCTTCACACAGTCAATAGAAGATATTGATTTTGTGTACTCTGGGGTCTGCCAATGGCAGAAACACTCTAGTTCAAGACAGCGTAACACACTGGAACTTCTTGGTCATCAGTTATTCCAATACTATTCAAGGTGTATAACTAACAGTACTAGTAATTAGTAGTTTTCTGATTTCTAAATTTTTATTGCAACCAATGCTAATTAATTTTTGTAACGCATATTGAGATTACTCTTACGAATCCTCTTTATTAGCATCACGCTGGACGAACAGAATTGACCTGTGCTTTGCAATGCAAAGTAAGACTGTCTTTTCCCAAGAGAGTTTACAGGCAGACGCCAGAAAGGTTTGGGATGATAAAGCAAGTAAAATTAACAGTCTGATGTCAGCCAACGTCGTATTTGATGGCAGGAGAAAATGTGAAGATGAGAATAGGAGAGAGAGGGAACAAGAAGTGGAAATTACCTGAAGGGTATAAAGGCAGGACATGGAGAACTGGAAAGGAATGTTTCTGAGGTGAAAGTGCTGGGAGTGACAGAGCAGGAAGGATCAGGAAAAAACAGCTGTTCAGCACAAGACACAGAAAGTCTCAAAAAACGTAGGCAGTTCTGTGAAGAGTCAGAGGTCCCAACTTTGACTGTTAGCCTCCTGTTCTCCTCTGAGCTACACTCACAATAAGTTTCCTACGTAGTTCTTCCCCAAAAAAGGCAGACATGGAATGTCTAGTGTTATCTGTGAAACTATTTAATTTGAAAAACAATATGGGTTTTTATCCTGAAAAAGCCCCAAAAGAATGCATTCCTCTTCCTAAATTATCCAGTTAATATGTGCTGTAGTCTGATTTTATTAAGACAGAGCAGTTTCACTACTTGAAATGTATGCCTTGAGCACGCATATAGTATTTCTGTGTAGGACAAACATTTATGAATTACGTATTTCAGATGTTCCTATCCATAAAAGTGTGAGACTGCAGAACTGGATAGTTTCCTTTGTTTTTCAGGGAACTTTGTAGCTCCAAGATCTCCTTGGTGCTGGAGTTAACTTCTGACCAATATTAATTTAAAGGTAACTCAGGTGCACCTATACTCTATACCTATACTGAAGACATGGTCAGCATTGTACTTTAGACATATCGTTAGTTTCTTTAAGTAACAAACTTTGTGGTGAACTACTAGAATTACTCTAATAATTTCCCTGCCAATACCATTAGTTTGGGAATGCTCTTTCTTCAATAATGTTTTACTCCTGCTTCTTGTCCTATTTGAGCTCTGTGAAGTATGTAGTTGATGAAAGGTGTAGGCGAGATGTGCTTTTGTTTACTGTATGTTGCATTTTTTAATTTAAGCAGGCAGGCAGGAAGTGCCCTGAAGCAGCTCAAGATAAGACTAAGAAAGTGGGTACCACATTATGCTAACTCGGGATTGTGCCTGTATTGAACAGGCACTTTATAACCTTCTTGATGTCTAAAGAGCTTTATGTGTGTTCCTTCCTAATTTTTCCTCCAGGAAAAAGGAAATTTTTCCGTCTCAAAAAGAAAAATAAATAAGTAAGATAAAAGTACTTTTCCTGTAGAACAATTAAAGAAACTGAGTAACCATATATATGCTCCAACACTAATAACTGGCATATAACTTGAGGTATTTGCTGGAGGTATTTGCATGAATCCTGAATGATCAGCTGGCAGTGGTCTCTGGTCTGGCTTCAGCTGCCTGGAATCTACAATTGTTTTGCATTTGCTTAACTTACAGAAGGAAACATATATTTTCCCTCACATGAAAGGAACAGCAACCTTTTGTTACTTGACAAACACGTCCCACAGATCTGAATGTGACTCTGTTTCTTGTTTTTGATCCACACATCTTTAGAAAGCTTCCCCAGTGCTTTTACTTGTGTACCTATCTATTTCTATATTTATTGTTTCAAGCAGACAACCCGAAACTTTCTGTTATATGTCCCCCAGCTTCACCAAGGGATTCCGTGACAATTCCCATTACTACCAAGATGCTTTTCAACAGTTCTCAGTTTGCTTTAGTCCATTTCTTCTTTCCTTCCTCCAGTTGCCATTTTTTGTCATACCCTGCTGATCACATCACAGGTTCCCATGACAATTCTTAGCACTGCAGCTATACAAGTAGAGGTTGCTAGACTGAAAGTCAAGAACATGGTCTTCTTTGCAACAAGGCATTTGTGTTGTTGGGCCCTCCAGAGGATGGATGACAGTTCTCGTACTGAAACTCAGGCTTTATATTCAAACTGTTGTGAAGCTATAAGGAGTGGTGCTATGATTTCATAGATCATAGGAAGAAATAAAAGTATATCTAGCAAGTGACTTAGTCTATTCATCAACAACTGCATTATTCCCTGGGGTAGCTATTCTACTCCTTGAAGGAGCTGATATTTAAATATCTAAGGTAACAAGTCTTCTACCAAAACAATTGGGAATTTCTGTTAGAGAATCACTATACCAATGTTGTTATTAGTCTTAATTGCATTGCACAAGACTTGATTGCTCATGCAGATCTCTAGTCAAAGATCAGTGCATAGGAGGAAGCTGTACAAGGGAGAAAAAGCATATTCTCTACCTCTGGTGTTTGTAGTCTTAGGTCAACAAGGGGTAGCTGGTGAGTTTCCCAGCATAAGGACACAGATGCCAAATTTAAAATGAAATTGAGGAATCCGTGTAAAAAAGCTTTCCCTGTAGCTAGTACAAAACTGTAGGAATGGGTGGTCTAAGACAAGTCAGGTTTTAAGGGAGGATTTAAAACTGGTAATAGAATTCCTTCACACATGTTGAGAGTGACTTTTTCAGCAGAGGATGTAAAGAGTAGAAATGTTGATAGGAAAAGCAAATGATCGATACTAGTGCAAAGTTTAGGGCTGATATCTTGTTCAAATCACAAGTCTTATAGGAACAGGGTAAAGTAGATGACCTTTTTAAAGGCTATCACAGAAAGCTTGTTTTGTGTATGCAAAGGATCAAGCCATACATCACGGGAGCCATGCATCCAAGGCGGTTGGGGCAGTTGATTAGTATCAAGGTGAAGAAGCAACCACATTTCTTGTGTATTCATTTTTAACTCTCAGTGATGATATAGTAGTCAGATACTAGCAAAATTTGTCAAAGTCTTACACAGGAATGACAACCTGATGAATAGAAAATGTGTGAATTTTCTAAATCCTAAGTTATTCCCTTATTTAAAAATATGTGTTTCTTCACATGGCACTGTCATGATTCTGAGTCTAGCTAGTTTTGCAGCATTTGAGATTCAAAGCTCTCACTTTTCACAGCATCTGTGTATGACAAAATATGGTAATGGTTGAATGGTGGGAGGTCAAATAGGAAGACCATCTAAGCCACGAAATACAGGCCACTACATCAACCAGGGTAATTAACTTACACAGATATTGTATTATGTTTGATTCCATTTAGCAGTGGTGAAAATAGGCTCAATCGACTGTGTCATCAAAATATGGACTTTTCTAAAGCAGCACAATACATGATGCATTAGGAAGAAATGGAATATTGAGTAAACACTGAAGCAACAGCTTGATAATTTTTAGGGTCTGTGAACTGCTAAAGCAACTGCTTTAGGTATGCTAATTCAATAGGTTCATTTTCACCAACAGAAAAGGGAAACTAATGAAAGTAATGAAACTTTATACTTTAAAATAATGAATATAGAGAACACAGAGGTCAACTTCTGCATTTCATCTTGAAACTGCTGGACTCAGATTTACAGAACACAGTCCAACTTTTTGTGAGAGCTCCAGGCCTCTTGCTCATCTTTCCTTAATAACCATCCCAAATGCTGAATGAATAAGGTTGAATTCTTACATTGAGAAAAATAATAATGCATAATTAAAGGCTGTATGGAGGCACAGAGGAGCAAAAAGGTACAGTTTAGATTGCATACACCACCTTAATTTTGGCACAAGAAACGTCTGCATATGGAACTTCAGAAAAGTTAGATGGTGTATATTACTGATATGGATATTCGAAATGGGAATTTTCAAAAATAAGAACAAACTAAAAGACCCCCAACACTTGGTAAACAGAACTCTTTACAGGTAGCAGGTGATTACTCTCTTTTATTTATGTGTGCATGATCAGATAATTTGAGAGAAATAGGATTCTATTACTCAGAGGGATGTCGATAAACAAATGACTAAAATGAAAGCAGAACTTAGTAATATGTGGAAAGGAATTGCTTTTCCATAGGAATAACAAGAAACAATAAATTATATGTAAGTTTTCTCTATCATTTAACTTTCTCACAGGAATAAAAAACATAAACTCCTTGGCTGTAATAAATGGTCTCCTCCATCCATCACAACTGTTAAGGGAAAAATTGGTCTTAGGCATTTTCAGAATTTTTTAGCAGTTTTTAGGTTTCAGGGTTTCAGTTATAGATTTTTGTCCTCCGTCATGGACATGCCCCATTAATCAACTATACATTGTAATTTTGGGTAAAATGTGGTCCGAATAATTTTTCATTTGATAAGAGGTAATTCTTTCAAAACTGTTTCCAGATTGGATCTGAACAATCTGCTGTGCATGTGGAAGAAACTTCAGCTTCTTGCACAGAGAGGGAATTTCTTAAGGACTGTAGATCGTGCAATTGCTTTGAGAACTAAGCTGTATTGCAATTCATTTTTTTAAGAATTGCTTTAACAAGAAATTAATGCTAATATAATTTTGCCACCACTGAAACCTGCTATGGTATCTATACTGATAAACTTCTTCAATCCTTGTTTACCTCCAGGGTAGCCTCTAGACTACTGAACTATACCCACATAATTTAATTCCCAGGGTCTAGCGTGGAGGAAGCCAGTTAGTTTCTCTTAGTAGGGAACTCAGGAATAGGAAAAATGAGACGTGTATTCAAAAAAAAAAAAAAAAAGAAAAAAAAAAGAGGGAAAAAGAAAATTATTAAAAAAAGAAAAAAAAAGAAAAATATCCTTTTCATTGACATAGCCATGGCAGGGGGGTTGGAACTAGATGATCTTTAAAGTCCCTTCCAACCCAAACCATTCTATGATTCTATGATTCTAAGTTTTAAGTTGATGTCACCATTTGGTCTAAAGAAGAGAAGAGTGATTGGATTTCAGTAATGAGAGATCCTCACATACACCTGAATCCTACAGTCTGGTACTGTTTGGTCAGTGGGATTCTGCATGGGCCCAGGGTGATTGGATCATGGTGAACGTGAACGTGCATCAGAAAGGAAGGAGGGAGTTAGGCAGCATCAGTCCCAAAAGTCTCAGTGAGGGCTGATGATCATGCATACAGCATGTCTTCTATTATAGTTCATATTTTATGAAAGAATTGTGGCCCTACTATACTCTGTGAAGGACTCCAATATCACTTCAGGAGAGCCAGCATTTCAGTTGTACTTTTTGAGATGTATGCTTAAACCCAGTGTGACAACCTGCAAGTGCTTTCCAATATGATAGCACCACTGTGTAATTTGCAATGGTTGCATGGAAACAGAGGATGGGGCTGTCGAATCTATACTTTGCAGTACAGAATAGCAAGCGTCACCTTTTTATCACTCCTTACTCCGACTGTAGTTGTAGTTATAAGAAAGGAAGCAGCTACTCTTAATATTTCCTGTTGTAGAAAGGGAAGATTTTACTAGAGGCAGGAATATGACATAGGCCTCGTGATTCACCAGTCGGACTAGCTAAGATTTTTTTTTTTTAAAGCTAAGTAATTTACTCTTCACTCTGATAAAGGAAAGCTGTTGCACAGGCAGCATTCTTGCTAAGCAATAATTAAATCCTTCTTTTCTTCCTGGCATGGTGGCTTCTTGATGAATGAGCTCCTGTGAAAGTAATAGCTCCTAGTAGCTCCTGTGCCACTAACTAGTGCTGCTTATCTAAGTCTCATCTTGCCCAGTGCTAGACTGCTTTGGCAATAAACAGGGACAGATCTCGACTTGTCTCAACTTCGGTGGGAGATGAAGGTTCATATGGGATGCTCTCACCACCTCAATTTCAGATCCCATTGCATTTTTACTGCCATCCAGCAGTCTCCATGGCAACCCTCACTGCAGAACAGTATCTTAAGCATTGCATATGTGCAGCACATGTTTTCTTTACCTCCTGCTTTCCAGCATTTTATTTGTTTTGGGGTTGCTTTTTTGTTTGTTGGTTTTGGGGTTATCTTCCCCTACAAAAATAATGGCTTTAATACAGATAATGAGTCTCCTGTGTCACCAGATGATCATTTGGGTACCTTTCCAGTAGTCCTTTCTGGGTTGAAATTATGCACTAATGATCAAGTGTCTTTTTTCGTACATTGTTTCCTGAGGTTGGTTTATAAATGCATGTGGGTAGTGCTAATGGTACAGCAGTGGTGTTTGCACTGCTAAATCTATATACAAATGAAAGACAATTAGGATGTATGCAGTCATGCATGATCTTTTTTGGAGGCATTGTACAATATTTATACTTCTTTGTGCTTCATCTGTTCTATATTAGATGGCTCTTTAAGCTGGAACCCTGTTGAAAGCCTTGTGCAGAGAGTAAGGCTATTATTGTGCAGTTTATTCAGGAGATTATGAATTTTGCAATAGTGTTACCAACTTCAAATCTTCATGAACAGTATCTACATGAATATGGTTTGCCCAGTACCTATGATGCACTGTCAAGGATTAAAAGAATATCATAGGGCAGCTTGAAGCAACCAGCATCTGCTTTTGGACATCTTATATTAGCAGTGACGTTGTCCACAGGAAATTGCTTCTTTTCTACTGGTGGAACTTTGTCTCTCTGGATGCTAAGAAGTGCTTCTGCAAGAGCAGAAAAGGAAAAGAAGGGGAAAAATAAAAAGAAGAAATGAAACTAAAAGAAGGAAAAGAAAACAGAAAAAGGAAAAATAAAAATAAAAAATAAAGAAAAAGAAAGAAAAAATACTTCAGAGGAATAAAAAACCAATTGACAAATGACTAATGGAGAGTCCTTGGAAAGAAAATAAAAAGTTACATTGATGTCACCACACTGCTTCCAGTAGCACATTTAAGGGAACTCAATCAAAGTGTGTAGACCAAGCATTTAACCTCGCCTGACCTTCTTGAAACTAGTCCATCTCTTCCTTTCTCTGATCTCTTGATCCTTTATAAGTGTTGAGATTATTGTTTCCAGGAACACATAAAGGGGAAGGATCCACAAGTGGACAGTGATATTCAAGGACTCAAAAGAACTGGATATTTCCAACTCACTTTGTTTGTGATGTCAAGTAAAACATTTAGTCTGTCTCTTGTAGTACTCCAACTGAAAAATTAGGCTTGAGTGTTTTACATCGCAAAGGTTGTGTGAGTATAAAATTCATTGAGGCTGATGAAGCATTCAGCTGATAGACTCATCAGTAGATGAGCTGGGATATAGTTTTACATTACAAAATGGCATTATAATTTATTAATATTTTTAGATCATATAGGGATTTTTTTGTAAAATTTCCCCAGAGAGAAAAATTCTTTCTGGTTAATTCAAAGTAGCACAAGTCTTCTCATGAGATTGCTTCTGTGCAGAGAGGAATCTGGAAATTTGAAAACTCTGCAGCTGAAGAAAGGCTGGAACAAATGTCTCCTGTTCCTGGATTCATAATCCAGTCTCTAAATGATACCAAATGATATAACCGTATGTTAAATGAGTCAGTTTTGTCTAAAAGGGTGTCTTCGAAGCTTATATATGGCAGGAAATTTTACAGATGTGAGTTCCCACCTGGTCCTGAAACTTAGCATTATCGATGAATGCAAAGAGTCCAGCAAGAGACGGTGTCATCTAAACCACTCCATCTTCCAGTGTTTCCTGTAGCCTAAACTAGGCTCCCCTATAGCTTGAGTGCAGTGGGTATTGCTAAACCCACTCTTACACAAAGGAACCTAGTTCTCCTGAGGTATAGCGTAAGATACATAAATAACTAACTCAGATATTTCAATCCCACCCCAGAAATTTTGAGTAATTTTGAGGATCTGGTCTGAAATAGCTTGCCCAATAATTCCCAAGAAACCTTGCTAGAAAAGGAGACTGAACCCAGGTCTCTGACACCCACTGAGAAGTCACCTTCTGTTTGTATATTCTGCAGAGAAAACACATTTATCCTAAAGCTACATGAAGTGACACTGACTGCAACCTTTTCCAAAGCGTGCTCCATGAGAAGCATTTGCCAAATAAGTAAACACAACAACAGTGTAGAAAGATGCTTTTGCTTTCAATGCATAGCATGAGATGAAACAGTATCTGCAAAGAAAGATGAAAAAGAACAGAAAGTTCCTTCAATTCTTATTGTTTAGGAAGGCACGATACTTTGCAGAAAGGCGATATTCAGGAATTCAGTGTACTTTTTGTAAGAAGTGAAGCAACAACAATAGCAAAAATCTTGAAAAGAGAAATTTACTCTTTTACCTTTTTGATTATGTCCTTAAAGATAAAAGATCGTTGTACAAATTATGTATTAGTGAACATGGTATGGGAAAAAGTAAACACTAGATACAGAAGAATAAAGCAAAATAATTTAACATTCATAGACATATGCCTAACAATTTTTCCTTTTGTTTGTTTTCCTGAAAAGTCATTATGTGCCTTATCACAGTTGAGTAACATAAATGTCTGGTTCACTGCTAAGTCCCCACACAATTTATTTTATTTTGTTACTGGAATTTTGTTTGCAATGAGTCAACCAGTTTCTTATGAAATGAAAGCTGAGTGCAGTTCTCTGGGAGAGCACTCAGGAGTTCTGCTGGACTGAAAAAAAAAAATACATTACTCTCCTTAAAGGTCTCGTATCCTCAATTTGGCAAACTGTGTCACAGCCCTCATATTATCGCATGTATTTGAACTGGAAAAATGACTAAAAACTCTGTTTTTGCAGAAACGGTCTAGGATAGAAGTCAAATGAGATCTAGGCAATAGAATAAGTGGAATCTGGAGGGTAACTGGACTGATTGAATTCAGGTAACTAGCTCTAGATAAGCTGAATAGATTTCAATATCCTACTGACTAATGATTAGATCTCCATGGAATATAAACAGGAGCTTAGACAGCTATAGTGCCTGCAGACATTGTCGTGCAGGTATTTAAATTTTGGCATCATTAATTTTGAGTTGAATTCCACCTAGGCACTCTGTTTAGTTTGGAGAAGAGGAGGCTGAGGGGAGACCTCATTGCCGTCTACAACTACCTGAAAGGAGGTTGTAGAGAGGTGGGTGTTGGCCTCTTCTCCCAAGGGAATAATGACAGGACCAGA
>JAOXNO010000033.1:45022840-45036514 GCA_028565335.1 Limnodromus scolopaceus | reverse complement strand
GTAGCATATCTGCCCATTTTGACATTTTTAGTACAAAGTTTAATTGTGTCAATTTAATCAATATAAGCAAATAGAAAAAAATTCAACCTCATGCACTGACAGTAAACCATATTAGATTAAGTAGATGTAGTAGATGGAATCCTGGTTTTTATGCTATTCCAGCACCTTAATCAAGTAATTATTTTTCTCCCTAACACATTGTGGTTTTACTCTTTAAAGCCAACTCATTTTTGCTGGTAGAGTAGATGTGTCTGAGTTCATCTTTGCATGATCACTGTCTGAGACAGCCTGTCTCCAGTAAGCACAAAGCCTTGTGAGCTGTAAGAATTGAGTACCGTACTGTAGCATGTGATATTATTCAACAAAGCCTTGTTTACCCTGAGTAAGAAAGTCTTCAGAAATACAAAATTCTATTACAAGCACAAATAGTTAAGCTTATTTACATTGGCCTCACAGAAATAGTGCATGGGTTTGTTTGAAGTACTAGGTAGGGTCTCTTCTAGTCATTTTTTGACACTCGCTCCCTTGTGCACCTATCAAAAATTTAAGTGTCTTTTTCATTTCCCAGAAACAGTGGGAGGTTTTTTTAAAGCAAATAATACCCTATAGATAAACAGATAAAGCAGGACCCAAGCAATTTCTGTTTTTCTTTGCGGTACCATTGAATTTAAAGTACTTCAAGGCCTTTACTTGTATGAAAAGCTTTTGAACTGTAGTGTAAATTCATTATTATTTTGTAGATCTTGAGCAGTTTTGTGTTGGGACTTAAACAATGAGTTTTGCATCACCTGCTTTAGCCAACTAAATGTTTTGGTGTCTTCGCACAAGGTAATCTGTTAGGCTTTGACATGAGCAATTTAGGAACCTGAAGAAGAGAGTTTCATTCCAAATATCTTAAGATCTCTCTTTCTTGACACTAGAAGAAGCCTAGATGATTAAATTATAGTAGATTCTAAATTTTATCCACCTATAGTCAG
Source organism: Limnodromus scolopaceus (assembly GCA_028565335.1). Classification (NCBI taxonomy): domain Eukaryota; kingdom Metazoa; phylum Chordata; class Aves; order Charadriiformes; family Scolopacidae; genus Limnodromus; species Limnodromus scolopaceus. The sequence continues at coordinate 45,035,537 of JAOXNO010000033.1, read as the reverse complement.
AGGAATTTCAGAGGTCTCCCAAGGCAGTCCAGTCATTTCAAATAATGTATTTTTTAGAGCAAATCAGTGTTTTTACTTGGTTACCCTTGAAGCATTGGAGCCTTTTCAGGGTCTGTGACAGGTTAATAAGAAAGTTGAATCTCATGTCTGTAAACTCATACAAGGAACTAAAACTTCCTAGGGAAATGTTTGGGAGTTCAAAATCTGAAAAAGTGCAATACCATCTTTATTACCTAGACACCAAGCCTTTGTGTCATTAAGCTGACAAATGAGTTAACCATTTACTACTTGCTTTCCAATCTCTGTGTTTTTAAAATATCACAGAAAGACTTGTCAGGAATCCAAAATATTTGACAGCAGGAAGCATAAATACATGTTCTCATTGGTGTGCTTTAAAGTCTTTTTCACATTTTAAAATTGAAAATTCCCTAATATGGCCCATCTAAAATAGCTAGTGGTCTTTCAGAGTTCTTTGCTCTTAATTAATTTTTGTCATTGAATTGCTCTTTGTGACACTAGTATAAAAATTATTTAATTTCAGTGGTGACTGAGAAGAGAACATGGAAGCATTTCACAAGTTGAAGATTTTCTATTTAATTCAGAAGATACTGTTTGTACCTTGAAACAACAAAATACTTAAAATTCAAAATGCATGTGCTACAGAATGGGTTTGGGAATTCATTTTGTTATCGTCTTTGACTCTTGTTGTTAAAGCAATCTAGGAATTGAGAAACACATTAGCTTAACCCTAGGGAAATGCATATATATGCTAAAAGCTGAAAGAAAGTAGAAGGCTAGAGAGATAATGAATTCACTAAAGGGCATATTTTTTCAACTATATCTGAAAGTTATCTGGTACTTTGAGAAAGTAACCCTTACTATTGGTCCAGCTCACAGATTAAACTGGCCAACAGACCAGTTAATTTTATGTCTAAACCTGTCAGTCATCCACTGTCTGGTACACGCTTTGTAATAGAACAAAAGGGGACTCAAAACAACTGTTTAATACTATTTTATCTAAACTAGCTGTCATATACCTGGCAACATGGGAGAAGTAAGGCACTGAAGTCTATATTAGTTTTTAAAGACTTGTACTTGCGACACCAAGAACTCAATCATTAATTTTTAACACTGTACAGGAGTGGGAATCATACTGCAACTTTCATTCAAATAGCTTAATAATACACATTAGATTCAGTGTTGAAAACTGGTCATGGCCTTTCTTTTTGTCTGTTGGATATCACTGAAGACGCAACTAAATGAGAAAGAAAACGCCACAACACCACCCACCTTCAATTTGATTGTGTAAGGTGCCAAATTTTAATTTCTTTGGTATTTTGTGTCGTTTCAGATTTTCAGTGTGTATATGACTTAGTTATTTATCTATAATGACATGCCTAGTCAAATTTTTCTCTGTAATAGCAAACTTTTACTATATATAATGCACCAGAAGTTCACATTATACTAATATGAATCTTCCATACTTTTTGGTCTGGAAACACAGAATGCAGTGGCACCATAGTAAACAAAACTTCGACAACAATTAAAGCCCTAATAAAAAATTAAAGACCTGTTTTGAAATGATCCATATTTAGGGAGTGCTTCTTCTGAACCAGAAGATAACTATTTGATTTCAGATCAGTTTGAGGCTTCCCAAAATTGTGGTGAAACAGCACCTATAAGTGAAGTCTTACACCATTCTTTCTAAATTCCTACTCACACATTCATTCTAAATGTCTACGTACACTGAAAAAAAAAAAAAGGACATTACATCCTAAAAAAGGTATTTCTTCTAAATGATTTAAAAGCATTGGGTTGTGGCATTAGGTTTACATAATTTGATGGAGTCATATTTAAGGCAAATTAAACTAAATAGGCTTTATAATACATGTTCTACCCAACATTGGTTTTTGTGGGGTTTTTTTTAATTCCCTTTAATTTAATAAACCATCACCTCATATGAATAAATATTTTAAAGATTATGTGAATTTGCAGAAAACACGAAATAGTATTGGCTTGACATTCATTCAAATATCCTCTTTTTTATTAATAAAACTGAAGGCTTTTATTCAATACCTATGTAAAAGCTGTTAATGGAACATATACCTTTCTGCATTGTGGTTCATTCAGTTTTGTGTGGCTCTCTTCTGGCATGTTTTACAAATAATCTCTCTTTCTCACTCAATGACTCTCCTTCCAAACTCTGTTACTGAGTGCTGTTTATTTCAAAGCACTTTTGAGTAAGCATTCAACAGTGAAGTCATTTGCTTTGGTGAGGACCTGTTTTCCTTTCATTTGATCATCTGTTTCTACGTGTAATACAAATCAGCCCAGCATTTTCAGCAAAAAAGTTTTGCAGGTACCTGGTGAAATCCTGACCTAAGAGAAGTCAAAGAAAAATTCACTTGAGTTTGAACCAGAGGAGAATTTCACCTTTTGAGTTTCAGACTAAGAACATCCATTGCTACAGCCATAACTTAGTCATACCTCAAATAGACCATGTAATTTTAGCAAATGATTCCACACTAGTCACATATGGAATTAAACTATGTATTTGAAAAATATGTTTACTCTTGATGTAAAGACTTCAAGTGACAAAATCGCATCCCTTGATAAATGGTTCCAGTGGTTGGTTACTGGCATTGTTGAAATACATGCTTTTGCTTGAATTCGGCAAGCTTCAGTTTTCACCCACTGAATCCTGATATCCCTTTATCTAGTGGATTAAGAAGCAGTGTAGGAGCAGATAAGTGGTCCACTGCTTTAGCTTCCTTCCCCCTACTTTACAGGCATTAATCATTGCCCATTAGTATTAGGCAGGATATATTGTAACAGATCTTGCTGAGTTTCTTCTGTCAGGTACTTCCTATAAGGTTGTGTGAGGTCCTAATCTAAAGGAGGCTTGTGCTATAAACTTCTTTTAGCCTACATGCCATAGTCCAAGGTCACAGCTTCTTTTATCACCAAGGAATTTTTCTACTGTACTTCCACTAACCTTGGATGGTGCTGCGACTACAGCAGTCTTTCCCACTACAGAAGACTGTGTCTCTCTGTCTTCTGTCTAGAGCTCCCTGTAGTGCCTTTAATTTTTTTTTTTCCTTTTAAAAATCCTTCTTTGAACGCTTAAACTCTTCACAAGTCATCTCAGTCTCTCTGTCCTTCTTGAAGTGTTTCTATATCTTCAGTCCTTTCTTTCCAGGCTGGTAAGAAAAAATTAGTATTATTAACCTGTCTCAGCTGGAGTAAATGACCAGTTAAGATTTAGTGACCAGCTATTGCCACTAGTTTGACACTAACAGAACACAACCATTATCAGCAGTATTTGGTGCATACTCGCATAAATGTATCCAAGATTATAATAGGCCCATATTAGCAGCTTCAGAAGACTGACCAGAATTCATTAATGTGGAGTCAGAACTCTCAATTCATCATGGTGGGCCAGGAATAGGAAGTTTCTCCCCTGTCCTATGACACAGAGTTGGGTGAATATGTCTGAAATTCTTCCAGGACCACAGCCATTTTAATTCTCTTGCCAATCCTGTCCCAGCTTTATAGCTTCATTGACCTGGGGACACCCTGTAAAAAAAAAAATACTCTGCACTTTGCTTTGGAGGACATAGTACAAGAGGTTGAGAGAATTGGATTTCTTTTGTTTTAGGAACATAAGTATAGCAAGAAATCATATTGCTGTCTTCAGCTACTTGACAGGAGAATATGGATGTGACAGAGCCAGAGTATTCTTGGATGAGCATAGGAACAAGACAAGGGATGACAGACACAAATTGAAATCTAGGAAATACCAATTAAATATGAGGAAATATTTTTGTCTGCATGGTGTCTATCAAATCTCCATCCTTTAAGATATTGAAAGGTCAATTGGACAAGGTCATGTGTAGCATACAGACTTACATTCAAGGAGGTTGGAGCAGAAAGCTTCACAGGTCCCTTACAAGCTAGATTATTCTGTGATTCCATTATAATCTTTTCTGAATTCATTTTCCTATGTCATAATTTCTTTTGCGCGATCTTTCTGTATTCAAGAGTAGATACAGCGTTTTAAAAAAGAAAAGACTTGTGTGACTTTTGGTGTTGTGGCAGCACGAGGCACTGCTGTTCTATCTATCTGTAGATGGGCTGTCATAGATCCCAGTTTCCATACCTACCTCACCTTTAGTAGACCACTGTGTAAAATGATGTATATTTACTTTAGGCTGAATGTTAATTAGAAATCTAAATGTAAAAGGTAATCTCTTTCTATTGCTCATTTATACATGATTTAGCTAATATTTAGCAATTTGTTGATGGCAAAGCAGCTTTACAGAATTCTGGTTGTCCTCCAACATTCTTTATTGAAAGATTCCAAATTTTGACTTATTGAACCAACCCACCAATGAACCAAACAGTAAAATATTTTTTGACCTTTTCACTCTCGTGTCTAGTGTTGTACCGAAGTGCTTTAGGGAATATTTTAATCAAATGCAGAAGCTTGTGTAACTCTTAAGATTAATAGTTTGTATTTGCCAATACTGTAAGTGCTATTGTATTAACAAACATTGAAATGTTAATTACAAGAATACATTATGTGACACAGACCTTAAATATATATTTCTCTGAATAAAAATGTAGGGGTTTTTCCAGAATTATTAAGCAAGGAACAAAAAGAGTGGACAACAAATAACCACACAAAAAACCCGCAAGGGACCATTTTTCATGGATTCATAGATTTTAGGCACAAAAGGGACCAATGTAATCATCTCAGCTGCCCTGCAGGTTTAAAGGCTTTGAATTTCACCTACTGTCTTCTGTGTAGAACCAGCAACTAGTTGTTCAAATAAGACATATATATGTTCAAATAAGAAAATATTCTCTCTTCAGAGAATATCCAGGTATTAGTTCAAAACTTCACATGTTAGAAGATCAGTCATATCCCTTGGTAAATTCTTCCTGTGGTTAATTATTTTCACAATAAGAATGTAGAGGGTTGTTTCATGCTTGGATGTTTGTAGTTCTCTAGCAAAACAATGAAGGGTCTGTCATAGGCACTTGTCCCAAGATGGAGAATGGAGTAGTACTGTCTAACTGTACTTTACTGCATAGCCCCATTATTCAGCATCACCTGGGAATGGGAGATCAAGGTTTAATATTCTCATCTTGCTGAGAGTGCTCTGTTCATACAGCGAAGCATATTTTACTCTAGGGCACTCACAGCCTTTCCAGTTGGTGCTATTTATTAAGCCAATATGAAAGAACAAGGGAAAATAACCCCATAAATTTGGGATTAGGAGCTAACCTAGAATGCCAGGATTTGAGTCCTAATTTCAATGAGTATGTACGCGCCATGAAAGCAAGTGGAGCACTGTTAGTGGGATAACTTCAGAGAAAGGCATAGCATAATCGCATATTGCAAGTTGACTGGGAAACACTTGTGAGTAATGAGACATCTGGGATTGAATGTCCACAGGTAGAGAAGAAAATTGAATTACCTACCCTACCTCTTGTTTAAGTGCCTGAAACAGTGGATTACTGACTAAAAGACAGGTGATGTCCCTTCCTTACATGTGTCCAATTCGTGCCCTCAGAATTTAAACCAGGTCTAAATGGCAAATTTCACTCAAAACTAGTTGGCTTCTTTTTTCAGGTAGTTAAAGTAAGAAGTATTTTTCACCTTTCTATACTGAAATATGGAACCTCTCAACATGAAGTAGAAATTACAGTAAATGCATCTATTCAGCTGAAGTTTAGACCATGTTTGGTAAAGAGTATTAAAAAATCATGTAAAGCAGATAAAACTGATGATAACATGGTCTGGGAATGATTCTTTGCTGTATTATTAGTCAAGTCCAACATAATGGATTTCAGTGTGACTCCATGCTTTTTCTTTTCTCTCACTGATTTAATTTTAGCACAATCCATTCAGTTTCAATTTCAATTCATACATGTATGAGGAGGCAAAGGCTTTCTTTGCACAGTCTTCAATGTGCAGATGTATTAACTGTTTCCGAATCGATACAGATCTCAAAGCTCAAATACAAATTGTGCATTTAAGAGAAACCTCATATAAATCAAATATATAGTTCTTATTTATATATATGACAGAAGGAGAAGGACACCTCTGTCTTTCAGAAATGTGTCTATTCTCAACATGTATTGTGTCTTTAAAACAGAGGGCTGAGCTGCACCTTTTCTATTTACCAATCTCTTTTCTAATTAACATGAATGTACATTAAAAGTTCAATATACATTCTTGTATTTGAAAATAAAATAATTTTTTCAACAGAATTCACGTGTCCTATGGGAATAGAGGAGTATACGTTTAACTGAAAGGGTGATAAATAGTAAGAATAAATAACACAATCTGCTTTGCCTTACTGTTGAATAAGCTATTCAAAACTTAACAGAAGTATTCTGGGCTGAATAAGCTTTCAGCAGTGCAGTGTGCTTGGAATTCATAAACAAGAAGGATTTCAAAGCTGTATAGAATAAAGTCAAGTATCTGTGATCCATGCAGTTATATTTCAACATTTGACCTAACATATATAGATGCACACACACACTGCCCTCTCTCTATATATATATATGCATATATATATCATATAGATAGTGAAGTCCAACTGAATGTGGTAAGACTGATTATCTTTCTTACCCCAATAACTCTATAGAATATGCTAATGGAAACCGTAGCACTGCCTTAGAATTCTGAAAGTGTTTTTTTTAAAAAGACATTACACTTGTGGTTTTTAGAGCACATTTTCCACAGCCTTAGCACATTTTGAAAGGGATCAATTATTTTTTTTTGTCCACAGTAAGACCCTGATGTATTCAGAAAAGGGAAAAGAAAAGACAGACAATGGGCCACGGATTATTGTACGACTGAAAAACTAAATTATGGACTTCTCTTAGTAAGAAATCAAAGAAAATATATTATTTGTTTTTCATGCAACTTAAAACACTTACAATGTTCTATCTTCTAATGCCAAATATAATACCAGTTGTAATTATTTATTTCCTCTGACCTTTTCACTACTATTTAGTGACATTATCATTTTGACACATCAGGGTAGGATAACTACGAAATTAGTTGTTTTTTTTACAAACAAGAACCATCTTAATTTAGCGAAAGCAAGAGAACTGTGTTTAGAACTGCAGTGACGGAGACTCACAAGGAAGTATCTTGCCTTGAGTGAAGATCAAACATAATAAATAGGCATGTTTTCACATGAAAGAACCTAGGCAATTAGTTTCAATGGTTCTAAATTATTATACAACCATGAGGAAAGTGGGAGAAATAAATAGGGATTTGTTCTGTTAAATTTTAGGGTTGTTACATGTATCATATATTGTCTTCCTATCTGTTTGCAAACTGGTGACTATATTCCTCTACACGGATAGAAGTGTGTATGTGATGCGTTGACAAAAATCGCAGCATAAGCAAGACTTCCTCCAAAAAGTTTGCAGTGAAAGCTTTAATGAACTTTAAGTAGTATATCCATTTTGGTTAAACTTCCAATCTGAAGGATTTCACATTATGGAGGACTGAGAAATTCTATCACTTTGCACAAGAAAGTATTATCCGCCAAAAAATCATACAGAGGTTGAGTGAAATGCACCTTCTACCTCCTGTTGTCTCCATGGTTTTGGTGAGGAGATGCTTGGTGGAAAAAAGTACAGTGGTGAACTTTACAGTGGTTAAACTTATTTAAGGAAAGTTGATATCAAAGCAGTGTTGACATTCCCTCCTGTGTAACTGGGAGATATTTGCAGATAGAGATTTGAAACCACAAGTGGATTAGTTTCCTACCCTTTCACTTCTTAATTCTTTTTTTCTAAGATAATATGCAGTGCTCTATGTTAGGCCAGTCAGACTACATCTGATTTACATTTAGTAAATTTTATTGTGAATAATTATTTCCATGTAGACTTCATCAAACATATTTTATTTCAGTATCAATATATCCTCAATTTTTTTTTCACAAAGTACGTGCCTTAAACAATTTCTATACAGATACTAAAATACATACACTTTAAAACAAAAATACCTTATCTGATCAGCGAACTAAACCTAACCGGAACTCAAAAAAACCTGTCTGATCAACTGATAACATTATTACTGCACCAGTGCCCCAATTAATTTCTCTACAGAGTCTCTCATTGTAGATTGCTATGTGAATAAATCATTTCCTTGAGAAATTAAATAGCACACAGCAACACTAGATTGTCATAAGCAAAGAAAGCTGTGATGGTCATTAGCTGTTAAACATTTAAGATTTAAAAAATAGCAAGATTGCAGTGTTTTTTCTTTTTTTGCTTAGTTCAAAACTTGATTGCTGTCTCATTTTTTAAAATTTTAAATATGTGTTAAAATATTACTGAAACTGAGTTTCTTACTACAGTAAATATCCTAATAACTATTTTAGATTTTTAAAATCTCTAATAATTTTAGCAAAAAAAAAAGTGTCCAAATGAAGCTTATTTTTCATTCCCAGATTTTCAGCTGGTACTACTATCTGTCACTTACTTTTGGCTCAAACACACTTCAGCAATGCAAACCCTCAAATCTTTACATTCATGTTACAGTCATGTGCATTCAACTTTTATATGTGGGCTCTTTATGAGAAGATGAGTGGATTTAAGTCACACAGACAATTATCTGCAGCTGTGCATGTTTTGCAGCAAGTGCTACTCTCTTTTCAGTCCTCAGTCTATTGATTCTGACCTTCTCATGCTTTTTAACATTATGTAAAATGCAAAAGACAAATATTAAAATGGCTGTATTACAGTGACTAAGCACATAGCACAGATGTCAACATAGACCTCCATATACCTACATCCTGAAAAGTACTTTTCACATTTTGTGTGAATTGAGACAAAAATTACCTTTTGTAGGGCTATGTCTAGTCACATCAAGTCTATATGACTATGAAAATAACTATCACCATACTGATAGATATTATTTATATTTAGTTCAGAGTTTTAAAAATTTGTGGAATAATTAATCCTGCTGGACCATCATCCTGAAATGTTGCGGAGGTGAATTATTTTATCCAGTATCACTTGCATCAGTGTTGAATGGAAACCTTTTCTGTTCATCTTCTCCTGGGCTTCAGAATGAGTACACAGTTTTCATCACAAGTTGCATCATAAATAAGGAATCTCAGTTATCAAAATCCCTCTGGCATGTCACACCGTCTGTCTCATCCTGTTGAAACGTCCCATGCCATGGAATGTTTCAAAGAACATCAGCACCCACTCAAAACTTCAAAATGTTGCACAGCTTTGTCGTAAGTCATTCTTAAAGGTAGCCAGAATTTATTGTCATATTGCTATTTCGTTTTTCCAAAGGACAGTTTTATAATTGTCATGATTTGGCATAACCATTTAAGAGGAGCTGAGACCTACAGCCTTTGATCATGGCCCAAACATAACGGCATGGGCATCACTGATTACTTTGTTGGAGTTTGGAAGTAACCACTCCTGGTGCACAGAGCAATTATATTTGCTGGGCTTGTTCAGCAGCATTTTACATCATGATCATACCACAAACTCCTCCACTGGCTTTTCTTATGTGACTGAAATGCTTGGCAATTTTAGGCAATTTTGACTAATGCCTTAGAAATTACAGAAGCTTGCAGTCATTTGATTCCTTTATTTCATAGACCTTTTGTATTCTCAGAAGGCTATTCAAAAATCTCACCAAATCTGTTGTACTTCCTGCTCTAAGGCAACCTTCAAACAGCAATCCCAGATGTAATGATAATTAAGTAGTGGAGCAGGCCACCAATCTGTATACATGGTATGAATACAAAAATGTGGGTTAGCCTTGAGTGTACTTTGCATTGATATCATCTTGCCTGAAAATGCCTTTGCATAGCCAGTTGCTGCAGCCTAGAAACAATTTTCCAGTTAGGACCTTAACCTACACATCACCTGGAAGGAGAGAGAAGTGTACAGGACTCAGTCTGTTGAACAGCTACTAAATAAGACTGGTCTCTTCACCGGTAGTAGTTATCAGTAAAGTTCAAACTGGAGACTATGGAGTTAAGGTGGGTAAGTTGCACAAAACCTAAAGGCAACATAAAGCTGCAGAAAATGGCTTGACCGAAATGGCTGAGACATGAGGCAGAAACCATTCAGCAAATTGGAAATTGTGAGTCATTAATGATGCATATTGTTCAATTTACAAATTAAATTAATTGTGTTAAAAGTTCATGGTTGTGATTCAAGTAATTTTTCAGAGTACGCATCATATTTAGAAACATTAAGGAATTTCTATGGTTGGAAAGTGAGCTGTTATTTGATGATTATGTCTCTTTCCTAAGAACCCTAAATTAAATTTTTAAAATGTCAGGCAAATTACCCATGTGTGCGTTTCTGAGGCACAAAAACCTTTTAAGGATGTTATTTCTTCATCTGGTAAGACCTGCTATGCCTGAATATACGCAGCACAGTACAGCATCTGGCCTTTTAAGCATTAAAAGCTTCTGAAACTTCTCAGAGGATAAAGTCATTATGAAGTGTATTTTAAAATTAATCCAATAAATTAAGCAAGAGCTTATTCAATTTAATTTACATTTACTTTTTTTTGTCCATAGCTATGAAAAAAAAAAAAAAGCATTGCTTCTGTTCCCTGTTCATTAACTACTGCACTGCAAGTGTCTAGATGGCAAGTATGTAACATTCGTTTAACAGCTTTCTTTCCAGGCATTAATTTGTTGGTTTGTTGGGTCTTTTTCATAGCTATTTACTTTTTGCAGGCCAATACAAAAGGAATATATTCTTTGAACGTTTTAGTGCTTTACTCACGTATTTACATTTTATGCATGAAGAAACTATAATACACAATAAAAGGTCTCACTTGAGGGAAATGCATATTGGTATATTCCTCAGTTTAGAAGACAGATTTTCATCTGGAAGCTGAAGAAAGCTTTCTCTCAAAGTTCATCATCTTAGTTCTGCTTAGACAGTGAAATTAGCTGCCAGAGAATTTTGTGAAATTGCTTTCACTGTAAGTATTCAGAACAAAACTCAACATTAAACTGGGGAAGTTTGCAGAGAATGACATGAGTTATGTGATTAAATGGCAGGCACCTGGGGAGATGCGGGGAGATTTCTCACCAAGATATAACACATAGTTCACCTCAGCTGGTGTTTCTTTATAATCCCTGAGTCACAGTCTCTGTGGAAATACTCTGGTACAGAAAGGCAGTGCTGCCTTTTCTGATTTGAAATCAGATTCTCTTCTAACTTGGCTACCAGCATGCCAATGTTTCCTCATTCTGGCCCTATAATCAGGAGACAGAACGTGGCTTTTATAAGTAGCAGGAGTAAAATCAACTTTCTGTGATAAAAAAAGATTCTGCAAGCATCCCCGTGTAAAGAGTCCTAAGGTAACTGCCAGAAGAGCAAGGTGGAACAAGAATTACCTTTAAGGTGAGTTTTAAACACAATCAGGATGAATTGCCTTTGAAACCCATTGAAACCTTTTCAAATGAAAACACTTCCATGAAGTTAGTCAAGTTTCCTGAGCCTCCAGGAAACCCTCTGCCAACGGTACCCAAAATTCATGGGCATATGAGCACTGCTGTTTAGAAAAAATTGCCCTGCAAGAAATATATGTATTGTATATATATATGCACACTATACTTTAATGCCCTTTGGGTGGCTTTTTTTTTGTTTAATTGAAAAGCTCTTTGGCTGTCGTGTGGCTACGAGCAGTGTTGGCTCACAAGCCATGAGATCCAACTCTTCACTACAAAACTGGCATTTCTGTCTATGTTCTAAGTGACTGTTATTCCAAAGCAAAGATTTCTGTTCTGCAGGAGTGACTCGCAGAAAGCAGTTGGGTGAAGACTATAAATATTCATTCTGAAAATGCCAGAATGTCTGTCTCACCAGCCTGTTTCAAAATTAAAACATGCTGCTTGTGTTGGAGACTAGAGTTCAGGGTAGTGGATAATGAAAGCTGCCCTCGCCTTTACTGGGAAACAGAGCTGAGCAGTCACTGTTGTCATGCCATTCTGACACAGTAATTTTAAACTAAGGTGCTTCACCTTAAACACATCTTAGGAGCCTTTCATGTTAAAAATCACACCAGCATGTGCTAAAATATGGTGGTATTAGCTGTCACTGCATGAACAGGATGCGACGGTGCTATTTTTTATTCAGTCTGGCAAGCGAAAAAGGCATACTGAGTTAATAATCAGTTCCAGAATTAAATACACCTCTTTCTTAGTTTCACACTGCATGGCACATTCATGTTCTATAAATTGCTACTCTCTAAATCTGAGTAGGTGTAGGTTTTTTTATTTTCACCAATGTCTATTGTGAGTAACTTCGGGGGAAGACAAAAACATTTATTTTTTCTATTTAATTTCAAGAAATAATTGATTCATTCAAAAAGCAACAGCTATAGGTAGATTTTAACTGTAACTACTTCAAAAATTGAAATAACAATTCAAATGTTTAGGTTGGTGCATGCATTTTGGGTGGTTTGTGCTTTTAATGCATCCACAGATATATTTTTGCAAATATTCTTACAGATAATGATTCTTTCCACAGAAATTAGTATTATATTACTATTGATTAGTAGCAAATGGAATACCATACACAAGCAGCGTGCAGATTGCTGCCGAACAGATAACTCATCTCTCCTCTACAGAATAATAATGAAAAGATAACGATAAATTTCTATGGAGTCGTG
>JAOXNO010000033.1:44986532-45011986 GCA_028565335.1 Limnodromus scolopaceus | reverse complement strand
GGGGGATATGGTGTAGGGGAGAACTTTGTAGAGTAGGGTAGATGGTTGGACTCGATGATCCCGAGGGTCTTTTCCAAACGAAATGATTTCATGATTCTATGTTGTATACCTATTAGTAGTTTACTTAAATTTGGAAGTATTACTATATATAGTCTTAGCACTAGAATAACTGTCTGCAAAAATTAGTGCTGCATAGAATGTGAGTTTAAATAATCATCATGGGCCTTCCTGATAATGGCATACTAACAAAATGTCTGCCAGAGGCTCTCAGTACATTATCAAAAAGTAAAGGCAATTGATACAGAAAGTCAGTAAAAAAGGACCATCCTTAGAAGATCCTGAGAGGACACACCATACATCATAGCTTTCAAAAGCCAAACCCATCATGTTCCTTGGCCAAAAATCGGACTAATGATACAATGAAATAAGAGCTATTTGATTGTGGCACAGATGTACAAAATATCTCACCGTTTACTCCTTTTACTTGTAACCATGAGAGATTTCATAATGAGCTGCTTTGCTAATTGTAGTACGACACAGAGAAAAGGATTTTCTGAAATAGGCAGACCTCATGAGGCATTTAGGAAGAAAGCTGACATGCAGCCTGCTGTAGTTTCAGTTCCTAAAATCATTTGAGGTCTGAGCCATTGTATGCAGAACACACTACAGCAGAGTATCTTTCAAGTACAAGAACATTGTCACAATCTGGCAGTTTTAAAATGAAAAAGAAAACGTCCCTCCTGGTAACTAGATGAACATCTAACATAGATGGGATTTCAATGTATGTAGGAGATAATACTTATTCCCATTTTTGTTCAGAAATAGATTAAATCCTCACTTTGTCTTTGATTGTTCCTTCTGATTTGCTGCGTTATTTCCACTTTCTCTCTCTGAAGTTTTAACAGCCATTCAATTCAGTTTCCACCATGTACTGAGATGAAATAGCCATAAGTCAGGTTCTGATTAAATTCTTGAGTTCAATCATCATGAGTTAAAATTATCTATTCATAGACTTACATACTATCTTGATCAGGAACTTGACACATCCAGCAGACAGATCTTGAATAAGTCAATATAGAGACAGTTGGCTATGTCTTAAGACATGTATGTTCCTGAAAACTCACTTATCTAAATGAAAATCTAGCACTTTGGAAGACAGTGTGTCTGTTTTATAAGTCTCTTTGGATAGCCTTGAGAACATTTACATTCAGTTGCAGAACACATACAGCAATGAAGCCATATGTGTTGAAATGCTGACATGTCTTCTTGTTGAAAACAAAATCTGTGTCTTTACCCTGACAGCAATCTCTCGCTCTTTGTCCTTCACTAAAGCATCATAGGATAATTCCGGTTGGAAGGAGCCTCAGGAGGTAATTAGTCCAACCTCCTCCTCCACTCTGAGACTTTTTTATTTCATTTTATGTCTGTTGTTATTTCTGTCTGTCCTCCTGCTGTATCTTCTCAATAAACTACCCACTGGTATTGAAAGGCTGATATTAGGTCTCCCTAGAGTCTTGTCTTCTCAAGGTAGAACAGGCCTGTTCCCTCAGTCTCTCTTCATAGGTCTTATTAATGCCAAAGCAACCACATGGGTAGCTGCCAAAACTACTTCATCCTCACTCAGTTTTTCCTTCTTAGTTAATAGAAAATCCAGCTATGTATCCCTCCTGGCTGGCCCATTCAGTACCTGTGTTAGAAAGTTATCCATAACTCACCCCAGAAATCTTGACTGCTTGTGTCTTGCTGTGTTGTCCTTCCAGCAGATGTCAGGGAGCTTAAAGTCTTCTATGAGAACAAGGTTCAGTGATCTAGAGCCTTCGTTGAGTGGTTTAAAGAGGTCTTTTAATCCTGACCTACAAATTCGCAACCCAACTGTCATCTGTCCCAAAGAAGAGATCCGTATAGGCACCATTCACATCTTCCTTTCCTGTCTTTCTTGAAGAGCTCATATTCGCCCATTGAAACATTTGTGCAAGACATCCACTACATCTCAGTCATTTGAAAAATATCACAGTTCAGAGACCACAGGTGGAGCTCTAGATCCTCCTGCTTGTTTCTGAAGCTGTGTGTCTTTGTGTACATACACTTGTGGAGGGTCTCCTTATGCCCCATTTTGTCAGTCCTGAGATACCTTGTTCCAACCCTCCTGCATCCTCTGCTTTCCACCTTGGCCTCTGCTACCTCACTTAAGTATGGTCATCATCTGCCTGCCCCATTGTTCCGGTTTAAATCTCCCTATACTTGACTGGGCAGCCAGTTGGCAAAGATCTTCTTTCCCCACTTTGTTGAGTGGATCCTCTCTCATCAGCCATCCTCGATGCTCAAAGAAGGTGCTGTATAGCAGATCATCTCTGTTCCAATATAGCTGCGGTTTCTTGCGAGACAGATCTTCTGTACTGCAATTGCATTTCCATGAAAAAGAGTGGATGAGCCTGAGCTTTGAAACTCATCCCTGCGAGGGTAAAGGAAAGATCATTAAATTAGTCTGTCTAAGAACTTGATTATTAAGGTTTTCTTCCATAATTTTTATAGAGCCATAGAATCATAGAATGGTTTGGGTTGGAAGGGACCTTAAAGATCAACTAGTTCCAGCCACCCTGCCATAGGGAGGGACACCTGTCCAAGGACCATGGGTCCAAGTTACTCAAAACACTTCCAGGCATCCACAACTTCTCTGAACAACCTGTTCCAGTATCTCACCACCCTCAGAGTAAAGAATTTCTGCCTAATATCTAATCTAAATCTACTCTCTTTTCAGTTTAAAGCCATTATCCCTCATCCTATTACTACATTCCCTAAAAAGAGTCCCTTCCCATTTCTTCTGTAGGCCCCCTTTAACTACTGGAAGGCTGGTAGAAGGTCTCCCCAGAGCCTTCTCTTGCCTAGCCTGAACAACTGCAACTCTCTCAGCCTGTCTTTTCAGGAGAGTTGTTCCATTTCCCTGATCATCTTCATGGCCCTCCTCTGAACCTGCTCCAACAGGTCCATGTCTTTCTTATGCAATGGGCTTCAGAGCTGAACAAGTACTCCAAGTAGGGTCTGATGAGAGTGGAGTACGAGGGAAGAATCACATCACTTGAGCTGCTGGCCACAGTTCTTATGCAGCCCAGGATGTGGTTGGCTTTCTGGGCTGTGAGCGCATCTCAACAGCTCATATTCAGTCCTTCTCCACAGAGCTGCTCTCAATCCACTCATTACCCAGCTTGTATCCATATTTGGGATTGCCACAACTCACATGCAGGATTTGCGCTTGGCTTACTTGAACTTCATGAGATTCACAAAGGCCCATTTCTCTAGCCTATCAAGTTCCCTCTGGATGGCATTCCTTCCCTCTAGAGTATCCACCATACCACTTAGATTGATGTCAACTGCAAACTTGCTGAGGGTGCACTCAATCCCACTATCCATGTCCCTGATAAAGATGTTAAATAATACCAGTCCCATAAATAAGTATGGACCTTTGAGGGTCACTGATCTCCACCTGGACATCGAGCTGTTGACCATCATAGAGTCATGTTGACCATGACTCTATGAGTGTGACCATCCAGCCGATTCCTTATCCACTGAGTGGCTGACCTGTAAAATCCATGTCTCTTCTATTTAGAGACAAGGACATTGTGCAGGATAGTATCAAATGCTTTGCACAAATCCAGATAAATGATGTCAGTAGTTCTTCCCTTATCCCCCAATGCTCCTAGCAAGTTTGTCAGGCACAATTTGCCCTTAGTGAAGCTGTGTTGGCTGCCACCGACCACCTCTCTGCCATGTGCCTTAGCATAGTTTCCAGCAGCATCTGCTCCATGACCTTGCCAGGAACAGAGGCGAGACTGACTGGCCTGTAGCTCCCCGGGTCTTCCTTTTTTTCCTTTTTAAAAATGGGGAGAAGGCCGTAGTGGCTTAACTTCATTTGCCAGGTCCTTCAGGACCTACAGATGCATTTCATCAGGTCCCATGGACTCATGCATATTCAGATTCTTTACATGGTCTCATTATCAGTGCGTCATTAGAACACACATCCTTTTTGAAGGGTGAAGAAAAAGCAAGGAGGGACAAAATAGTAAGGAGCTATCTGTAAGTATTTTTAAATCTTAATACAAACTGTCTCATTCAGTGCACTGCACCCTGTACCTTTGTACATAATGACTGCTTAACTGAGCTCTACCCTATCTCCACATTGAAAGGCATTCCATAAACAAATAAAAATCAGGATTTAACAGAATGACAAGGTTTCTATTTATTTTATCATGAAGAAAAAAAAATAGTTTTTCATTTGGAGATGCATATTGATAGTAGAGACAACTTAGAGAAAGAAATTAGACTACACTTCAGACAACTAATTTCAGCCATGTGAATATGACCCTTGTAAGATCATCTCATGCCTTTTTAATAAAGGATACCAGTTTCATTTACATGCACAGCTCTAGTTTTAAGTGAAGTTGTGAAGAAAACATCTTGGTATGCTATTCTTTTCTTACAAGATACAGGACACATTAATGAAATTTCTTAACACTCAAAGGGATTGAATTGAACTTTATCCCAGTGGAAAGGGATTTAGGTATTACTGAAGCAGATTAGTGCAAAGCAGGGACTATTTGAAGAAAAAACCACATCATTTACAAAGAAAATAACAGATAGTGACACTAATTGCTAGACTCTGTTCTGCCTATTAAAAGTTGAATGAGGCAGCTTGACAGATGATTTTATAATGATGCACATGGGATTTTTTGGTGGTGGTTTTATTTCT
Organism: Limnodromus scolopaceus; assembly: GCA_028565335.1. Taxonomy (NCBI): domain Eukaryota; kingdom Metazoa; phylum Chordata; class Aves; order Charadriiformes; family Scolopacidae; genus Limnodromus; species Limnodromus scolopaceus. The sequence goes on along the minus strand of JAOXNO010000033.1, from coordinate 45,007,242 downwards.
AATATACTCAGGATCTCATTGGCCTAATTTGGTTTCAACCTTTGTAATGTGCAACATGGTACCCCAGATGAGATAACTAAACCCACCACAATAACATTTTATCAGCTGCCAATACCTAACAGTTCAAAAAAATATAAAAATTAGTGTTAGCAGTGTTGTAATGTAAGCCCAATCGCTTCACTGGCAAAGGCAAAATAGTTTCTACCTCCTGTGGCTTGAGCATGGGAAACATTTTGCTGTGGTAACTACAATACAAAAATATTACTAGTACGTTGACAGTGTGCTGACATAACAGTCAAGTATCCTGATGAGTATCTCCTGGTTGTTTGCTTATGCTCTCCATCTTTCTGATCTTCCAGTTCTTTTCTCTTGTCCTGTACTTTGAATACAAGGTCTTTAGAGACATGGTTAACTGAATATGATAGGGAAGGATTGTATTTAGTAACCCAGGGAATCTTTCTTAGTCCCATGTTCCTTCTTTGATGGTACACAGGGCATTTTTGAGTTTTGTTTTATGGAGCTTCTGAGAAACAGCAAATATTAGCATTAACATGTCCATAAGGAGATTTTTTCCTCTGCCAAGTCATCCATCTACAGTATGAAAAAGCGAGATACCCAGGGTGGGAGGCACATGCAGGGTAACTAATCTAAAAATTCTAGTTTTAGAAGAACTATAATGATTTACTAAAGTCTCTGTGCCCAGGGTTTCTTTTAGGACTTGAACAAAATCCCATTGAGGTCAATTGTAGTCAGCATAAAAAGTGAACTTGAAATAGCAACCTTAACTTTAAAATAGTCAAAGCTGCCACTGAAGGGAATATGGCTCACACCAGCCTAATACACAGATTGCCCCACTCTTCATCAGAAGCCATTACAAAGATTTCAATGAAAAGCTTGCATTTAAAATATCATGAAGACTTTATAGGAAAAAAACAACATAGAGGACAAACACATCGGAAGAGTGTATTTAAAATAAATCTAAAAGATTTTCTGTATGGGATGCAATTAAATTATTTAGATGATAAAAGAGTTCTGACACTGACAGTGTTCCATATGAAACTATTTTGATATTAAAATATGGCAACACAAATGTTGTTTATCGGGAAGAGTTTTTAAGTAATGATATGAGGAGGTGTTTGCTACACATTTTATTTCCTGTCTAAAATGCTTTTAAAGATATGGGTTGTAAATGTAATGGGTTGCGGGGGAGTGAAGAAAAACAATTACTCTGGAATTGAATTTGTAAAATATTTATATTTGTTCACTTTTTTTCTAATTTTATATTATATCTGTATAAGTCAGTCTTTCATAATTAGAGCTCTTAACACTGCACAAACACGGAGCTTAAAATGATCCCGTAGCCAAATTAACAATTTTGAGGCTTATCCATTTGCTTGTGCTCTTTCTCCCCCAAAACATATATTAAGAGACATGACTGCCACACAGGAAAGATTATATGTCAAGAAAGAATTTCTTTAGGCTATAGTTCCTTTAATTAGAAAACAAACAAACAAATAAAAACAGCACAAAAGAAAGCCTAACCTTAGATTAGGAAAGGATTCTCAAAGTTTTCCACTAAGTATCCAACTTCTTGTCTGCACACAATCTCAGAAATCACAGCCACAGAGGCCCCTCTTTCTGTGTCTCTTGCAGCTATATTCTACTAACTTTACTTAAAGAAGTGGATCTAAATAATAGATATTGAAGAAATTAATCTAAAACTTTAGCAGGGATGACCCATGTAGAGGAAAAGAACTTTATCAAAGTTCCTAACATCATGAGGTCTCTCCTGAATATGCCTTTAGTGCAGAAGCTTCAAAACCAGGCACAATGAAATTGTTCTTGGATGAATAAGGCACAGTACTCAAAATTTATACTGCTCAGGTTTTCTTTCTGCAGTGTTTTTTATCTTAGTGAAATTACCTGGGTAGAGAATATTATACTTGAAGGTCATTCCTGTGTATGTGACACTACATGACACTGAACTAATGAAAAATGCAAATTTGTCTCAGCTCTACCACATAGAAAAGATTCACTGAGGGAAAAATAATGTGAATTCAGTTTTGATGTCTTATCCCCAAGAAGTTAACAAGTGCAGTCCCTCAGACAAATTGTGCTGTCTGCTATAGATATCCCAGGAGGTAGTCCCAATGTATTTCTGTCCATTTGTTTCTCAGCTTCATCTTCCCAGTGCCAGTTCCCCATATTCCTTTGTCTCTGAGACATTCCTTGCTAAAAACTCCATGTGAACATTACTGCACAACGTGGAGGGAGAAATCTAGGTGTCTTGGCTCTCCCACAGCTCCCCTGTCATATTGCTGACCAGCTCCATGCAGATTTCTTTGTCCACAGAGACATTTAAAATGGCACCAGACTCCTAGGCTCACGCACTTATGCCACTCCTTTGGCAATCACTCATGGCCAACCATGTCCCAGACATGAAAAAGGAAACACTGGATGAATACAGTTCAGGATGATCTTCAGTGAGATTTAGAAGCTTCTCTAAAAAATGACTGGGTAGTTATCTACAGTTCAAGGACTGAAATACATGTTCAAGAAAAATCTGATCACAAAATATTTAAAGTTCAACATTTAACCATTACATTTAGCAATTTTTGAGTTAACTACACATAACATTGTTGGAAACATGGACTTCCATTTAAATTTCCTTCAGTGCTCGCTAGATTTCTGCATTAATAGCACTAAGTATAATTAGTTCTGTTACCACCTGTAGTGTGCTAATTTAAATTTGGTCCCATCCCAGCACCCATCTGCTCATAAACATCAGTTACAACAGCCTGAAGGCTTCTCTGTAGTGTGCCAAGTTCAGGTGTGTATAAGAGTGTATTATAGTAGATGCAACATAACTGATAGAGAATATTTGTGCTTAGTTGAGATGACCACAGTTCTGCTCTCTGAATGAATAAAACCTTGAAAATGAAAAGCACGTGGTTAAGTGGCATGTATAGTCACATATAAGTTTCTTTTTAACCAAAAGACAAACTGTTGCATGACACCAAAAAATCTTATCAAACATGGTGTGCAAAATAACTTATTTGCACAAAAAGGCATATGCTGAATTATAATGTAAAAGTACAAGTCAACTTGTTTTGAAAGAAGAATCATAGAATCAGATTAGTTTGCGTTGGAAGGGACCTTTAAAGGTCATCTAGTCCAACCCCCCTGCAATGAGCAGGGATATCTGCAACGAGATCAGGTTGCTCAGAGCCCCGTCCAACCTGACCTTGAATGTTTCCAGGAATGGGGCATCCATCACCTCTCTGGGCAACCTGTTCCAGTGTTTCACCAAGAATGAAGTGAAAAGCAAAAGAGGAAGGTCTCTCTCTACTTCTGTAGGGGATTCACTGCCAAATAAGTTCTAGTTTTCATTTATTCTCCTGTTAGACGCTACATGACAACAAAAGAAAAGAAGATCACAGTAAGAAAGGTACCTGGTATTAACAGAAAAATGAGACATGCTCTGGAATTTAATTTACATTTGACAGCAGACAAGATAAAAGAAAAAATATGAAACAAAACCCAGGCATGGAAAGTCAGAGATTCAAAATTACGCTGAAAAGCACCATCATTTTATTTGGTAGTAAAGCCCTACCAAGCAGGAGTTTTAACTTCCTGCTTGACACATCAGAAAAAAATCTAAATGATAGCTATAGGTAGACTACCGTATCAGTATGCACACAATATTTGGTTTTATATGTTTCTTATGTAAATGTGTTTCCAACTTTATAAACAAAACTGTAATCTTTCCCATTTTTTTTGGTCAATAAAGTCCATTTACTTTGTACTTTAAGCTTATGCAGTGTTTAAAGTGGAGTCAGGTGCATTTCAGGCTCACAGCACAGCACTTCTGTGAAAGCAAAGATTTCAAATAAGTCAGCATAGAGCGACAATCACTCCCTGGCTTATCTTCATATCTTAAGAATAGAGGTACTTTTCTCATTAAAGTGAAAGAATCAATTTGCCTGTGGCTAGTGGCAAGCATGAAAAGAAAGAGAGAGATATTGCCAGGCACAATCTATGTCACTTTGGCAAGGGGCAAACCCATAGTACTTGGACATGCCTGTAATGTCTCAGGGAAGATACACAAGGGGGAATGAAGTAGGAACACAAAGAACTCATCTTGGGCACAATAAGTATCATCAGTGTTTAAGTATTAAGTGAATTATCACTTTTTGATACATGCAGACTGAGTTTTCACAGGTACCTAGAGAGCTTAGACTTTTATGTTTTGAATTTTGAGATCCAAACATCCTTAACCTCCTGCAAAGCTATGCACATTTCAGAATCAATTTCCCAAATGATAACATTGTTTTATGACTCAGTTTAATAGGTTCAAATTAAAGTTACCCATGTTTTATCTGTCAACTTCCACTGATGTGAATTCAGTGAAATCCATTACCGTTCAGTATCCAATCCTCCCTGCAAGAAGCTCCGAGTATCTATTTAACACTTCCCTCGAGACCATTAAAATATCTAAATGCTGGAAAGATTAGGCTCTGTTAGTTTTTCTATTTTCTGAATAGAAGGTAAGATCTTTATTCTGAGTTTGTTTGTTTAAAGAAGCACTCTATGTTCAAAGGAATGGATTGTGAAATCCCACGAAGATATATATTGTGTCTCCGCTTTAAAAGTTGACCCCATCATCTCCATTGAATTACAGAAAGTTTCCAGGCTTAGCATGTGGAAACAGTGAAATTGCAAACACTTGGTGTATAATAAGCTGTTCATCTTCAAGATTCTCTTCATGACTCAATGGCATACTTGAGTTGTTTGGATCCATTCGCTGCATGATAGATGACTTGATCTCACCAAGCCTCATACGCCAAAATGTGTTTAATCCAATTAATACTTATGTTCTATAAGAGGTATGGTTAGCAGTTCACTAGATGGCCTTCAATAGGAATCAATATGAATTCTCAGTCTAACGCAGTATTATGTACAAGGACACAGTCTTGTTAGGAGAAATCTATTCATCACAGATTTCAATAGTAATGTCTCTTCCCGCATCTCTCAAGCCCCTGAAGATCAGGTCAGGGACTGTAGGAATGAAATTATAGAACACAATATTTCAGTTGGAAGGGACCTACAATGATCATCTAATCCAACTGCCTGACCAATTCAGGGCAGTTAAAGCATGTTGTTAAGGGCATTGTGCAAATGCCTCTTAAACACTGACAGGCTCAGAGCATTGACCACAAAGCTTGTGGTGGGAATCAAAATTGATGCCCTTGGGACCAAAGTCACAGGATCTGGCCGCTCATCTAACTAAGATTTCAATAATTTACTCTTAATTTACACCTCTCAAACAGAAAACAATAATCTAAAGACCTGAAGAAAACTGTGGTGTGTATAAAATAAACCATAGAGTTCATGGATTTTAATGAAGGTTTTACAAAGAAAACTATCACACCAGAATTATCTTGAACTCCTTGTTGGCAGAACAAATTGATATTGGTTCCATCAAGTTGACACTAGTTCTTCATTCTTTGGGAAGGCCTTCACAAAATAAAGTGAACTGTTTTTGTTGATACGACTTTTTATTTTCTACAAACCTTGCAGACTAAACAAGGACTTTATTCTCCAGGATTGTTAATCCAGTAGCCTTCTCCAGGACCAAAATATCACTTGATGTTTTAAGGCTAAAGGCAGTGATAGGAGGGATGAGGGAAATTGTATTATTTGAAAGTTTTACTTTTGCATATGCTTTTCAGTCTCTTCTTCCTGTGGCACTCATTATTTGCAGATATGTAACTAATATAATTAGTTTTTTACTCTAATGTTTTTCCTTACTCTCATCCTTTTTATAGTTAATAAATACATGCTCTTTTTCCTGCCCTATTCCTCCTGCAACCAATTTCAAATGCGTGCACCCTGTCACATGTAGATGGAGCTACTCTTTTTCCACTGTCATCTGTTCTGAGGATACAATGAGCTTCATTTCACAAGTGGACTCTAATATTTATTTACTTTTACGGTAATATCAATATATTTCATTTTATCTGTCCAAATGGAGATCAGTAATAAGTGGTGTCCCTCAGGGGTCTGTACTGGGACAAGTACTGTTCACTATCTTTGGTAATGACATAGACAGTGGGCTTGAGTGCGCTCTCAGCAAGTTTGTAGATCATAACAAGCTGAGTTGATATGCTTGAGGGAAGGGATGTCATCCAGAGAGATCTTGACAGACTGGAGAAGTGGGCCCATGTGAATCGCATAAAGTTCAATAAGGCCAACTGCAAGGTCTTACACCTGGGTTGGACCAGTATCAGTATCAGTAACGGTATCAGTATCATCAGTATCTGGGCGATGAATGGATTGAGAGCAGCTCTGAGGAGAAGGACTTAGGGATATTGGTAGATGAAAAGCTGGCAATGTGTGCTCATAGCTCGGAGGGCCAATTGCATCCTGGGCTGCATCAAAAGAACCATGGCCAGCAGGTCAAGGGAGGTGTTTCTGCTGCTCTACTGTGCACTGGTGAGACCCCACCTGGAGTCCCGCATTCATTTCTGGGGCAACCAGAACAAGATAGACACGGACCTGTTAGAGTGGGTCAATAGGAGAGCCACAAAAATGGACAGAGGGCTGGAACACCTTCTGTATGAAGAAAAGTTGAGAGAGTTGGGGTTGTTCAGCCTGGAGAAGGCTCCAGGAACACCTTATTGAGGTCTATCAATACTTAAAGAGGGCTTATAAGAAAGATGGAGACAGACTTTTTTACAGCAGCCTGTAGTGATATGACAAGAAGTAATGTTTTTAAACTGAAAGAAGCTAGATTTAGATTAGATATAAGGAAGAAATTCTTTAGTATGAGGGTAATGAGACACTGGATGAGCTTGCCCATGGAGACGTTGTGCATGACCTGGAAGTGTTCAAATTCAGGATGGACATGGCTTTGAGCAACCTGATCTAGTGGAAGATGGTCCTGCCCATGGCAGGAGGTGTGGACTTGATGATCTTTGGAGGTCCTTTCCAAGACAAACAATTCCATGATCCTATGGTTCTATGATCTGCCATCTGATACCTTTGAAAGAGGTTCTGTATGCTGTTCTGATTATTCCAAGAGAAAAAGGCGTTGGCAATTTTAGTAAATCACACTATAGCTGCTAAAAAAATCACATTTATTGCTGTTGCCAAAAAACAGTAAGGCTGTTCTTCCCCATTGCTTCATGGGCTTCCTTTACATACTTCAAAACTCTTTGAAGATTTTTAAGAAATGGAAGAGATAGTAGGAAAAGAATATGAAGTCCCAGTGTCTCAAGTCAAAACTTAACCAGTTATCTGATTTAGACATAAAACATGACATAAAAATATTTTTACTGAAAGTTATGAGAAGAGGTTTAGATCCTTACAAGACACATTGTGTTTACCAGCTAAATGCAAGAATGTACTACATCCAGTAGGTTTATATCTGCATGTTTTAAAAAGGCAAAAAAAAGTTTAAACTTAATGTCTTACCTTCAGCAGACCACCTTCAAGTCCTTTAGAGCCTGTCAGTTTAATGTCTAAGAAATTTAAGCATTCTCTGGGATTTCTAAGTAAGAAGCAACAAGGCTTGTTGCTTGTTGGACTTGGCAGTGTTAGGTTAATGGTTGGACTTGATGATCTCAAAGGTCTTTCCCAATCTAAAAGATTCTATGATTCTATGATACTATGATTCTATGATATAATCTTAGGTTTTGTCCTGTTACCATATTGTGTGATTTTTGAATGAATACATGGGGAAGGATTAGAAATGTACCTGGTGTTCTTGTTATATTGCAGTTTATGGAATTAGTTAGAAAAGTCTTCTTACTCAGTGTTTAAATGATGAATTTGTTACTAATTTCTGAGGGATGTTTATCCCAGAAGTAGCTGCATTTTATATTATCATTAAAATCTCATTGGAAATTACCTCAGGAGACTTTGGGACAGAACAGGAGATATAAATGGAATATCTTATTAATATTCCATTAAGTTAATAATATCTGTCTAACTGAATCACTGCTATATTTCCTACCAGCTTTTAAATACTGTTTATTTTATTTTGCTGTTTAAGTTGCCATTGTGTAAAGCTGTGCTACTTCCTAATGATTTTTTTTTGCTGTTTATCTTGTGTTCTTCTAATGTGTGATGGATAAAGTATTGAGCTGGAGGCAGAGGTATAAGAAACAGGAGAATCTTAGGCAAAATAATAATTTTGACACTGTGTCCAAAGCATAACCACATGTCTCTGTGAATTCCAGGCTCTACCTGATAACAAATTCACATGCTTCTGGATGGCTGTCTATCTGCTTTGACAGCAGGTACAGAGGAGTGTTCCATGAGCCTTAATTGTATTAATTCATATAGATTGGGAGGCTTTTCTCGGATTACATTTCTCATCAGGTTCCAGCCAGACCTCTTCACGCTGGTCACTTCACATTTGTATAGAATATGTGCTGCTTCATCAGATACTCCACTAGGTTTGAAGAGGCAAATAATTACAAAGACTAATAAGAGGGGATCCAATTGCTTCCACTTGTAAATAAAACAGAAATAACCATAGCTGTAGTAAAAACCTGGAGAAGGCTAAGCAATTAGTATTATCTGGTGGGGTTTTTTAATTATTATTTTCATTATTGTTGTTTTTATTAAATGCAGATACTTTCACTCTAGTTTTTCAGTGGTAACTATTCCCTTTTTACAGATGTACAATAAAAATCTAAGCTAACATTCCACGGATTTCTTGTGGACCTAGGGCCTACATGTCTTTAGTTCTGATTCCCATGGAAATTTGTAGGTATTTTTAAAGTTAAAGTAGCCTTGGTAACTTCATTTTGGATCAGCTTTACTACACTTCTTGCTATGATCTCAGTGTTACCCAGGAATTTTCCTGATACCAATAAATGATTGTACCTAAGTAAGATCAAAATTAAATTTGGATTTAGTTTAGTCTTAGATTTAATTTAATCTTGGTTTAGATTATCAAATCAAAGCTTAGAAAAGGAACACTGGAAATGATGACAAAAGTTTGTTGCATGAGGTGACCCTGAAGGTAATGCTATAAGCTACTGTATAAAGCAACATGGTAAGAAATGAAGAAGAAATATAAAATGAAAAGCCAGAAGCCCTACAAGAAAGGGGAAAGTAGTTATCAATTGCTTCAGAAAGAAACAGAGGGAGATTCAAGAATATGATAAGCAGGTAGACAAATTGGGAACGCTGCCAGAACAGAAGCGTTTGAGCAAACTAGTGGTTGCTCTTCCGCAACCAGCTCATCATTTCTTTGTTGTGGTCATATTTATAAATCAGTTATGTGTATGTTATCCATGTATGCCACCATTTTTATTTTTATTTTTTTTTTAATACTTCAGTGAGTGATCTCCAGCTGGAAACCTTAATGTTAAAAATATGAAGCATTTTGTGGTTATGAGTCACTGAAAGCAGTAAAAGCAGATGGAGTTTCCAAAGTAAACCTAGTACTAACCCACAGATGGTAAGCCCTGTGCAGACAGCAGGATATCAACTCCTGAGCAGTACTTCCTAGCAAAAGCACTTTGCTCTGGTGTCTCTACTAAGTTTCCAGGGAAACTAATGGCTAAACTGAGTATGTACAGACTGTTCTCTGAGGTGGAGACATTATTTTCTTAGATTCACAGCTCCAGATAAAATTTCCCAGAGGACAAGTGAGCCAGAGCAGAAGAGCTTAGATGCTTACACTGTGATTTCAGCATCTAATTGTTACTGTAACTTCCAGCTTTTCTAGCTTACCAGTCTCACAGTAGAATAATCTAAAGAATTTGAAGCTATATTTTATTACCTGGGATCTCTAATATGAGAGACCTTACAATGTATATGTAAAAAAAAAAAGAGAAGAGTTATGCATGAATTTAAAAGGCACTTTAGCATTGCAGCAGACAGAGGAAAGTGTTGAAGGATAGCATTACTGATACCTATTCTTTAATTTGGATGTCAAGTAACATAAGCTCCAAAGGCCCATGTCTCTGCAAAAATGAACAGACATCACTCTGTTCTTCTTGAAATTTTAAGTCTTATTTTCATAACTGATATTTTTAAGAGATCATGGAGATCTTGTTCAGGATCATTTGTGGGTGTTCAAGAATATATAGCTAATATCTCAGTGAATAGTTTCTTTCCAGTCAGAATATTAGTCCTAAATATCATTTTAAACACACCAAAAGATTTGACAAGTATATTTTATAGCAATTCTTCCAATATACATTAGATAAATAATTTAGAGGGCACTGAAACACAGTGCATCCCTTAAGTTTCCTTTCCAAGCTGGATATCTCAACCATTAGACTAAACCGTCATGCTAATACTGTTTGCTTGATAAGTTGAAGAAACTTTAATTATTCTTCACAAAGTCAAAGTAGTTCATTAAAGGAAATTCAAAGATATTTACCTCCTGTCACACAGGAATAGCTCATTTACTGACGATTAGAAGAAACCCGAAGGTGGTAGGACTTACGACATTAAAACCCCTGGGCAGTCAAAAATCAATAAATCCACAGCCTGCGTAAGATTTCCTTCCTGTCACTCCTGGCACTAATGACAGGCATAGCAAATCTCAGTTTGTGATTCTTAGAGGGATTAGGCATCTGACAGATGCAAAAGATCAGTTTTATCAAGAATAAGATGGTTTTGGAAATACTCCAAAGGAAATCTTAGACTCCTGGGGAACCTCTGCATCACAAGTCACGTTGCCTAAAGATCTTCAGTTTAGGAGACACAGGAAAGGACTGTCATAGGGAGGTGTAGATATCTCAGTTAGGGGTTTATGTTTTGAATGCAAGAGTCAGACTTGACACTTTAAATTCCTTTATGGATTCAACCCTAAATAACTCCCTTTTATGATTAAGCTGTTATGCTCACAGGAGTCTTGTTGCAAAGCAGAGAATATGACATAGCATGCAGGTAGTAATCTACAGACAGGACTATCTCTCTTTGTCAAAGATGCTGAATACATTAAAAAAAAAATATAGAGAAAAAATGTTCACTTATAATGAAAAAGCCAATTTAGCTTCCTGCCAGAAAGGCCATAACATATGACATGAAATTAATGCCATCAGTGAAGCAACTTATGGCTAGTTTATTACTGATTTAGAATTAACACTGTCCTTCAGAAAAAAATAAAAAAAAAGAAAACCCCCAGGACACAAATAGCTGCCTGCGCCACAATTCTCCCTTATCTATGATACCCCATCCTCCAGTCCTGCTTTTGGGATTTTTGGATATCCTGGAGAGGCTTGAATATTTTTATGAGACCTGCTCGTTGCCATGTACTTTTATTTTGTGGCTGCAGTTTACTCTAATGATATTCCAGTATCACTGACCTTGAGACTACAGGCCAGAATGTAGATTGGATCAGCAACTCTGTGTTCAGAATAACGAAATTATTAAGGTTAAGAACCAACCTTTATACCACAAAAGCCAATCTAGAATGAGAACATAAATTGCCACTGGATGTACCATAATTGGGAACTTGCTTAAGGAAAAAATTAATACATTAACCTGCTTAGAGCATAAAATTATCATGAGCAATGGCCACTACTAAAAAACGTTACTCCGGAAATGGGAATTTAAACCAAAGTGACTGAAGTCCAGTTCAAACGCATGACAGAAAGAGAAGATGGATATAATTTAGTCACACTATAAAGTCAATATCTATCTGCAGGAACATTTGCTGTTTACTGTAATTTCCACAGGCCTCTTATAAAACTCATTTTTAAATGGAGGCTTGCACAGGGTTACTTATGCATAAAGTTTGTGAAATAAATGCAGTAAAGCAGCATAGAAGCTGACAGGATAGCTACATATAATATATATATGGAGAAAAGCATGAAAATTTATGATGCCATTCTTAAAATTATGAAAGATAGGTAAGATTTTTTAATAGAAACACACAGACTTTTACCACAAAAGAAAGCAATAGAATAGGAAGATAAGTTCTTGGACTTACTACTTTCCACAGTTATTATCCAAGAAATGTATTAAAGAGTTCAAGCCATATCTTCAGGTGATTTAAATTGATAAAGTTCTAGGAAAAGGAAGAAATCTGTCCTGATTTCCACCATCTGAGTATCCGCCTCACACAGAGATGCCAAGTTTCCTTCTTCACATTGCTGTCATAGGTCACATAAAGGGAGAGAAGCTGACTTCCCCGCAAAAATCAGATTATACAAGGAAGCTGATCTGAGTTGACATGATTTAATTTGGGCTAGAAGATTAATCCAGACTTCAGCTGCCAGAAGCTTTTAGACAAATAGCACTTAGCCCACTTATACTGAATGGATTTTTTTTAAAAGGAAGGATTATTAATTAGAACAGAGGTAACTGGAAGTGTAAAAAATCTGCAAAGACTTAGAATTCATGTGACAAAAGCTATGAAATACTGCTGTCTTCATAGATTATTGTATCGACATTTGAAATGGGATATGTGTTACTATGATCTGTTTAGTGACTGTACGTGTGTCTCATCTGATGAGGAAAAAAAAGTGGTATGAAACAGCACTGAGGAGAAAATAAAATAGTCTGCTTTGAAAGGACTATGAAGACAAACGTTTAGAAACTATTTCAAATGCCAGTCCTGACCCGAGGCTGAGTAAAACCTTAATCCAAGATAGAAGCATTGTGACAACTTAACATTTCAGTGCACTGAATGGGTGCCCAAACCACGACAGAGTGACATAAGGTTCATGTTGTCAGCAGTCAGATGTGCTCCTTCTACATGCATTTCCTTCTGATATATCCTCTCTGAAATATTTTTGATTCAAACACGTCATTGCCCAAGTCTCTTGTCAGAGCTGGTTGTTCCCTAGATAGCAGAATCTTCTGTTATGTTCCCCATCAATTAAAACTAACAGATCAAAAAAAAGTAACTTATTGTATTCTGGAGAAGTCTTCAGTTTAAAATCCTTGATTTGGAGGTGCAGAGCGTGGGATTTAACTCCAAAAAAAAAAGACAGTAAAACAGATAAAAATGACAGAGTAAAAGAAGGATATCTCCAAATTTGCCCACAAAAATGATCAGAGGGATGGAACACCTGTCCTGTGAGGACAGGCTGAGAGAGCTGGGGTTGTTGCCTGGAGAAGACAAGGCTCCAGGGAGACTTTATAGTGGCCTTTCAGTACTTAAAGGGGCCTACAGGAAAGATGGAGACAGCCATTTTAGTAGGGCCTGTAGCGAAATGACAAGGGGTAATAGTTTTAAAATAAAAGAGGGTAGATTTAGACTAGATAGAAGGAAGAAATTCTTTACTCTCAGGGTGTTGAAACACTGGCATAGCTTGCCCAGAGACCTGATAGATGCACCATCCCTGGAAGTGTTCAAGGTCAGGTTGGCTCTGAGCAAGCTGATCTAGCTGAAGGTTTCCCTGCTCATTGGGACCGGGGATTTGAACTAGATGTTCTTTAAAGGTCCCTTCCAACTCTTACCATTCCATGATTCTAAGAAGGTCTCGGAGGAGGTCAGAGGGAAAGAACAGAGATACACCTGAAACAGCTTGTGACAGAGCCCCAAAGTGAAGTGGAATGCACAGTTAATTCGTAACACCACAGTAATGCTTTAAGGCTGTGATGACTGTCAAAATCCACTGTATTAAACTTTGAAGAAACACAGTTCCATTTATATATTCTAAAAAGATACAGTGCAGCCAAGAGCAATTCAGTGGCTTTATTCCTGTTGACAACAGAAATTAAGTGCATTTTCTAGAGTCATGCAATAGATCTGTGGCAGAACAAGAATTTTGGTTTCCTAAAGCTCAGTTAATAGCCCATCCATAAGATGCTGAATGACTAACTAAATGTTCTTTGGGATTTCCAAATGAGATTATCTTAAAACACTGTTCAAAAAGATAAAATTACTGACAATTTCTATAAAACTGAGGACACTAACACCTAGCTTCGTTTTGCCCAAATGTCAAGAATTTAGTCTAAGGTAATACTGAGATCTTCCTGTGGAAAATCACTGTAGACAGGTAACTCAGGGACGTGTACCCATCCTAAGTGAGTATGATAGGTAGGCAGATGTGGGTGTGTAAAAAATGTCCAATAGAACTGTCACACTTCTTTCTAGATATTTTTTTATCCTACATAAAATCTAAAACTGAACTTGGACACTGAAACTGAATCACCCACACTGAGATTGTGCTTTTTAGCCAGGTTGAGGTAATATATACCTGTACACTGACACAATGGTTGAACAATATTAATTTGTGTGGTAGTGTAATTAGGTGGAAATTCTACTGACTTCAAAGAGCTTTGCATAATCTACTACACAGGATTAATTAGGTATATTCTCTTAGGCCCTCACCATCCAGTGGAGAAAGTCTGCAATGTGTAGTTACAAACTCCGTCTTTAAACTCTGCACAATATTTGATTAATTCACTATCTGCCAGCCAAGAAAGCTAGATTTCTATAAAAAAGAAAATCTTTTGGACTGCTGGACTCCTGGAAGCCATGTCTAGGGAAACGAAGAATCCTTTCTAACACAAAATGTTCTGTGAGTCTGAGTGTTGAGTCTCATGCTTTACCATCCAGGCCTTATACTAAATTTACATGAACAAGTGTTGGCCAGCTCTTAGGACATCTGGTTCATTTGGGGAATTTGAATAGGTCCTATCCCACTTGTCTGTGTTGTCTTACTCTCTTTATGCCATGGTCATGAACAAAGAACTTACTTCAGTAAATTTAAGTTTTATAACTGCATATACTCATTTTCATTTTATACTTGCTCAATATTTAATTACTCCTACCACTTCCTAGGGGAAGGAAGGGAAGATTTCAATTCCTTTTGAATTACCAAATGGCATAATTCAAGCAAGCAGTTCCTAAAACACTGGCTTATTTCATCTCAGTATTTATTTACAGCATTAAGGTAGAGATCATTCTATCAATTCATTGTTCTATTGAAGACTAAAAACTCATTAGCCCCTACAAAGGCAGAAATATGTAGCCGGCACACTGTTTTTTATTAATAGCAAAGAAATATTCTAATATCAGTAAAACTTTCATGACACAGATAAGCACAAAAATCTCTTTGCAAAAAATTACTCTGATGACTTAATGACAAAACTAAGAGTACAAGGAAAGCCTCTTCACTCATAGTCTGATACCTATTGAATTTATTTCAAAGAGGGCTCAGGTAAGACTGAGTCCCGGGTATGTCTGTAGTTATTTTGGACCAAAAAGTCAGTTAGGGAAAAGTGAGAAAATCATGGGAGTATAAAGTGACAACATATTTGTGAATAAAATTTGGAACATTGAGGTGATATGATTTCTCAACTAAAAGTTTTTTGAAAACTCAGCTTCTTGCCCAATGTGTGAATCCCTTCTAGAAAGAACAAATTATTGTGTAATAAACTTGCAAAGCTGAAATATGCTTTACCTGTATTATGATGGCATATTATAGATTCTTTAAAGCTGCCATGGAAGAATTAATCTTTTTCATTCCTTTCAAGTTAGATATTAATTTTGTAGATACAGCTCTATCTATCTAAATACACATGCACACATTTGAGATATCTATATATACACACATGCACATATAGATGAGTGTGTGATTGTGTGTTTGT
Organism: Limnodromus scolopaceus; assembly: GCA_028565335.1. Taxonomy (NCBI): domain Eukaryota; kingdom Metazoa; phylum Chordata; class Aves; order Charadriiformes; family Scolopacidae; genus Limnodromus; species Limnodromus scolopaceus. The sequence goes on along the minus strand of JAOXNO010000033.1, from coordinate 44,991,666 downwards.
ATGTATATATATAAATGTAGGCAATATATTTTTATTATCTCTTGATAAAAATAACTTGGATGAGAAATATATAATAGAATTTCCTGTCCATAATCTTATTTTCAATAGATAATCCCATTCACAATCATTCTGCTTATACAATAGAATTTCAGCCATAGCATCCCATGGTTTACTTCACAAGTAAATTGCAGTTAGGTACATTTTTATTAGAATTTGCATGTGAAAGAATTATTAAAAGTTTCTTTTTTTTTTTTCTTTTCTTTTTTCTGGAGAAATAAGTTTATTACAGAAAGCATATAGTATGCTTTTTTTCCCCTGTCAGGAACACAGAAGTGGAACTAATAGTTAAGTTTTAAAGTACAACTATCTTTAACACCAACAAAATTAATTTTTTGGAAATTACTTTTGGAATGGCTGTTGAGTTATTACAAGCTCCTTCTGAAAGCTCTGGCAGACAGCCTCACACATTTTTTTTTTAAGATGGTTTATGATTAGAGACCTGTGTGTAAATCAAGGGAAAAAAGATGACAATATTCATGGGCTAGAGACAGGGAAATAATCAAGGTTCTGTGTGGTCTGCTAAGATAAATACATAGATAAGAAAACTATGAATCTGCACATTTTCACTATTAACAGTGATTTGACATTTTCTAGCAATAGAAGGTAAATGAAAACAGAAATCTGTGGTGTTCTTCACCATAATAATTCAGCACATAATAATAAAAGTTTTTCAGATCTCCTGTCTCATGTGTTTATAATAATATTCAGCTACTACTTAGTGTGCTTTTCATCAGTAAACTTCAAAGTATTTATCAAAGCAGGTAATCTTTAGAAAAGTTTGGAAAAATTCCAGCTAAAACATGTTTTAATCAGGTTTTGCATAAGAAGGAAAAATAAAACAATTTGATTTCCACCAGTTTTCCCAGACATCAGGTAGTATTTTCATAGAAAATACAAACTACATCTCGGTTTTATACGTTGCAATGCTTTGTGTTGGCACAGACATCACAATTGCCTGAAACATTGTTTGAAAAGGAATTAGCAATTTGTTTATGGCTTCTTTAAAATTTCCATTCATCCAGCAAGATTATGTGAAAATAACTTGGTTTTGAAGAAAACAATATTTGGTTGTAATTAGGGGTTTTTCATGTATAAGTATTATCTGACTGCAGATCACAGTGATATATGTAGGGAAAGAAAAGAGGGGCATGCCCAGGTCACAAAACTGCTTAGAGAGGGTAAAGAAAGTTTAGTATCAGGTAAGAGGGGAATAAAATTTTTAAAAGTAACCCATTGAAAAGGCAAAATCACCTCAGCCCTTAGATGCCCGTGTATCTCCGAATGCATGCACACTTCTAGTGGCAGGGTTATCCTGCAATTTGTGAAATACTGTTTCTTAATTTAATGTCTTAATATTTTATTATTCCATGCCATGGAGCTGAAAGGTGAGAAGACCAAACTAAAGCCGTTCACTAAAGTCCTGGCAGACGCTCTTTCACTTTGCATAAAAGAGCGGGTTTTTGTGTGATATGGATGCAGAATACAGTGTTTGATGACCCCAGATATATGCTTTCCTCCTAAGATATATGACACTGTATCTTATGCTTGTCCTAATAGACTAAAGGTCTATATTTCTGCAGAGCTCTTGCACTGCAGAGAGGAGATATATTAATGATGTTAGCTTCAGTGCTGACTGTGTGCTTCAAATAAGAGCTGAACTGAAATCTCCATATTCGTTTCACAAAGGTCAGTGAACAGATATCATTGCAATACCTCTTTTAAGCCTGAGGGATCTGATTAAATGTTGTATCATTTTAAGTTTATGTCAGTTTAACTTCTCCAAAATCATGCCGACACTGAAATCAGTGGAGTTAGAAATGGCATAAAGCTGGAAGAAAGTAAGGGTGAGTCATGCCTTTTTATTTTCAAATATAGGAGCTGAGTGTTTACAGTGGTTTTACCATGAAGCCAGAATAAAAGGGGACATTTGGAGTGGGTTTTGATGACTTGTCTGAACCTGTAGCTCAGAAGGCATGAATCCATGCAAACCAAAACTAAAATATAATGCCTGCACACATCCCATTGAACAAAACCTGCTGACTTTCATACAGCTTTAGGTACAAAGTCACATTCATTTGGCATTTTTTCTGTGATGAACTCCTCACAAAAATCTGCAAGTAGTCAGATAGAGAGTGTTTGCAGGGAAGAATGGCCTCATAGAAAGAATGTGATCAGAACAGATTTGCTGGTATATACAACATGTAAAAAACACAAACAAAACCAAAATACCCAGAAAACAAAAGCAGTAATCTCTTCACCTATTTGTGACTTTACAAATTGATCAGGCAACTGCCCACCTTCAAGTCTGAACTCTTTCTGTAGATTTTTGTCTTTTTGAATTAGTGGTAAAATCTCCAGACTCTATGCATTCTATTCATACGTTTAGTGATGTGCAGTGAAGCATTCAATTTTTTGCAATACAGGTCACAGGTATTGTTCCCTTATCAGTCATACAGGTAGTGATTTAGGGCTGAATACCAGTAAGTACTAAGTCAATATCCCCTCCATGAGTATTGCAGTACTACCATATTACTTGGAGAGTGATGAAATTACAAGCTTTTTTTTAACTCCTCTGAAATATAGCTAGGTTCTGGCCCTAAAGCACTGCAGTAAAAGAGTGTAAGTGTTGGCATGATATACCATACACTCAGCCAATTTGTGAACACTAAGTGTGTTTTAAAGTTTGTGCACTACTTCTAACCACTGCAGTAAATCTAGATCAATAAAAGTAGAAGCCCTGAAGGTTTTTTGGGAAAAAAATACCCTAACTTTTTTTGTACATTTCTGGCTGGAAAGTCTCTTGCTTTCCTTTTCCCTTCACACACCCAATGCACAGAGTGAATTTCAATAAAAAACAGATTACATGAAATTAATCTTTCCCTTCTAGCTTATCTATAATTAGTGACTTAGGCTCGATCTAGTCTCTGGCATCCTAAGACTGGGAAATATTTTATAGGAGTATTTTTACCATAGAACCCTTCTACATCAATACTACTGTCACTGTTGTATAAAGGCAGAAACTGAGGAGCAAATGTTTCCTGAAACTGTAGAACAAGACCAGGGCAGAGATTATTAGAGAACCCAGAACTGCTAAATCACAGCCCCACTCTTTTTTTCCTTTGAAAACAGGCAGTGAAAATAGTGAAGTCCAACAATACTGCCAAGAGAATATTTTGAAAGCTGTGAAGGCTGCAGATATGGCTGAATACCATATGGGATACATAACTTGCTCATGTGAGGAATTTTTACTCATTCAGGTAGTCTCATGGAAAACAATACAAATGTTAAACAAGGAGTGTTTTGGCGAGCATAAACATATTGAGCTGGCAAATGTAGAACTGCACGTCCAATAGTTATTTCTTAAAGTACTTGCTTTCACAGTGGTAGCTTAAGTCAACAGCTAAAACTCTTAAAAAACCCTAACAACCAAAACTATGAGGTACTAATTCTGTAATATAAAATTACCCAGACTACTGATCCTACCATATACTATATATCATTAATTTAAACATACTGCAGAGTACAAAAGTTAAGTCTGACATTCCTATGCAGTTAAGAGGGAGAGGCTATGGGAAATACTGCAATGCAGAATACCTAACATTTGCTGATGTAGATGAGTAGAGTGACCAAGATTCACAAACTACATCATAAAGAAGAATCTGAACTCACATAGGCAAAAAATGAAAATATAACACTAGAGGAAAATGGTTAGCAAATGAACTCATGATACAGGGGCAATATCTTTCAAACTTTGAACAGGAACCAAAATAAACCTCAGCAGGAAACGAGGCAAAGAGGCTCTTCCTAGAGACGGACTGTTAAAGCAGATGGTTCTGGACTGTGAAGGAGTTTGGCTGGCAGCAGAGGATAAATACCAGAAAGGGGAAGAAAAGTACTTGAGAATAAATGATATTGCTCTTGCTGGCCTTTTTTTTTTTTTAAAATAATTTCTCAGATGGTTTCCTATTTTATCCCAGATCACCCAGAAATACAGAACTATATGGCTGGAAAGGGCAAAAATGGTACAGTTTTTCTGCCTGCCTTAAATTAGGCTCAGTTGTTCCTGTCAATCCTGAGAGATGTTTGTATAACCTGTTCATAATGGTCTCCCGTGTTGGCAACTCCACGGCTTGCCTACTCAATATATCCCAGTGTACCACAGCCCTGACAGTCTTCTCACTCCTAATATTTAACCTGAATCTTCCTTGCTGTAAGTTAAACACAATGCTTGTCGTACCTTTCAGCGGGACAGAATAGAGATAATTTCTTTCCCCTTTGCTGAATTACCCACGACAAGGGGTGACTCTATGATGGCTGCGGTCTATAAGCACCTCTGAATAGTCTACACTCCAGACTATTAACAGAGATCAGGCTGGAGAGCGACAGCGGCACCGATGAGTGCTGCGACTTTACATTTGAACTAGATGGAGGCGGAGAAGGGGCCGCCCGGAGGCGGAGAAGCCGAGGGGGAGCGGAGAGGCCCGAAACGAGTCCGCCATCTCGCGCGGGAGCCGAGGGGCTGACGTGGCGGGGGGCGGGCCGGGCGATCCGGGAGACCCGCGGCACATTTAACAGCGGCTACAGCCGCACCGGAGGCAGAGCGCGTGCCGGGCGCGCGGGCGCGCGGGCGCGAGCGGGAGGGAACGGATGCCTGCGCGCATGCGCACGTGCGCAGAGCGTGAGGGAAGCAGCCGTCAGTGGTCGGTCCGCTTCCGGCGCCAGACAAGAAGATGGCCGCAGCGCCTGCGAATTGCACCACGAGGAAGAATGTGGGAACTCAGACCGACCTCCCGTGAAAACACCTGGCTGTGCAGGTCTGCGGCTGCAGCGAATGCCTCAGCCTGGCACTTGTTCCCACGGGAGCCAGAGACACCCCCTGTGTCATCAAATAAACTGCCTGCTCAGGCAGGGGGTTGAACTGAAGGAAGAGGTAGAAAGACTTATAAGCATCAGAGAAAGTGAAAATGAAGTAGGTTGCAGGCCTATTTCTCAAGCTGGAGGCCTGTAACCAGTGGTGTTCCCCAGGGGTCAATACTTGGTCCAGTCCTGTTCAACATATTCATCAGTGACCTGG
>JAOXNO010000033.1:44973649-44986258 GCA_028565335.1 Limnodromus scolopaceus | reverse complement strand
AGTGAGGGTGCCAGAGCCCTGGAACAGGCTGCCCAGAGAGGTTGTGGAGTCCCCTTCTTTGGAGATCTTCAAGACCCACCTCGATGTGGTCCTGAGTAACATGCTCTAGCTCTAGGCAATCCTGCTTCAGCAGGGGACTTGGACTAGGTCATCTCTATGGTCCCTTCCAACTCTCAAAATTCAGTGAAATTCAGTGAAATTCAGTCATTAATGGAGCAGGGTCAAGTTGGAGGCCTGTAACCAGCGGTGTCCCCCAGGCGTCAATACTCAGCCCAGTCCTGTTCAACATATGCATCAATGACCTGTAGGAGGGAACAGAGTGTATCCTCTGCAAGTTTGCTGATGATACCAAACTGGGAGGGCTGGTGACACTCCAGAGGGCTGTGCCGCCATCCAGCGTGACCTGAACAGGCTGGAGAGCTGTGCAGAGAAGAACCTAATGAGGTTGAACAAGGGCAAGATGTCAAAAATGCCACCTTGCAATGTACCTCTTAGTCAACATGAAAAAACATTGTGTGTGATTCTTACCTGTTTGTTGTCTTGGTTTGTATGACATTAATAAAATCATCATTTTATTTCTCCAACCAAGTTTAATTGTGCACACACACATTCATCATGTGCCAAATCTCTTCATCCCTGATGCTGATAGCTCCCAAAGTGCTGTGACATCTCAGAGTGTCTTCAATGCTTGCTATGTGAATACTGAATAAAACACTAATTTATGCATTTGTCCGTAATGCTTAGCTTTTCCATTTTTTTTTACATAAAAATGTGTTTGCTCACAGTCCCTATAAAAGCAAGTTGAGTTGAAAATGTTCACAGAATAAATTTTCCAGTTTCGTTCCAATTCTTCTGTTTAGGTTTTTTTTTTTGAGGGGGGGACTTTATTTACCTTTCTAGCTCCTCAACTCCAGTGTTGCACAGAATTTGTTGTGGCACAACAAATTACTCCATGTAACTCAAGTCACATGAGCTCCGTAATGCAAGATGTTCCACATGGGGTTGAGTTAGAAATAGAATCGCTTGCCTTACCATGAAACTCACTGGTATACAGTAAAACTTGTTTTACTTCTTCTCCTCGTAACCAACTTAATGAAATTGAATGAGAAAACTAAATAAATGGACCAGAGAGAAAAAACAATTATTGAGCCTGGAGGTTATGACCTCACAAAAACACTGCATGTCCTCATCTCTGGAAAAAATGAAGTCTCAGCAAGTGGAAAATGTCACAAATGCAGGGTCATGATGGAGAAACAAATTTTATCACTTGACTTTTGGGGTTTAGAATGACATGGTCATGACATCTTACTCTGGTACATACATCAATCATTCCTCCACAGCACTGAAGGAGCTACAGGTTCCCCAGGGCAAGAGGCATACAACTGTGTATCACAGGATATAAATGACATTTCACCCCATCTTTAGGAATGATTTCACCAAGAAGTTTCTCTAAACAGCACAATACCAATTTAGTGGCAAACCACTAAGATGCTTGGCAGCACAATACATACTGAAATTCCCCTGCAAAATTTTGAAAGACTGCTGAATTTTTTCCCTCTTCCTTTTCCAACAGGAAAAATTGTACATTTTTTCCTGTGCAAGTTGATCCAGTGCAGCTGAAACTTTTCCTGTACCAAAGCATGCAATACCACCAACAAATCTTTATGGCTGTATTATAAACTAATTGTTCTCTGTGACTGTGAGAAGAATGGGAAGACTATACTCCAGATGCAAATACTTTTAGTGTAGTATTGATAGCACTCTCTCATTTGCCTGTAGTCACAGTGAATCAATCATATACTGTTAAACTACATCCAGACAGCAAGATTATATTTACTACATCCCTGCTTAGACAGGTACTCCTTTTTCAAGGCAGGAGTTACAATACTCATCACAAAGGAGACAGCACTTGTCAACAAAGATAGCATAACCGAATCAGAAATATTAATTTATACATTCTTAGTTAAAATGGGTAGGTACTGCAGGAACTCATCTGTGCTGACAGATACCTCCTGCTCTTTGTAGCAAATGAATTATCAGATTCATTCATACTGTAATAGGAGACCTACCTAAAGAAGGAGGGAGGATTAGGTTTTAAAGTGTAAAAGCTGCTGGTTTCAGTCACAGTCATATTATTAACTGCAAAATCAAGCTGTGTTTTCATCTAGGCATTGGTCTAAGTTCCTCTCTGTTTAGATCACCAGAAACATAGGAAACACAGCAGTTTCTTGATGAGAAGAAGATTACAGAGAAGAATAATGACAATTGCAGGAAAGTAATGCCCCTCCTGGGCTGAAAGCTGTGTAAGGCAGAGACCACAGTACTGAACCGCGACTCTAATAGAACAATGAATATTGACTGTCCAAAAGAATATCAGTCATGCAAATAACAGTCATAATATCTAGATTCTGTCATTATTTAGCTGCAACACAGTGAGGAAACATGACTACCAGAAAGGAGAGAGAGCTATACTAAACAGATGATGTTACGGCTTGATAAAACATAGACATTTGTAATGATGCAAAGATCAATACCCGTCTCCAAGAGTTTAATACAGAGCTGCATGTTTATGCAGAACACTAAGGATCAGCAGTGTTTAGTCCAGCGTCAGGCATAGGTTGTGTAAACAGCTGCACAGAAAAAAGCTAGGAGCAGCAAAACAAAACAACTGTCAGTCAGTCCAGCCCAATGCTAGCCATACATCAGTCAGTCATTCACCTTCTCCTAGGGCAGGAGGATGAAATGCAGCGAAGACAGCAGTGATTCAGTGCGACACTGAGAAGCCCAACACTGCTTAGGTTCTCCTCCCCTGTTTTGCTGATTTATTAAAAGTGGAGCAAGGGGTTTGCAAAAGGCGATACTTTCAATTTCCACAGGTCTGCCAACCACCATAATTTGTAAGATCCTTGTGAGCCCATTAGCTGTAGTTACAAGGTATCTTATGCTCTTAGGGGGAAAGAGAGCTTTGCTTGGTCCCAGTGGGGAAGTATTGACAGACTTTAATGGAGAAAAGTGGACCACGAAATGGACAGCCGTTCCAAGAAGTCGTTTTAATTTCCTTCAACCAAGAGTAACATCTTTTTTTTCTCCTCCTGTGTTGCTGTGAAGCGCCAAACAAATTCCAGTTAGTTTGGTTCATTGTTTAATCATAAGGCTTTTAACGAGTGAGGAGATGTTTCCTTGAAAATTATGCACCGGGGGTGTGGAGTGAGAATTTTTGCTGGGGGATATGTAACACATTGTATGGTTTGTGGGAGGAAAGGTAAACTATTGGAGGAGAATATGAAAGTCCAAATGAGTTGGAGTAACTTAAATTGCAGATCAGTATTTTTTCACATATGATCCAACACTTGCGAAGAAGGAAAAAATTCAAAATGTTTCTGTCTTGCTTTAACAGAATTGCTAACACACCAGAAAATAAGGAAAATATAAAAATAAATAAAGGCTAAAAAAATACGTAAAATAATACTTAATATATGACTGCAGAATACAGTCTAGTTGTTACAGCTCTTTTAAGAAGTGTGGATCTAAAGAGACGCCCAACATGCCTTGGATTGTCTAAGCTAAATGATCTGATTTTTTAATTTTTAATTAATTAATCTGTCAGATATTCCTGACAGATGACTAAGATCTGTCTCCCTCTAGCTGGAACTGAAGTTTAAGCACATGTTTTATTGTTCGGTTCAGCAATGTCCGCTTTTGACTTCGAATGGTGACAAGAAACAACAAGAAAGACAAAAGCAAGAGAATTAACTAGACTATCTGAAATCTAAGACCAAGAAAAAGGACAGAAATAAAGACTGTAAAGAGAAAAAACAGTCTTACTTACCTCACTAATGTTGTATTTCTTTCTCTAGAGAAAATCAGAAATTATTTCAATATGATTGTTCTAAATTGAAACATAGAGTCAAAATTTTTTTTAAAAAACAAAACAATCAAGACCTACTAGTTTACTAAAAAAGTAAAATAAATTCAGGGCTTTGTTATTTTCAGAAAAAGAAACATACACAGGCTGCCTTATGCATGGAGAGTGTTTAGCTGGCTTATACGGAGGCCTCTGGAGTTAGACTTTCCCTGCATAATGGCAATAACCTAAAAATCAGACAACCCCTGAATCATTTCCCTGGATTATAGTTCAGAAACTGATGACAACTTGAAATACCAGGATACCTAGAATGACCTTTGAAAATTAAATCCTTTCAAGTTAAACAGATGGGCGTAGCAAACTTGTTATTTTGGAAAACATTAGTTTAAATCAATGCTTCGATAAAACATTGCCTTTATAGCAAATTCTCATTTTCCAATGAAAATACACAGCATAACATTCCAGAAAAGCTTTCTGGCTGTAACAGAAACTGCTCTGTTTTCTCCAATATTTTCAAATGTCAAAATGAGATGCAGAAAAAAAAAATACCTAGAGCACAATGAAAACTATTTATTAGTCTGCTAGGAGAAAGGATATCTGTAGTTAGGGGAGAAAATAGCAGCTGTGTTGTTTTAAAAATTAGCACAACTCTCATGGTAACTCATACAAAAGGTCTGCCATGAAAATGGAGTTGGCATTTCTAATGTTTACACGTGGTACCTACAAGCATACTTATGCATGATACTTTCTTGAGATGAAGCTTTAGTAAATACGTAATCTTCCCAATTTAGAACTAAAGATCTGTAGAAAAGATCTAGAACTAGAACTGAAATTCCCAGTGTATTGCTTTATTCTCAAGACCGTGCTTTGCTTCTTTCCCTTCTCAAACACTCTCTAACGTGTTGTGCAAAAATGGAGGGAGCCCTTATTAATCAACAGCAAAGTACATTAAAGAAAACTGTCTAAGCACCTAAATAACTTGTTTATACAAATGATCTGCTCTGCTGTAAGTGATGAGGTCAAGAGTCCCATTTGTTGTGGTGTGCCATTTTATTGATGCGGCAGGATGCATCGGTAACTGTAATTTTGTCCCAGTCTGCTTTCTATTCCCCTAAAGAATAATCATTCTTGGGCTGTCAGATGCATCGAATATCCCAGTGCATGTTGCATGTTTGATAGAGCGCTACCTCGGTCATTAATCATGCATGGAGTTAAATTTCCTCTGTCAATACAATAATTCTGCAAGGACAAGTATGTGTTATCAATTTTTATTGTAGAAATGACAACAAAAAAGTGGGTCAGTGTGAAGTTGCTTTAAAGCAGTTTCTTAAAATTATACTGACTCGCTAAATTTCATAATGGTTTAACTTTAAAATATATTCCATATCCTGTTTACATACAAAGTCTCAAGGATTGACCTTTTTTTTTTTTTTCCTGAAGTGCATCTCTTTCTCACAGTGCAATATCACTTCAGGGAGAAAAAGGGATGATTTTAAACTTTATCCCATGTCAAGATCATTGGCTAGAGCAATTAAAAAAAAGCCTCCAGGGTCTTGCAGGTTTTGGAAAATATTTTAGAAAAACAACTGTTTTGACAAGGACGCTTATAAACTCCCCAGACTTTCAATAGTCATTCAGATTGTCAAACAGATGCAAAGACTAAAATAAAGCAATATGAAATATGTCAGGCATTTCAACTTTACATTCCTGTGTGCACTTAGTGTAAAAGTCATAAAGGTTATGAAAAATCAAATCAACTTCAATAACATCAAAACTCAACTTATAGAATTATGGATGATCAGTATTAACAGAAAAAGATTTCTGAGGGAAGAGACCTCTTTGATCTAGCAGACAAAAGTATAATGAGATGATATGGCTGGAAGCTGAGGGTAGACGTATTCAGAACATAAAAAAGAGAAACATTTTTAATGGTGAATGTAATTAACCATTGGAACATTACACTTAGGAGCACGGTGGATTTTTCATCACTTGACATTTTGGAATCAGTCATTTTCTAAAAGAAATGCATTAGTACACTTACAAGTTGTTATGAGCTTGATACAGGAATCACCCTGGTGGGAAGGAAAAAAATAGGCAGATGTGGAGTATCCATTAGAAGTCTGTTCACAGATACAGTATCCTGTTACTAATCAAATGCATTTTCTTTCCTTATATGGTCTGCTTATTATACTGATGAGAACAACTGCATTTTTGTTTTATCTTTCTCCCTATAATTAATACAACAACAGAAGAAGGGTTACTTCTATTTAAGGTATTTCATCATCAGTAGTTAAATTAAGGAACTGTGGTAAGGGATACAGTTATCTGTAGGAGCGCTGTTCCATGACACCAAAACTAGCAACTGACATTTAGTACTGGTGATGATGATCACCCATGCTAGGAGAAGATCAGATCTGAGACCTTCTAGGGAACCTGAAGGTGCACAGATCCATGGGACCTGATGAGATGCATCAGAGGGTCCTGAGAGAACCAGAGGCTGAATTTGCTAAGCCACTATCCATCACATTTGAGAAGTCATGGCAGCCCATTGAAGTTCCTGCTGATTGGAAAAGCGGAAACATAACATCCATTTTTAAACAGGAAAAAAAAAGAAGACCTAGGGAACTACAGACCAGTCTGTCTCACTTCTGTGCCTGGCAAGAACATAGAGCAGATTTTCCTACAAGCTATGCTAAGGGACATGAAAAATAAAGAGGTGACTGGTGATAGAAAACATGGCTTCACTAAGGGCAAATTGTGCCTGACAAATTTGGTGGCCTTCTGTGACAGCATTACGGTGTTGGTGGATAAGAGAAGAGCAACTAGCAGCTTCTCCGTAGACTTGTGCAAATCATTTGGCAGTGTCCTACATGCTGTCCTTGTTTCTGAATTGAAGAGACACAGATCTGATGGATGGACCACTCTGTGTATAAGAACTGGCTGGATGGTTGTGCTCAAAGAGTTGCAGTCAATAGCTTGATGTCCAGGTGGACACCAGTGATGAGTAGTGTCCCTCAGGGGTCGGTACTGGGACGGACACTGTTTGACGTCTTTGTTGGCAACATGGACAGTGGGACTGAGTGCACCCTCAGCAAGTTTGCCAACAACACTAAGCTGTGTGGTACGATTGACACGGCGGGTTGGAACCCGGTGATCTTTAAGGTGCCTTCCAACCCAAACCATTCTATGATTCTATGATACTATGTTACACAAACCTTAGAGGATGTATTTTTTGTTTCTAGTAGAGAGTAACTAGCTTGTAGGATATTTTGGGAGGTAGAAACATTAGGAAGTATGGTAAACATCAGCTGCAGTAATTAAAATTAAGGAGCGTGGATATTGTTTCAGAAAAATCACTTTGAAAAAGTGGATATTTTTCTCAAAGAATGATTAACTAGTTAAATTCTTTGCCTCTGAAGACCCTCTCCTTATCCTCCTGTGGAAAATTTGAATATCTCAGCATGCAGCATTTTCATTTGCAGTTTGTGAAGTTATGCACAGAAGAAAATTCATGTCAAGTAAATAAAACATTTATTCAGATGTTTATTCTTTCTTACATTCTCTCTACTTTTGCATTGAGATACTGTCCAATACTAAATAAATCCCACAGTTTCAATCATAAAAAGGACAATTTAACCCTACCAGTAGTAGAACCAGTAGACAAACAGTATATTATGCTTTATTTAGTTGCATATCTGATAACAGTTTCATGTTTCACAGAAACAGAAGTTTTCAATATTCCCTAAACGTTACAAGACAAGAAACAGATTAGGACCAAATCTGGAACTGCTTACTTGGGGAAAGATTTTTTGTTTTGCTTTGTTCTCAATTGCCCCTGTAAACTATTATTGGACCAGAAGAAGTACATGACAGGGTCACAGGCTTGAGCTGTTTTCTCTTTATATGTTTCAGTTAATGTTTCTTAGTGTAATGAGTTAATGTAATGAGTGGGAAAAATCTGAGTCTGCTAATCCCAGGGCTGAGCAAGATTAGATTTATGACTCTATTCTTTGCACTAGAAAGTGACCTTAATTCACATATTCTATTTATTTTAATAAATTGTATTATTTACTGCACTGAGTCAGTGTAGTATTTTTTAAATACTTATGCAAGCAGCCTGTACATACATACCACTGATGTTGATCCTTGGACTGCTGTCAGAGAATGAGCAGTGTATGGCTTGAACAAAGAGTTCGGATTACGCAGTACTTACTGCTTTTCTATTTTCTCTCTTTCATACAATAGACAGAAGCTTTCATCTGTTATAAAGTACAATACTGTTTTCTCCTCGTGATAGTATTACTGCCATACTAGATTTTTTTCCTAAACTACTCTGTCATTTCTGGTTTTGAATCTTCCTTTATGCCTCTACACAACTTTTTGTGTTAATAGAACACAAATATTTTACTATTTTCTTGACGTCCCATGTTCACATAATATTTTGAGAATGTCACACTCCATTTAAAGTGTCAGGATGAAGACATCTAGTGTAGTCTCTTCTTCCTCTAAATGCTTTTGACTTCTTTTTAGTCTGTATAATTCTATCTTGCAAGGAGCCTTTTGCAAACTAATGTTCTTAAGAACACTTTAGATTAAAACAGTGCATCTATGGCATTATAAAGAAATGAAACTGGCAGTGGGTGAATAGCTGGGGAAGTGAGATATTAGAAAGAAAGAGAAGTAATTTAACTACAGTAAAGCAGTCTAAAAGCTCATAGCTGAAATGTAGGATAATGAATCTAAAATGAGTAATACGTATTTCTTCTAAGTGAGCTAAATTTTAGTTAGAGCTACCAGATTGATAGTTCTGAAGAAGTTCTCTGTGAAAAGGACACTAGGAATAGAAAAGTGCAAGTTTTTCTCCATCACTGAGTATCGATCTGGCCTAGGGAGGTCTTAGTTAGGGCAAAGTATGCAGTTAGTTTTCTTCATGCATTCAGCCTTTATCTTGGTGATTTGGATCTATCAGATATTGATCAGGAATGATCAATTAATTTCACATAGAGTCACCTTCAAGCTGTAATTGGTGATGCTTATTTGCATCCTACTGCACAGATTCACGTTTCCTAGGAAATGCTAAATCTTTGTCTAGGTACACAGAAACAGGAACAAAGTGAATAGCAACAACAACAATAATAATAATATATGACTTTATCGAGGAGGACCTCTGGGGAATAGCTTCTCAGTGTGATAAAAATGTTTGGTGATTATGTTAGAAAACTACAGTTTTACCTTTACCTATTAATTTTATTTATCATGCTTGTGTAAGACATTCCAAAGGGATCTATTGATGATAACACCTCGATCTTTAACATTTCACTAAAAAAATGTAAAAATGCCTGTTATACTAAAATAACTTTCTGTCTATGAAAAACAGGAGCATAGTAAAGTACTGACAGTAATCACATTAAGGTACTTATATTTTTACAGTTTGAAGCTGTGGGTAATTTTTTCATTAAGTTTACAAAACTGTGAGTGTTATTATTTAACATAGCAAAATTTGCCACCCTGAAAACTGTATGCAAAAACTACAATTGTATTTTATAAAACTTCCCAGAAAATAAGATTCAGTCTTATTGGAATGTGTTTGTATTTTCACATGACCCGTCAGATTTGAGGTTGATAGAGATACTATTTTGGAAATAGTATTATACGTACATTTTCTTTCAGAAGAAATAAAGTTATTAAAGGGTTGATAGAAATAAGATGAGGATTTGCAGGAAGTCATTGAACAAATCAGGCTTTAAAGAGTGGAATTAAGAGAAATTCTGTGCATGCTTAAAGACTGCAGACAGAAATTATCAATGAGTTCATGCCTTGATAAATAGAAAAGTTTTTAAATTCATGAAATAGTAAAAATAATTAGATTTTTACAAATATCTTGGGAGTCACTGTGATTTTTGGTGCCAAACTAAGATGCTCTCAGGAATTAAGAGAGAAAGGTCCTTTTTTCTCTCTGGTACAAAGGTCTGTTTCAGTGTAATTTAAACCACCTTAATATGGACAGACTGAGTATGCGTTTTGGAAACATTTCGATCAGTGTGGACAGCCCAATAAATTTTTCGCATAAAACATAAAAAAATAGTACTTCTCTAAGACCTCCTGGACCACTATACAATTAATTATTCTCTTGCCAAAAACATAAAATAAAGAACCTGAAGAAACACATATAAAGCTAAAATTTTGCTCCTATGTCCAGGGAACCAGATTGTCTCCAACAATATATATGTGTTATTGTTTTTTATTACAACACTGACCCTGAGTGATACTGGTATTCAACCTATATAGTAGATGTTATCGTATTCCTTCTATCCACAGCTTTCTACTTTTTACCCTTCTGACCCCGGGAGCAGATGAACTCACATGCAGTATAAACTGAGGTAAAAATATTTTTTTCTCTTAATTTTGCCCATCTCTTCCCTCAGAAAACAAAAATGATTCCTTAAATATTTTCTAATTATTGCAAGCAGTAGGTAACAAAGTCCAGATAACTAACAAAGTCTTTGCTACATGAAATAAAAGTGATTCCATAAGGATGTAATAACCATATGTAATAAATTGTAAAAGACCAAGATCAAAATTCATTGCTTCGACATTGGTAGGATACTTATTTTATAAACCTTAAAGCAAATGGCTCCTACTATGATTTCAGTTATAAATATGAACAATAATCTTTCAGTGAGAAAGATGATGGCATAACCCTGCTGTTTGTAAATATCCATTAATGGAATTATAAGCTATTGTTCAGTTTATTTATTCTGTTATACTTCTTCCTTCTGTTTTGATAGGAAAAAGAACCAATTTAACAATGCAAATTAATTCTACATTTACATAAAATCATTCACCAACATGATTTTTAATCCTAGAATTAAATATATCTTGCAGTTAGGAATGGCAGGAAGTACATTTCTGTGTATAAATAGGTACTGTATAAATTATTAACTACTTTATGAGTCAAAATAATCAAAAGCAATAAATTGGCACTAAAAGGTCTACACAGCAGAAATATTTGATACCTCCTATCCTTGTATAACTTCTTTCACCATGCCGTGCTTTGAGATTACTGCTCTTCATTTTACAAGTGGAGTCATTTGTTGCAGTTAGAAGAAAGAAGACAGGTAGAAAAAATATAATTTCCATCATCTCAAGTAAAACAAAAAGTCAAGGTTTTGCCATTTAACTTATTCACTTTTTGGTTTCTTCCTAGCTATTAAGTGTTTTTTGTAGCAAATAGTCTGCAGACTTTAGCACAGAGGTCGCTTGCTGCTGATTAGCTGTTGGGAGGAGAGCAGCGATGATACTGCATCCCTGCGTGTCGTCTTGTGATATAGTTAGGACATACAAGGGGTGATTTGGCCCAGGCACCCAGGAGCTAAGAAACACTTCTTGGTCTCCAGTGTAGATATGCCCAATAAGAGAAGCAGTTGGGAATCAAGGTGTATATTTTAAGATCGTTGGCAAAAAAAAAAGAGAATGAGAAATTAAGTCCCCTACAACTGAACAAAAAGTGTCTCCTCGGTGACGTTGCTAAAGAAAAAAAATAAAAATCTAGTCTACTGTTCAGATAGTTTTAGGTTAGTTCAGTGTGGAATCGATGAGAAAGTCTTTTTAAAAATTTGTATTTTTAACCTTTGTTAGGTAGCTAATTGCAGCAGAGACCAACTTCAGGGCAGGTAAGACTGCGCTGGGGAGGGGATCTGCAGCAAAAAAGGCCAACAGAAAGCTCTTTTGGGGGCTTTTTGATGCCGGGAAAAGCCCTCTGCTCGTGCTGGGGGCTGTCAGTCGGTGGGCGGTGCTGGTGAGTGGGCCTGGGCGGAGCCAGCTCCTCCCGTGGCAAAATTAAACGAGCCACCTGGTTATAAGAAGCCTCCGGGAGGGCAGAGACTAGTCTCTGCTCACTGAGGGCTGAGCAATCAACCGGTGCTTGGGTGTGTGTTCTGGCCGATGCCTCACGGAGCTGCAGCTTGTACCTCTGCCATTGTACAAGGTAAATTCAATCCATTTAAGTAGTCAGATGCCAGCTGACGCCTCAACTGTCTCTTGCTTGTAGACATCCAGCTATGGGTGGTACCAGGTTAAAGGCTATTGTTAGGAAAGCTGTGGGCAGAGGCCCCATGCATGTGGGTGTCCAGGCCTCTGGCTGCAGGGAGTGCCGGAGCCTGGCCCCGGCCATGGAGGGTAGTGGGAACAACACCTGTGTCAGGTGTGAACAGGTGAATGATCTCCTCAGCCTGGTGGTTGAGCTGAAGGAGGAAGTAGAGAGGTTGAGGAGTATCAGGGAGAGGGAGATCAACTGGTGGGCCCACTCCCTGAGAGCAAGAGAACATGTTGAGGCCTCACATACATCAGAGGACCCTCTCCCCACTTCTCACCAGGCAGTAGGAGGAGATTTCAGAGAAGAGGGGGAATGGAGACAGGTCCCTGCTCAGCGAAGCAGGCGAATCCCCTCCCTGCCCCTCCCACCTCCCCAGCTACCCTTGCAGAACCGGTACGGAATCTTGCAGGAGGACCTGGCTGTTGGAGAGGAGGATGGTACATCTAGGCCGGAAATGCCAGAAAGACCAAGTCGCCGTAGGCCTGGCATTACAACCAGTTCCAAAAGGAAAAGCAGAAGGGTCATTGTTGTGGGCGACTCTCTGTTGAAGGGGGCAGAGGGACCAATATGCTGTCCTGACCTGCTTCACAGGGAAGTCTGCTGCCTCCCTGGGGCACGGGTCAGGGATGTGTTGGACAAAGTTCCTACT
>JAOXNO010000033.1:44956996-44973549 GCA_028565335.1 Limnodromus scolopaceus | reverse complement strand
AGGTTTAGACTGAACATTAGGAAAGAATTTTTCACAGAAAGAGTGGTTGGGCATTGGAATAGGCTGCCCAGGGAGGTAGTTGAGTCACCATCCCTGGCTGTGTTTAAGAGTCGTTGTAGAACTTATAATTTGAAATGTTTCTATTTCATAAGAGCCATAGAACGTGTTAGGTTGGAAGGGACCTTTAAAGGTCATCTATTCCAACCCCCCTGCAGTAAGCAGGGACATCTTTAACTAGATCAGATTGCTCAGAAGCTCATCAAGCCTGACCTTGAATGCCTCCAGGGACGTGGCCTCCACCACCTCTCCGGGCAACCTGTTCCAGTGTCTTACCACCCTCATTGTAAAGAACCTCTTCCTAATCTTCCTTCTTCATGTCCTTGTTTAGAAACAATTCATGTTCTAGATAATCTAAAAACAGTTTAAAAGCTATAGGCAGGAATGACATGCTTTAACTTGTGGCATCCACAAACTTAATCATAAAGTTTTCTTCTGACTTGCAATCCTTGGTGCTTTAATTTTTTTGTTAGTTTGTTTAGTTCCTCTAATTCAATGAATGCAGTGTAACCATAAGCAAAAATTCTTACTATTTCACATTGTATACTGCAGGCCTACTTGTCTTTCCTCATATAAATACACGTATGTAACATAAACAAGTTCAAAAATATATTTATTCATACTCCTGTACCCACATCGGTGTAAATGCACAAGCACTTTATCTTTAGGAGGCACAGTAGGAAATGTCCTCCAGCCATCACAGATGTGCTCAACCAAAATTTGTCTCACTGTAACAAAGATGTCTAAAGTGTATAAAACTTAGCGTGCCACTAACTTTCAACAGTTTACCTAAAAATTTAGAATGTGTTTGCCAAAAAGTATTAAGAATATTGAGAAAGTAAGACCTCAGCTTCTTGTATGCAAAGTCTATTCCATACACCACTATGGTTTATTGACTAGAAAAATGGCGATAATGTATTTTGAACTCTCTGGTGGTACTGTGGGATGACTCTGAAAAAAAAAAATATAGTCTGGGTTAATTAGAAAAGTAGAGGAGCATTGGAATATGATATCATACTTAAGATAGTATCTAGTACAGACAACTTTACTCTCAAATGCAGTGACAAGGGAAAAGAATGGCTAAAACCTGGAAGTTTAACTCTTTTCTCTTTTTATGGTTGGTAAGAAATGCCATCAACTGTACAGGAAAGCTTACGAAGCAAGGGATTTTTAACCAAAATTTTCATCATCAAAAATCATCATTATCTCAACTACCATGGTGAACAGTATTACTGCAGAAGCAACCATACAAAAAAAGAATAAGTTGTCCTAAAGACAAGAACCAAGCCTTACAATTCCCTCATCATATGTGGGATTATCCTCTACACGTAAATATCCTGCAGGGAAGCGCTGACTAATCTTGGTCTGATCACGTTTTCTGGATATGCACCATATGGGTGAAGGGGAAGTGTCTACATTGACAATAGAAACCACTGAACAAAAAAAAATGATGTCTCTGGGGCCCAAAGATAGACAAATTTACATATGAAATGAGTTGCATATTTTAAGAAGAAGGTTAATTAACCATTTCAAAAGTTTATCTAACAACTTAATCAGTTCCATCAGCTAAAGTCTCCAAATCAAGATCAGAAGCCTTTTTAAGTGATATTAGCAAGTGTAACCAGAAGTTTTTAGGAAATTAATATAGGCATCACTGAATAAAATGTTATGAGCAGAGTATTCTGGCTTTAGAGTCTATAAATATAAGAAAAAAAGGCTTAACAATAGTGGATAATTTATCAAATGAGACTCCCACTGATATAGAAAATGACCCCAAAAGCTAATTGCAAACATAAAATACTATGTAGCTCTTGCCAAATATTGCCTAAGTGGTGTCTTTGCTTTGGAAGGGCTGCATTAACATCTCCTCACTGTGCTGTTTTTTACAACTCATAAACTATAGAAATAAGGATAAATTAACCACAAATTAATCTGAATGCATATCTGAATACACTCAGATAGAATGAGTGGGCTGTAGCTTTTCATGTTTGCCTATTCTTAACTATGATTAATGATATAAGTGAATCTGAGAAGGTTTGAAGGCTTACTGATGTAAGCATGCAAAAACATTTGAGCCTAGTTGAACCTATCCAGAACTATCTGATCCAAAATCTGGGTTGGAAACTTGATAAACAAGCTATCCTGTGAGAGCTTTGGATTTTGGTTTCCTAATGTATTTTGCCATGCCCTATTTAATGTTATTTTCATGCTTAATAGTAAAAATCTTTTTCATTTATTTTCAGTTTGAACTTAGTACTTGTAGAGAGTATTTTTTTGTGATATATACTAACAGACTAGTGCATTTGGACATGGAAATTCTATTCCTCCCCCTGGTATTATTACAGATGCATGACATAAAGCTACATAAATGTCATCTAAGTCTCAGAGAACCACCTATTATGGTTTCTTGAACCTATCTTTGCTCCTGAAAGAAAGTAAAATTAAGATTGCTAGAAGTGATATGTACAAAGAAAGCAAAGAAACTGATAGGGTGAATAGTCTTAGCCGTAAAATACGTGTGAGTATTCAACAACACTTTGTAATTCTCATATAGCAGCACTTTGGCTTTGGCATCAAATTCAAAGCTGCTTTTGTGTTAGGCATACACGTGCTTGTTTCAGCTGGCCTCAAACTTTAGTTATGCTACAAATCTTCTCTGTGGTCCACCCTGACATCTTTCACATTTCTCAGCATTTCTCCCTGTTCAGACTTCCTGGTTCCTCTGCTTCATAGTATCCTGGAAGGGCCTACCCAAACTCTTTTCACAGCTTTACAAGTTTCAAGTTATTAGTTCACCCAGCCAGATTCTTATATATCACAGACCACTTAATGTCATTCAATTATCCTTTGACTGACTAGCCACTTTTTATTCTATACACTTGTACAATTTTGAGGATTTCAGGAGATTGAGTTTTTGTAGTTTGCTGCAGTTGTTTTCAATGTTAAGGATTTGTGCTTTGTTTTGAATTTGTATTAATCTACTTCTAAATTCCAACCATTATACCTGATTAGAGTAAAGGTCCTTTAATACCTGGCATTTTCTTCAGTGAGAGTATTTGTGTGCTCTAATGAAGTCACCTCTCAATCTCCTTGTGGAAGACCAAACATTTATCCCTCTATGACATTTCCTGAGTCTTCTAGAACCTTTATTTGTGCATCTTGTCTGCACGTTTTTCATCTTTTTAAAATCCCACTAAAATCACTGCGTACTCACTGAGTACACAGTACTCGAATACTGGACTCGCCGATGCCACATGCAAAGCTACTGTTAACTTTCATTTTTAATGAACTAATCCCCACTTTGCACATCAGGAGTCACAGTCACAACATTGCATAAAAAGCTTGAATCTCTTGACTAGTATAACTCTTAAATCCTTATACCTCCTTACAAATTTCCAGCATGTGGTCTCCCATTCTGCGTGACTGACATGCATTGTTCCACGATCTCTAATGCTTTATTCAGCTGCACTGACACATACTTTATTTGGGACATCCAAAGTTAGCAAGTAAAAGAAACTTCTTTGTGTGATTGGTGTACCCCTTTTTTATTTAATATAATACAAATCTTTGGGTCATCTCTAAATTCTTTCAGGAGTAATTTCAGATCTGTCTCCTTGTGATTGATTAACATACTCCATATAACATAGTATTAGCTGTGAACATCTCCAACTCAGTGTTTCCTTTCAGTTCAATCTTTTTGACTGTGAATTTAACCTAGAAGACCTTTGGGAGTTCCACTTTACTCTGACAGAAGAATAGCACAAGGGATTAAACATTTGTGAGGTCTCTGGATAACACCATAATGATTGATGACATTGCATTTGTGTTTTTATAAAGACTAAGAAGAATTTGGTCCTTTCTACATAGCACTCATCTCACAAACCAAAACAATCAAGTTCCCTTCTCGATTAATAAAGCTAGAATTTAGCATGAGGGCAA
Source organism: Limnodromus scolopaceus (assembly GCA_028565335.1). Taxonomy (NCBI): domain Eukaryota; kingdom Metazoa; phylum Chordata; class Aves; order Charadriiformes; family Scolopacidae; genus Limnodromus; species Limnodromus scolopaceus. The sequence continues at coordinate 44,969,553 of JAOXNO010000033.1, read as the reverse complement.
TAAATACACATAAGCATATTTGCTTCACAATTGCAACCTTTGAAAGTGTGGGAGAGAAAACTGCATTATCAGCAGCTGACAACAGGTAGAATCATGACACAAGTCTGCTTCTTCTGAATTAAATTTAGCCACATTAAAAGTTCATCTAATGTTGTATCATTGCAGTCACAAGGCAGGCCTGATACAGATTTTATTTTTTGTTCCATAATATTATCATTTACAGCTCAGCCATCAGAATGCACAAATGACCTACAAATATGCAAGTCACAGAGAGCATCTGGCGGCTTTGTGCTCAAACACCCTTCACAGCATGCATCATTCACAAAATAATATAGGCATACCTTAGGGCACTGCTGTTCGCACCAGCAGCTGCATCAATGTTTCTATAAGGAATACAGATTTTCATGGATTTTAGTTGACTATAAAACTTGCTTTCATAGTGATGCGGAATGACTGGTTTTTAAAACTTATTTTAAAAAGAAAATAAAATTAACAGATTTTAAAGAACAAGAGCACCAGCTGTATGTAAGTATTGATATCAGACAAGTTCTTAAATGCAGTACACAATACAAAGCTTAAGTTATAGAGTATTTTATTGGTTTATTTTCAAGCCACAGTGATTTATTCATATTTTGTTATCAATTGTTCTACAATCACAGAGCAATTCTAAATTTGCTACAGCCAAGTTGTTCTCCTGACTGCCATGACATTGGTTTGTTCAATAAAAGTAGGGCCCAGCACTCAGACTAGGACACCGGAATTTACCTCTGTACTTGCAGGTAATTGTCAGATCTGCCCTAGCTGTGAACTTAATAGAGTCTTAAGAGCTATTTGGTGAAGGTGTCTGCTGAACAATTCTTTATCTGAGCTCCATTGGCTACCATGGGAGCTTAGAGTTCAATTCATTTGCCAAAAGCATCTAGTGTCACTTGAGACACTCTAGGACATCCTACGTGGCCTACAACCACTCGTGTAGAGGAGGCATGTTTTTCACTGGTCATGTGTCACAGCTTCCAAAATTGTGCAGATGCCACAGAGCTACTGCCATGTTTGAAATAGCTCCAGATGGATGATTTTTGGGAACTGACTCAAGACACTCACATATAGGCATATATATTTAGATGTATCAAAATCTGCAAGCTGACTCCCACGCCAAATTTTCATGGTTCTCCTAAACCATGAAAAGTACTAAACTGTACAATGATAAAAATAACAGGAACTTTTGGCCTAATTCTGGTTGCAGCCTGATTTTGAAGTCAGGAAGTGTTTTAGTATTCATTTTTCCCCATTGAGTATTTGGAACAGAATATTTAAAATACAGACTGCTATTTGTTGCTTAATCTTAATTAAGAAGCTTCAGTTCTTAATGGCTGTGTGTGTGTCTGTACATTTTGTTCTGGTTGAAGTTACTAAAAAAGTAGTCACCAATAGATAGAAAACACAATATATTTGCTTTCCTTAGATGAACCATCTTCCTGGAACATTTCTGAATAATCAAGTAGTCACAGCCTGTTATTGTGACTAGTAAGAAGGCTAAAGAGAACTTTCATTTAAAAATACCAGAGTTGTGATTAGCAGTTCTATCCACAAGCCTTTTTTCTGGACTGCTGCATAGCTAGGATATTCCCCAGAAATTCTTGATACAAATAATCTGCAAAGTCACATGTGAATAAAGAGATGAGAGACAAGGTTATTTTGAGAATTGAAAGTAGTGTATTGCTCTTCCCTGTATAAAATCACAGGTCAGCAAATCAGGCTATTGGGGTCTGCAAGAAAAGTCTTTCTTTCCTTTCTCCACTTGCCTTTCAATAAAAGTCCTCCAAAACTCCACTGAAGTTAATGAAATGTCACCAAAGTAAAAGGAATCAATTTCAGGCCATTTATGTTGTCTCACATTTGCTCTTCTTCTTGATGCTTTACTTGTCTTTGTCTTCCTTTCCTATTTCCCAAGAGAACAAAATAAACAGGTTCAGAGCCCAGTTCATCACTGGATTTTTATGCCAGTATAAAGCCATTTATTTCAGTGCTTTATGCAGGTATGAAATTTGATTTATAATATTTGGTTGTACACATCCACAAAGTGATAAGTTACATGGGAAACATGTTAGAGAAAAGTTAATGAGCTGAGATTCATGATATAATTTTTCAACTTAAAGTTTATTAAGAGCTTGGCTGTTATTAAATTTCTGAGAGGTAAGGTATCAAATGTAAGATTTCAGAATTGAAAAATGGAAAGATTCATTAACTGTCATGACAACAGCAGATAAAGTATCAATAATTTCTACTTTGAATGCAATCTGAAATCATGTTTCTTTCATTCTATGACAAAGTTGATAACAAAGCAAAACAAAACATTCCAATAATTTACATTCCACATTTCTGAGAATAAATATGATTTCTTTGATGAGCAATCTGGAAATTGGCAAATTTCCTGTACAGAGACATTAAAGTACTAAAGTAAGCAGTGATTTGCGATCAGAGAAGACTAGAGCTTCAAATTTAAATTACAGTATTAATACAATCCATTGGCTCTGCCCATTCCTTACATCATTACCCACAAAGTTCCATTTTCTTTTGGGTTTGTATATACTTTTTTTTCATGTTTAGGCAATTTAAAATGTAAGTTCAGCAATGTACACAACTTAGCTTTGATATTCCTCAGATGCAAAACTTGTCTGAAATACTTTGGAATGATATGCCTTCCTAAAGTATGTACAAACAACATCACATCTACTGGTGCTGGCTGTGACAGTAGTTACACTCAATATTACTGCAATTGTGTTCAGAGTAAAGTCATATTTACCCTAAGAAGGAAAGCAAAATTTATCTACAGCCATAACATATAGCTCTGATTATCTTATGGAAACAAAACTGTGAGATTTGGCTAATATTTTAATAAAAATGTTTCAAAAAAAACCCCACAATGCTTGGGGGGAGAAAAAAAGTTTGGAGGACGTATTCCGAGTAGGTTTTATCTTCAGGTAGAGCATGCAGAAATGTAATATGAAGCTTTTAAGTATATTTATGTGGTTAGACTATTGTTGAAGTGCTTTTCTCTATTTCTAAGGGGAAAGATGGAAAACAAAGTTTATAATTCTCATCTGTTCACAAAAGCATGCTTGAATAATAGACAACAATAATTTGTAAAGAAACCAAAGGATTTAGAGAAATTATCTGATGGCATCTAGTATTCTGTCACTTCAAAGAGGTGAACTATTTAACATTCTGCCAATGAAAACTATGTAAAAAACTTTCTTTGAATATCTCTAATAAAATGAAAAAGTTTTCTTAAACATTCAAAATGTATCAAGAAAATGTAGTCGTCCCCCCTCAGAGGGCAAGTTACAGTATCCTTAATTTAATTTATTCTGGCCCCAAAGCAACTTGGCATTTAAACATGTGCATAAACTTTAAATACATGCTTAGTCTCCTTGAAGACATGCTTGAGTAGCTTACTAGACTGGGACCTATAGGCCTAGTCTAATTTCAAACTCTTTTCATTTATTTTAATGAGTGTCAGATTAGACTGTGTATGAAATTATTTCACCATTGTCATGTTCCAGTATTTTACTCTGGGGACTGAGTGCAAATACTTGAGATTCAACATGTGTTGCTCATGACTTTCAATTAGAAAATATGCCATGTTTCCTGTCTTCCTGTTCTTTGAGTGGATGAATACAGAAGGACTTCTCATGGGATGTCTTCCTCTGCAGATTTAAATCTTGCCTTCTGCAGATACTCATATGAGGCTTTGAGTTTCATTTGCTGTAAACAGTTGTGCCAGTAAAAATTTATTGCCTGAATGTATGGAGAAAGTGAGCACAAAAGACATGTGAGCATCTGAAATCCCTTACTGCTAAATGTTTTTTACATCTCTCACTATGGCTCATGAATAAAAGAGTTGGCTATAGGAACCAGCCAGAGAATTTAATTTTGTCGGTCACATTTTTCAATGGATTATTTGAAATTTCTCTAAATACTAGAGTTCTGAGAACTGCATGAAAGCCAATATAGGATAAAATCTTTCATGAAGATACCAGGGCTCTGTTCAGAGTGACAACAGAGATGGCAGTCAGTGCCTCACACAAAGGAATTTATGAAACTAAATGACAGTTGATGGAAAATGTTTGAATATGCATTAAAGTTGGGGAAGTAGTAAGGTCATTTTCTGTTTAAACTCTCACATTGCACAGATGACAATTGTTGAATAATTGCCACATTCAACTTCAGTGTTTAAATTTCAGTGGTGAGAAAAGTGTTTGTGATGTGTTATAAGCATGCATGAGTTGCATGTTGAATGATTATATTTAATGATAAAACTTGTGAGTAAATAACTTAAATGTTTTCATGGGAAAAATCTCTCCCCAAAACAGGATTATAACAGAGTTTATATTTATCTCTACACAAAAACTTAATATATTGCAAATTTCTATAGAAATACTAACAAGCCAAAATAATAAGTTCACTTTACAGCCAACCTCATAAATCATGCGGTGAAGACGTTTGTGTCTACAAATGAAGGAAATTCCCTTCACACTTGAATAATTAGAAGCTGGAGAGAAAGGGCATAGGTGAGGAGAAAAGATGAAGATCTGTTTCCTGTGGAAATAATATCCTAAAAGCTGGGTTATCAATCCAACTGGACAGATTCCCTAATACAATAGCTTCCTTTTAAATTAGCTCCTGTAAATTAACCAGCTCAACTAAACATTGGCAGGATCTTATCACAGTAATGCACAGTAAAGTCTACATTATTAAAATTCCACTGAAGAAAACTTAGTGTGAGATAAGGCAGACATGAATGATCATTTAACATTAATCCTGATGACAACCATTTCCACTTTGCTATTGAAATTCTCTTCGTACATTTTCATTTCCAAATACAATACAAACAGCATGCTTTAATCAATCACATATACATCCACCATAATTTTTATACAAGGCCCTGTATCTTAGGTATATAAGCCACTGAAGATCATTTATCTTCTCTCTTGCTTTGCACTGTCATTAAATGAAAGGAAAGCTAGAGAAAGGTAAAGTGGTACAGAGAAGTAGCAGGTAAGATACAGAGTTTTAGGGACCATAGGTAGTTTCAGCACTGAATTTTGCTTTCTGAATTCATCTACTGATGAATCACAGACATTGATAACAGTCGAACATAGTCCAGTCTAAAAGAGAGCTATATTTTTCTGGCACAGGATCACCTGAATGTCATTATATTGGTTCCAGACTAGGTCTAAATCAGAATGGACCATGTTGATCATCTCTGCAAAGTGATTCCAAGTCCAGTCATGCAGTTGTCAACTTGATGCTCACGGTACTGAACTCCCCTCCACCCCAAAGTGTAAGGAATAAGCTAGGCCCTTATTTGTGACAGACTTTTCTGCACATGGTGTATGCTGGAGAAGTGGTGCCTGCATGGTGCAGCGCAGATCACTTATGATGTGACTGGTCTGCTGACTGTGTTTTTGTTTGTAGAGGCAGACTAGGATAGCAATGCTTCTAGTTTATAACATGTTCAGGTGCATTATATGGTATAAAGACCTGTTCATAAGTCCCCAGTGTTTACTTTGAATGGGCATCAAAATCTGCAATTGTATTTGCATTAAGCACTTGCACACATAGCCTACTTTTCAGTGGGGAATTATCAGTAGAGTAGTTAGCACTTAACATCTCCAAGAGTGAAAATACATCAGATCACGTTGGCAAGTTGACAAAAGGTGTTTTAGGTTAGATGTTGGAGCTTGGAATAGTGATTTTACTACCCACCAAAAAGACTCCTGAAACTTCATTCTTCTACCATAAAACATGCATATGTATGCATGTGGGTGAAAGGACCCGGGTGTCTTCTCCCACTTCACCCTTAAACCTTCTAGTCACTCTTATTTCAACAAGTTCAGCACAGTACAATCTCCAATTTATAAAGAAAAATGTAGATGAGAAATACTTTTAATATACGACTTATTCCTAAAATGTATCTATTTAAATAATTTCACTAAACTCTAAGGAGGTTGGCATAGTGGAGAACAGAAAATGGTTTACTTTTTTTACTCTTAGACTGAAAATGACGACCCTTTATTCTGAAATCTCCCACACAGATCAGTGTAATGGTTCCACTGAAAATTTTGCTTAGAACACAATTTGACAAAAATATGAGTTCCTTTGATTTTTTTTCCCCCTGGAAAAAACAATATGTCATAGCTACTGCATGGAATAATTTTCTAAATGAAGACAGCATTTCACTCAGTCCCCATCAGAAGATGCAACTGGAGATTTCAAAAGGTGAGCAGAATATAAAATTAGAAGGAAAGAAAATACAGTCAACATTTTTATCACAATTCAGTGACAATGAAAAAAGATGTTATGGAAGATATACGTAAAATGATTAAGCACATATAACAATGGCTTTGAAAGAATCATGAACTAAGAACTACAATGAAAAAAAGGGAGGATAGAATAGAACTGGTATGCATGCAAACAAGAACAAGAGTTCAACCAACTCATGCAAATGCAAATCAACACATTTAATATTTTGAAGAAGAGCAATACAATGCAGCAGGAAGACTTTGTAGACAAGAACATGTTCTGCGGACCTGATCAATTCAGCCTGAAAGCAATTCACTTATGTTAACCTCAAAATAAATGTTTAGAATGACTCATGGCTCTATGTGACTTCTCTGCATACAGAGCAGGTACTGGTAACCATGAACTTTTAAACTTACAATGTTAAGAGAAAAAATCCCTGTCAAAGATATTTTGAGTATATCCTTAAGAAGAAAACTGTGTTGCTAGCAAAGTGCATGCTTTTACTAGTTGCAAGCATAGCCCAGGAGTTTAAGTTTTACGGTTTAAGTTCTGCGGTGCCACAATAAAACCAGAATCAAGCGTCTTATCACTAAGAAGAAGAAATTGGATAGGGCTGTTATATCATAGCCAAACATTAGGAATACGACTAGGGAACAAAGTGGCTGATTAAAAAAATTCCTAGGAACTTTGAAATGTTTACCTTTCAGTAATATGATAGTTATTGATAAACCGAAACACAACTAGGACAGTTTCACATCAGAGTTGGTACCGAGTTGCTTTGTGACAAGAGATGATCTCTTATTAGATAAAATGCCCTTAATACCAAAACAGGATTCGATGCATTTCATATATTTGAGTAAACAACTGTTATTATTTCCCCATGCACTTTTCCTTCAGAATGAACAATGCTGCAAATCTCTTGTCTGCTTCTGGGCTGACCGAGGCACCTGCAGAGGACAAAGTGAATGTGACACTTGGGGCAAGAAAATACTTTCAGGAGAAAGAAGAAATGAAATACATTAAAAAGACGGTTTCCAACAGCACAGAAGATGGCCAAAAACACCCATCTGCCCAGACCAGAGGTATCCTAAACTTCTTTAGTGAACAGGTAAGATCTTATGGCCACATTGACTGTCTTTGATATATTCACACTTTGGTCAATATTTTACCATCAAAGACTGTATATATATCTTAAATGACAAAAATCTGAATGGCACACTGTCTGCCAACTGTCTCTATGATATATGCTTTCAGTGGCAGATATGTCAGACCACTTGCATTTTGTTCCTGATTAGCCTCACACTTAGTTGCCTTCTTCTGTAACACCATAAGGCACCCAATCAGTCAGTTATAAATAATACAAGGATTTTAATATAAATATTGTAACACTCTTCTTCCAGGAAAGGCATGTGCTTTTCAACTCCGTGGCATTAGATCATTGCAAATACCACCTTCTTGGTACTGACTATTCTTCACATTTAATTTGGTTTTCAGATCTCACATAACGAGGCGTCTTCCATTACAACATGTCCTCACTCAGCAGATGATGTCTCACTAAATTACTTGCATAAGAACAGATTACAACTGCAGTTGGAAGGCACAGTGATTTAGCCCTTATGAGATATCTTGTTTCCAACTAGATTTTTTTTTCTTGCTAATTGCTTATTACTCATTAATAGGTCTATGCAGACAAGGTAGAGTTCTGCTATATTTCTCATGTGCTTATGCCTCCTGCCTATGTATTCTTCTCATTTTTATGAAGTTAGGCCATGTCTTTCAGATAAGTTTGGTAAAAAAACCTAATTTACAGTTCTTTGCAATTCTTTTATGAAGAAGAAAAAATTTCACAACAAAACACCAGTTTCCATGGAACTTAAGAAAACCTTTTACACCGTGATACAATTTTTTTGTCAAAATGTTCATTGCTTATATAAATATATACATGCATAGAAATATATATTGTATATGTCAGTGCATTTATTTCTTGTCTATAGACATAGATATAATACATATATCAACATGTATTCACACAAATATAGATAAAGAAACAAACCCAACTAATTAGTAATTTCGGATTTTGCATACTACTAACATCATGGGCTATGAAAACTGTATTTCAAAACTTGTTCTAAGTTTATCTTGGATGGTACATATTTTTTCTTATTCCTTCAAGTTAAATCATTAAAGTTCTTGCTTTCATGTCAATGCAGAAAGGATTTTTGGTTTTAAGATAATACTAATTTTCATGGAAAAGAGAAATATTTTTCCTTTCTTTACTATTCAGTAATATGCCTATCTGCAGTGCTATGTTAATAGACAACAGGGTAAACTTTGGGCCCTTATCCGTGCATTCACACCCTTTATTGTCACCTTGCTATTTTGCAATATTATTTTCCAGTTTCAGTTAACAGTAAGGAGTGCTATTTAAGCACTCCTTAGTACGTACTTAGTATGTACTATTTTGACAGTAAATTTACTTCAGTATGTCACTGTGAAATGAAAGGGAAGTAGATCATGGAAACCAAACCAAGGAAAAAGAGGATCATTTAACTAGAAATAAAAATCAATAACATTCTAAATTGAAATAAACATCTATAAATTTGAGTTAATCTGAAATTTGGCAAAACAGAGTTGCAGGTATAACTGGAAACTATGCAAAAACATCACAGGATTTCTTCTGTGTGAAAAATTCCTGCACTGTCAGAGAGTGGACCTATCTTGTTGCTACAGACATCTGTGTTCAATCTTACAGGATGCAAAGCAGCATGCAAAAATGTCGAGGTACTTCAGTGGGAGTAAACTAAACTAATCACTGCAAACTAAATTTTCCCATGCTTTGATTTTTTATTAGGATTCATTAAATGTCTGTTAAGCTGCACTCAGAGAAGTTTTCCAGTGAGTGAACCTAGCACTTTTTTATAGAAGCTCAGTAGAGTGGGAACATGGCATATAAACCTGACTCTGGAGGACATTACCCCAGCTGGGCTTTCCAGTAGCATCATAATACATTATAAATATTTAAAATTAATCCATCATCTGGAGCAATGCAAACTGAACAGGGAGAAGACATGAAGAAAGTTGAAACTGTACATAGACTACAGAATTATTTGATCAACTTATAAATTAACATTCATGATTTGAGGAAGAGTTAAAGGTCCCGAGGTATTTGCTTTACCTGTTCCATAATATTGGAGAATACTGAGGCTTAAAGTACAGACAGTCTGAAATCTTCATTTAAACATCATTAAATACATGCAACTAAGCGCCGTACTTAACTAGAAATAATTTTAGCTTCAAGCACCTCTTAGGGCTAGTAAAAGTCTTATCTTTAAAACCACTAAGAACATGCAATCAATTAAAGACAGAAACAGGACCTCCATCAATAAGAGTTTCCTCTCCGTATTTTTGAATTTTAGAAATTAAGGATTCCCCAGTGGAAAAAATAAAAGTCTTCTCATCAACATCTTGATGGACAGATATCTTATCCATCCATTTTCTGCTACTTATTTCTCCCAAACAGATTTTGTTAAAATATGTTTCACGTTGTTTTGAAATCAGCATGCATACATGGAATTAAAAAAACACCCACATGCTGTTTTTCTCACTTCTTCTTTGATCACCTCTCCTTGGGTATTTTTCTAGGGTTGTGCAAAAGGTCTGACTCGGTAAGATAAAAAAAAAGAAAATGTAAAAAGAATTTTATTGTGGATAAGAGCACAGGAAGAAAAGGAGAAATCCATCTTCAATTTCTCCTTGATTAAACACTGGCCACATTTCTGTAGGCAAATCCTTTAAATAAGACATTCTAAAAGTGTTTTATTACCAACAACTGGGAACAGACAGTCAAAAGTGCTTCCAAATACTTCCAAAAAATGCAGCCGAGAGGTCTTTTGTAACTTTCGTCCTTCAAGCTCAATTCTGCAGTCATGGAATCATAGAATGGGTTGGATTGGAAGGGACCTTAAAGATCATCTAGTTCCAACTCCCCTAGTTCCAACACCTCCCACTAGACCAGGCTGATCAAAGCCCCATCCAGCCTGGTCTTGAACACTTCCAGGGAAAGGGCATCGAGAACTCTGGGCAACATGTTCCACTACGTTCCCTGAAAAAGAGTCCCTCCCCATCTCTTCTGTAGGCCCCCTTCATGTACTGGAAGGCTGCTAGAAGTTTTCCCCAGAGCCTTCTCTTCTCCAGGCTGAATAACTGCAACTCTCTCAGCCTGTCCTCGCAGAAGAAGCCCTCCAGCCCTCTGATCATCTTTGTGGCCCTCTGCTGGACTTGCTTCAACAGGTCCATGTCTTTTCTGTGATGAGAACTCTGGAGCTCAAGTCAGTACTCCAGGTGGGGTCTCACCAGAGTGTACGAGAGGGGCAGAATTACCTCCCTCGACCTGCTGGCTGTGCTTCTTTTGATGCAGCCCAGCACGTGGTTGCACTTGGGTCAAAGCAATTAACAGCATCAATATAGACTGGGTGATGAACAGATTGAGAGCAGCCCTGTGGAGAAGGACTTGGGGATATTGGTAGATTAAACATTGGACATGAGCTGGCATTGTGCACTTGCAGTCCAGAAAGCGAGTCATACCCTCAGCTGTATAAAAAGAAGCCCACCCATCAGGTCACGGGAAGTATTTTCTTGAAGGAGGTCTTGCTTCTTCATCTGGAAAGCTAGTTCTAGATGTTTTGCATTTGAAGGTTCATTTTTATTAAATTCTTAGAGGAAGGAGAGTTTTTAAAGACGGAGGAAACTCTACTTGTTTCAAGAGTCAGCTATCTTAGAATGATAGAATGGTTTAGGTGAGAAAAGACCTTTAAGATCATCATGTCCAACCATTAACCTACACTGCCAAGTCCATGACTAAATTACATCTCTAAGCAGTGCATTTATATGTCTTTTAAATAGCTCCAGGCACGGTGACTCAGCCATTTCCCTGGGCAGCCTGTTCTGTCGACAGTCCTTTTGGTGAAGAAATTCCTCCTAATATCCAATCTAAACCTCCCCTGGTGCAACTTGAGGCCGTTTCTCTTGTCCTATCACTTGTAGCTTGGTAGAAGAGACGGACCCCCACCTCACAACCTTTTTACAGGTTGTTGTAGGCAGCGATAAGGTCTCCCCTCAGCCTCCTTTTGTCCAGGCTAAACAACCCCAGTTCCCTCAGCTGCTCCTCATAAGACTTGTGGTCTAGACCCTTCACCAGCTTTGCTGTTCTTCTTTGGACATGCTCCAGCACATCAATGTCTTTCTTGTAGCGAAGGGGCCAAAACTGAACACAGTGTTTGAGGTGGGGCATCACCAGTGCAAAGCAGGGAGGACCAATCACTTCCCTAGCCCTGCTCAGCACGCTATTTCTGATACAAGCCAGGATGCTGTTGGCCTTCTTGGCCACCTGGGCACACTGTTGGCTCATATTCAGCTGTTTATTGACCAACCCTCCTAGGTCCATTTCCACTGGATAGCTTTCCAGCCAGTCTCCCCCCAGTCTTGTAGAGCTGCATGGAGTTGTTGTGACCCATGTGCAAGACCTGGCACTTGACCTTGTCGAATCTCATACAATTGGCCTTGGTCCATTGATCCAGCCTGTCCAGATCCTTCTGTAGAGCCATCCTATCCTCAAGCAGATCAACACTCCTGTCCAACTTGGTGCCATCTGTAATATTACTGAGGGTGCACTTGATGCCCTCCTTAGGATCAGTGATAAAGATATTAAACAGAACTGGCCCCAGTATCGAGCCCTGGGGAACACCACTTGTGACCAGCTGTCAACTGGATTTTAGTCCATTCACCACAACTCTTCAGGCTCAGCTATCCAGCCAGTTTTTGACCCAATGAAAAGCACGCCCATCCAAGTCCCAAGCTGTCAGTTTCTCCAGGATTATGTTGTGGGAAAAAAACAAATTATGTTGTGTGTCAAAAGCTTTACTAAAGTCTTGGTAAACAACATTCACAGCCTTTCCTTCGTGCACTAAGCGGGTCAGCCTGTCATGGAAGGACATCCTGTTAATGCCAGTGCTAGTAGGTAAAGGTGCCAGCAAGGCTTTGCAGCCTGTTGCAGCAGTTGATGTGGGAGAGAAAGACACATGTGTCAGTGAAGACATGAGGAGCAGTCATAAGATGGTAACTGCAGTAATGCCTGCACATGGACAGGTGGGAATTAATGCTTGCCCTCCCAGAAAAATAGTGGGACGATTAGCCCAGCTGAAGTGCATCTACATGAATGCACGCAGCATGGGCAACAAACAGGAGGAGCTGGA
>JAOXNO010000033.1:44932392-44954737 GCA_028565335.1 Limnodromus scolopaceus | reverse complement strand
TTCCATTGGTTGGACTAGATGATCTTAAAAGGTCCCTTCCAACCTAGGTGATTCTGTGATTCTGTGATTCTGTGATTACCATGACCCATTTGCAGGACCTTCCACTTGGCTTTGTTGAACTTCATGAGGTATACGTGGGCTTACTTCTCCAGCCTATCCAGGTTCCTCTAGATGGCATCCCTTCCCTACAGCCTGTCAACCATGCTACACAGCTTGGTGTCATCAGCAAAGTTGCTGAGGGTGCACTCAGTCCCACTGTCCCTGTTGTTGATGAAGATGTTAAACAGCACTGATCCCAGTATTGACCCATGAGGAACAGCACTCATCACTGGTTTCCACTTGGACATTGAGCTGTTGACCGCAACTCTTTGAGTGAGGCTGTCTAGCCAGTTCCTTATCCGCTGAGTGGTCCATCCATCAGATCCATGCTTTTCCAATTTAGAGACCGGGATATCATGCGGGACAGTGTCACTTTGCATAAATCAAGGAAAATGACATCTGTTGCTCTCCCCTTATCTACCAATGGTGTAGCACCATTGTAGGCAGCCACCAAATTAGTCAGACATGATTTGCCCTTTGTGGAGCCATGTTGGCTGTCACCAATAACCTCCTCATTTTCCATGTGTCGTAGCAGAGTTTCCAGGAGTATCTGCTCCATGGTCTTGCTGGTCACAGAGGTCAGACTGACCGGCCTGTAGTCCCCCAGGTCTTCCTTTTTTCCCTTTTTGAAAATGGGGGTTGTGTTTCCCCTTTTCCAGTCAGTGAGAACTTCACCAGGCTGTGATGACTTTTCAAATATAAAGAAAAGTGGCTTAGCAACTTCCAGCTCCCTCAGGACCTGTGGATGGATTTCATCAGGTCCCATGGACTTGTATACGTTCAGGTTCCTTAGATGGTCTCGAACCTGATCTTCTCCTACAGTGGGTGGCTCTTTGTTCTCATAGCTCCTGTTTTTGACTTCTGAGACTTGGGTGGTGTGGTTAGAGCCCTTGCCAGTGAAGACCAAGGCAAAAAAGTCATTCAGTACCTCAGTTTTCTCCATATTCTGGGTGACCAGGTCTCCTATTTCCTTCCAAAGAGGGCCTTCTGTTCTACAGGCTGAACAACCCTAACTCTCTCATCCTTTCTTCACAGACCTCCGATCATCTTGGTGGCCTTCTTCTGGATCCACACCAACAGGTCCACTTCTTATTTTGCAGACTCCAGAGCTACAAATGGGGTCTCACAAGGGTACAGTAGGGGGGAAGTATCACCTCCCTCAGCCCGTTGGTCACACTTTTTTTGGTTTTGCCCAGGATACAGTTTGCCGTAATCAATAAGTAATAAAAGATTGTACTATTCATTATTAATGTATCTATAATTAATCCATTCAAACAGTGCTAAACAATGATAAAACTTCTTCTGCTATCACTTCGACATACCACAAAGGTTGGTTTGTTAATTAAAAGCATCAAAGGGCTTTTTATAACTTTTTTCTTTTTTTGTTGGTTTTTTTTTCCATTGTGTTGCGGTATGTCTCAGTATGATATTTACTTTCTTCGGAGAGAATTTATTAAGATGTAATGTATTTGTGTTTGCTGGACATTGCTTCACAGAAACACAGCAAGCAGCGATAAACCACATACTGTAAATCTATGAACAGACTACAACGCACCAAACTATTGCCCTTCAATCAAATTGTAAAAAGTTTTCTATGGTCCTTAAGAGAGTTATAGAAAGAGCAATATGAAATTACTTTGGTTTGTTTGTTTCACCGATTTTTTTAAAAAATTGTTAAAGTCTTAGATGTGCTGCAGTGATAAAACCAAAATATTAGCATTGTTTTGGGTGCTTTCTGATAGCTCGTCTCCATTTTCCTCTGCTCCACCAATTTTGTTGATAAAAAATAATGTTATTGTTTTTCGGCAAGCGAATCTTGTTCAACAGATTTTGCTCTGCCCTAGGGCAGACACAGCTCCAAACACCATTCATATAGAAGCAAAACTGGTTGGCCTTATACAGCACTGTACCTGCAACTTTTCATTCCTTTCATCCAGTTGCAAAGAATTTTCCACTAAGACCTATGAAATTAAAGGGAAATGCACTTGTCAAAAAATAATGATGGATTGAGGCCACAAAAAACATAGACTTGGGGAGCGATTTATAGAACTAGTTTTAAAATAAGTGTCGTCCATTTAGAACTAGATACTAATTTGTCTGTCAGGGTGGGATACAGCCTTCTCTGTGCTGTGACAGTTTAGGAACCACTATGATGATAATTAAAACAGACTGATACAGTAACCTTTATAAATAAAAGCAAAACAGCATCTAAGCTGATTATATTTTCTCATTTTATTGGGATTTTGACACAAATGAAGCCAAGATATATTTTATTCATTTTGTATTTTCTGTTCATGTTTTGCTTTATGGCCCTTAGGGATACAGGAGTATGGATGTAAAGAAGTCTATAAATTAAAACAAAAGCATGTTTTATGGTAAATATTACTACATCTTTTAATTCATTAACTTAATGTGAGCAAACAACAGTTTTCATGGTAGTTCATTTGCATTTCCATCCCTGCAGGTTCCCAGGTATTTTGAGGTATCAGTACTTAGCTCGTGGAAACTATTATGGTGAGGGGAAAATAAAGAAAAGACAGAACAGCATTCTCTAAACGTTCTCATCTCAATCATTTCCCTTCAAGTCATCTTATAACATTCAGATATAGTTCTTCCCTGGCAACAGGTGGAGATGGAGTGCCTGAATCTATATGAAACCTATTGCTCATTTATTATCAAGGCAGTTGGAATATGAATAATATGTCTGAAAAAAAAGTCCTGGGTTTGGGTGCTTATTCATGAAGTTATAATTTTGCATCCTTCGCAACCATGTAGTGCTCTCAGTGGATTATTAGACACAGTCTTCAGAGTGAAATCATCTCATATGAAAAATACACTTTTTTGCCTTCGCTAGAACTGTTCTTAGGTTCTCTGCATCAAGGATGAAAGAAAGCAAGCTAGCTTTTTTGGGATTTGTTTGTTTGTTTATTTTAATGAGTGACTAGGACTAGCATTTCACATGTAAATAGATACTGATCTGTCTATCTAGGTCTTTATTCTGCACCTTTTTTTGCTCTCCTCAGTGTCTGAGCACTTCTTTGCCAAAATAGATAGCTGCAGTTGATAAAGGTCTTACCAGAACTTGTTCAGTAAAAGATGATAGAGATATCCTGGCAGACCCAAAAACGTGTAATGACATCCAGATGCCTATGAGTGATGCTCTAAACATGATGAAAGTAATGGTTAAATTATCAGACATCAAAGAGAGAAGGATAGCATCCCATACCTTCTGCTGCTAAAAATCATGCTCAGTTATCTAGCGGAGTATCCAAAAATGTAATAAAGAGCTTCTATTGAACAGAGAGATCTGCCCCTTGTAAGGCAGATTTCACTTCACCTAAGGAGAATGTGCACATCATAGATGGTACGCATGACATGCAATTATCTAATGTATACACTCATACATCATTGTATAATTTCTTATAACACTCAATAAGATTTAAACAGTGAATGCAATCTTATTTTTGCTGTTGGACAGAAGACCAGAATACAGTACAACACTTACTAGTTTAAGTCTTCCATTATTCATTCTCATATCTTTTCCTTCTTTGCCTGAAAAGGACTATGAGTGTGCCTGCCTTTACATACACACAAATACACGCTGTCTGCGCACACATGCACACACACGTGTGTATATATATGTATACATATATACATGTGTGTACATATATATGCGTAGGTAATATGTCCTCCACAAGAAAAACTGGAATGACAATGAAAAAAATTACTAACTACTGTATCTTCCATAGGTGCATGTCTCTTTCCTTAAATATTATTTTTGTACCAAAACTGTTGTTTTTATGCCTCATTCCTCCTATAGACATGATGGGAAGAAAAGCAAATGTTTCATCTCCATATTATGCAGAAATTAATTGACTGGAAGAAAGCTCTATTGATTCTAGCTAAAAATACCCTGCTTTCAGTTGTCATCCTCAAATCATATGCTTTTTAGGTTGTCATGCAAGTGCATGAGATTAGTATACACCCCATTTAATTGGATCATGATTTCCTGCTATTTTAATTAACCTTTATTGGCATACCTTTATTGCCAAGAAAGTATAGTTTGAGAAGCCCCATTAATGACATTATTATTTGTTAGGGTTTTTTTACATTTCACCCTTCAAATTCTTTAGAAAAATAATAAATCTGTGCAGCCTAGGGTTATTGATAGGCTCTTTGTTTAGTTATGTTTTTTAACAACACATTTAAAAGTTAATTTTCTGAGAAAAGGATGCTTAAGAAAATAGTTTCACTCCTACCTTGCAGAGAGGAAAACTGAGGTAACGATTATATGGTTTGCCCCTCCCTGTGTAGCAGATCTGGCCAATACTGGGTTCAGTCTGTGATATATGAGAGGGAACCCAGATAATTCAGATGTTTAGGTTCAATATTTAATGATCCTCTCCACTTTACATCCTTCTTTGCCTCCCACTGATATTTCCTGACGTGATTATGGGTCATCCTGCCAGGGACAGGGAGATGATCCAAATCGTTATTCAGTTTTAACTCAATCCTTTTTTCTGACTATGAAGTCTATAGCTCAATACCCATATTAGTCAAATGTCGGAATCTTTCTGCTGAAGTCAAAGGCCATCTGGCCACAAAAGAACCTTCTGAAGCTTCCGAGTCAAAGAGCCACTCAAAATAACAAGAAATGTTATTTTACACTCATCTAGAAGCATTGCTGCCCCAAAGCAATTTGGTGCAGCCATTAAAGCATCATGGTGGCAATGGAGCATTTATTTCCTGGAATGGCATCTCTGCAGCTAATCCCCACTGACCTGAAGACTTGTCTCCAGGAAAAAGATAAGGATGAACAGAAGCTCAGGTGATCAGTTAATCCTTCTTTCTGTCCTAAGGTAACATCCTGTGCCCGCTTGTCTTTTCTAACCCACAAAATGAGTTCCTGAAGGCTGTATTTTGGCAGATTTTCCAAGATCTTCAAGACATGAGAATTTTTCTTCTTTTCTGCTATTTTTCTTCTTTGACAGTAGACTCTAACTCTGTATGTTACTTCCTTCTACTATAAAGTTATTAAAGAAAGCTCAGCAAAGCCTCCCCCCTCTTAATTGAATCCCTTCCACTTTCACTGGGAAGACAGAGTAATTTAGATGATATGTAGCTGATTAGTTGTTCTCAGTGGAGTTTGAATGAACCGTCTTTACTATCACCTTGCTCTGTATAAATACAGCCTTATCTTTGCAAGAGTAATGTCTGCTGCTCTGCATCCACCATACATTGCACGCTTTAAAGAATTAGCCTGGCCTCACTTCCTTTTTTATTTTTTTTTCTTTTTTTTTTTTTTAGACCTACTAAAATACATGTGTTGAAGTGGGATTTTCCAGTTGTTGCCATTTGAATCATAAACACAACCCTCCATACAAGTACAAATCACAGCTCTGGCCTTATGGGCCACTCCTGAAACAGCCTTGTGAATGAGAAATCACAGCACATCATAAATCCTATCCAATATTGAAACACATGCAGAGATAACAAGGAAAGAATGGGCCCTGTTTGTTCTCTGTTATGCTGTCAAATCTGCAGCTGCTTACCCCTTGACAAACAAGTAAAATATTTTGTATTTCACCCATGATCTGCAAGCAGAAAAAGAAGGTGGAATTTAAGAGACAGATATATCACAGTTTTCATGTTTTTTTTGAGTAATGTTACTTACAAACCTCTGTATTGTTATTTACTATTAGATGTGACATAGTTCATAGTAAAATATCAAATGTGAGAGAAAACAATGTTTTCCCTAACTACAAATGTGGGGAGAATTGGAGATGACATGGTGGGAACTGAAAAGAAAGAAGCAGTGAGAGTTAATTTTTGGACATTTAGTGTTCTAAATTTCTTTTGTCAAAGTTATTTCTCAGTTTCATTGTTGGTGCTATGAGAGAAATCCGATTAATACTATGGAAAGATATCACTTGGTTCAAAAGATATTTGAACACCAAATCAGCACAAGCCCACTGACAAAGCACTGAATAACCAACCATAAATGTTTTCCCCATGTGGATCAGGTGCCACATGTCATATGATAAAAGGAACAGTAAGTTTATTACAAGAAACTAGGAAATACTATTCCCCAAAGTAGCTTTTCTTAAGCTTATGTTAAGTAACGCTTATGGCTAAAACCATTCTCAGTTCTCTTCTGCCTGAATACCATTTACCTAAAGAAGCTATACATGTTTTATTTCACGTACTCCTTTTTGTTACAGTTAAATATACAGGACAGGAAACCACACATTTTAAATCATTGTTCCTCAGAGGAATTAATTCACAGGAGTGTCCTTATATATCTTCTGTCCCTTAATTCTGAGGTTGTCCAAGTATAGCCTGCTCCTACTAAAGGGGGATTTTAGGAAAATGCAACAAGACCTGTCTGGTACACTCAATATGCTACAAGGTACCACGAGATAGCTCAAGTGTATGTGGGTGTGTCCTGGCTTGAGGTAAAACAAAACCATTTTTCTGTTCAGTAATTTTACTTTGCAGCTAAGCCTCTTCTAACTAACTGAGCTCTCTGAAATTAACAGTGTATTTTCGAGACAGTAGTCCACTCCCAGAGTGATAAAACCTGATTTTCTATAATTTATACCAAGGAATGACATGCAGAGAAGCTCTTGCTTATAATTATTGCTATCACAACCAAGGTCAGCTAACCTTGCTATGTGCCCTGTTGGAGAGTTGGAAGCTGAAAAGCATAGAGGAGTTGCACCTGTGGGGAGGAGTGGACAGGGCAGGTGACAAACAAGGTATTCCATCCCATCTGCATCAAGCTCAGTATAAAGGTTGAGAGATCAGAGGGTCAGCTCTCTTTCTTCAATGATTGGCATCTGAGGAGGACTCTCACTGTTTGTCTGCTTTTGATCCTGTTCCTTGCGTTCCAGAATCCAGTTCCATCTGTCACTGGGTCCATTCTGGGACTTTCCCAGTGCCTGCTGGTGATGTGATGGTCATCCTGGGAGCTTGATATGTTTTTGTATGTATTGTATATAATTCATTAATTTATTTTTATTATTGTATTAATGTTTCCATTTAAGTATTTTAGTTTCTTTTTAAGCTCATAAGTCTCTTTTCTCTCTCATCTTTCTCTCCCTGAAGAACACTAGAACAGCCTGCCCAGAGAGGTGGTGGATTCTCTGTCTCTGGAGACTTTCAAAACCCACCTGGACCCATTCCTGTGCAACCTGCTCTAGGTGGACCTGCTTTGGCAGGGAGCTTGGACTACATGATCTCCAGAGGTCCCTTCCAACCCCATGTCATTCTGTGAGTCTGTGATTCTGTGAAGGGGGATGCTCTCCTTTCTCTGAAGGGGAGAAAAGTAAAAGGGAGCATCTGTCATTTGTTTTAGTGGCCAGCCCAGCGAAACCATTACAGGGTATTTTATGAATTCTGTAGCAGCAAACAAAAGTAACTATGTTCTTTAAAAAGCAGCTTTTGTGGAGCTTATAGTATCATATTTCTCATTTTACAGAAAGAGAGAAAATAGGATACAGACAGTGAATGATTTATGCAATATAACATATTGCAAAATAACTTTATGCATAATATTATGCAAAATAGCATAAAAAAAGTTAAACCAGGAACAGAATCCAGAATGTCTTATTCACGTATCTGGGTTTTGCACACCAGTATATGTATTTGGTATTTGTGTATTTGAGGGGAAAGATTATCAAGACCACAGAAGACCCTAAAAGCTCACAAATCGGGTCAGGCATCCAATTCTCATTTTCTTTGAAAATGTGACTCTGCAGTCTTCCAGTGGTAGAAGACCACCATTATGTGTATGACACTGGATCTGAACCTCTTTAGCAGGGCACTGTATGAAACTGAGTTAATTAACCATACTGCAGTGGTGTGTCAATAGCCTGTTGTTGAACTTCTTTCTGCATGCTTAATTCCAGCAGAGAAAACATTTTTCATTGGACAAGGCCAGTAGGGCCATTTCTTAATAGCAAGGACTGTTGAAGAGGTTCCTGGATGGACCATTAGTCAATTAAAGGGTTGTCATTCACTTATTCAATTCTCTCTTCTTTCTCCTGCCATTAATTGTTTAATATTCTGCCAAATACAGATTAACTTTTGTGTCTGATGAGTGATATATGGTGACTTCCAGATAAAAAAAGTTTCAGAAAAGCTTGCTCACACGTACAATGTCCTACCTCATGAAGAGTTACTAGCCTCGTACCAGTAAGCATATATAGCAACCTGAAGAACTTCTTTTTAGTCTACTCTCACAATGACTTTAACGGAGATTTACTTAAGAATTGTTTTATCTCTAGTTTATTTTTTAAGTAGATAAATACCGGGAAGGTCTGAACAACCCATTTTCTTATAATTAAAAGCACAAGAAAAGGATAGCTGCAGCATACAGGGAATCATTCCCCTTGTACCAAACACACAAAATATACTTATTTAACCAACATTGAGTAATATTATACAAACTGGGAATCAGAATAATCAGAAAATCAGGTTGATCATCTTTCTTATTTCTGGTACCTCACATTTTTTTACCTGCTATAGGAGCTCTCCATAAAAGTAAAGGAAGACAGCTTCCTTAGGAGGCATTTTTTAGCAGCATTCAAGTCCAGAAATGGTACTTGTACACAGTACAATTACAAGTACTTGTACAAGCACACAGTAAGACAGTTACTGAAGGGAAGCACAAGGCTGGTAGATTTATAGTGAATTCTTTATCCAAGGTCTTTTGTCAGTAAAAAGTAGATGTCTATACATATTTAAAAAGAACCCTGACACAAACAGCTAGGAGGATATCAAGCAAAGATTACACGAGATCTCAACAGCTAAGCAGGGAGAGCTCCCACAAGTAATTTGACTGAGTGCAAACCTAAAGTTGTGTAGCCTTAGGCAAGGCATGATTGGAGCTTGCGTTTAATTGACCACTGGAAACCCATTGTTATGTTAATTTTCACAGCAGATGCTTGGCAGAAGCATTAAGATGGGACAAAAATATGCCATACTTCTGTTACTGTCAGTTATTTATAAGAAGATACCAACACATTAAACCTGTGGTTTCATTCCCATCAGTGGTCCTCTTTGTTGGATGGTGCTTTTGTGTGGCAGCAGAAGCCAAGCAGCTATCCCTCCGTACTGGAAGCCCCTACTGGTGTTGCGCTGAGAAGCTGAAACAATCAGATTAATTGACTGGGAATTTGTGATTAGTTTCACTTATTCTGAAACTACATTTAATTTTTTTTTTTTTTGCAAATAAGTTTTTCAGCTGTTCACCAAATTCTACTGCAGAGCTGTGGGATGGTAAGCCAGACCACATAGGCACTCAATTTATTATGAAATACTGCATCAACGAGACAAGAAACAACATAACAGACCAACATATTGACCTGGATATACATCAATTGTAAAATCAGTACCTAGATATTGAAACACTACAAATATTTAAATATTATCCTGCAGCCACAGTCAACTGGGCACAGCTGATCTTGAGGACTTAGGTCACCATGTTAACTTTATCAAAGGTGACTGCAAGGTGACAACTTCATACAAGTATCATATTGTCTACATGTAATAACAATGTGAAATGTTTCTTTGTGAGGAACTTGGTAGTATTCTGACATAACAAAGAAGTCTATGCCTCTTTAGCTGGCATTAAGTTGATGACAATTTCTAAAAAATCTTTCATTATACCAAAGTCACCTTGGTTACCATACCACAACATACAGTCTACGACAAAATCATCCCTCCCTAGCCCACCATATCCAGTGGCCTGAGAATTTTTTTTCTATGACCTCCATTATTCCAACTTCAAAAACAGTCAATTAAAAGACAAAGGCCTCCAGACAACAAAAGAAAGATACACATGTCGGTAGCATTCATATCTTCCACTTTACCACTAAAAAATTGACACCTCTGGTCATATGATCAATTTAAAATAGTACCAATACAGATTCTTGTCCTCAAACATTGAGATTTTTATCAGATGACAGAGACATATAGATTTCATGAAAAGTTTCCTTTTCTCCAGGGTCCACCATTATTTCATATTTGGAATAGCTGCTATGGACAAGTGAAAGAACAGGTCAACCTTGTGCTGTGAAGGAGTAGAGCAAAATGACCATCTGTGTTGTGGGATCACACAGACAAAATTTATAATGATAAAGAAGGAAAGGGACCAATCCACACCTTGGAACGAAGCGGTACAGATTTCTTTACTCTTAGAGTTACCCTGATCTGTAGCAGATTGGGGAGCAACTAGGGGAACTGAGAACTGTGGAAACGAGTTGTTAATGCTGCAGTGTGGACAATCACAGCCTGACTGTTCGAAATCCCCTCTTCTTTAGCGATAGAGACCAATCATCACTGGCTGAGAATTACAGTGATAGCTGAAGAATTATTTCTGATCACTGCCATCAGGGCAAGTAATTCAGTTTGACTAAGAGGATTAAATTCTGGACTAGCATTGCAAAACCAAAGACTGCTCTTACTTGAATACAGATGCCAAAACCGTGTACTCTTCTATGGTAAACCACCCCAGCAGGAAACCATTTCCCACCCAGACATAAGAAGTTTTTGAGATTTGGTTCCCATATATAAACTGAATCCTTCTGGACCCTGCAGCTAAGACAGCAAGGGTTCCTTGGCCCCCATCTGCAGAAGATGTAGGTAAATTAGTAATAAAAAAAAGTAAGCTGATATGGAGTCAGGCCTTGTCAAATGCTGGGCATCTCTTTCAACCCTCAAAAGGTATGCAAGTTTAGAAAAGATTGTCGGAATGCAAAAATTTCCAATTATTTTTTCCTCAAAGAACCTAGAAGATTTATCTAGGGCCACAAATAATTTAATGAGTGGAGCTCTCCAATGTTGTTAATGTTAACTTTTTATTGTGTTTGAAGATGAGGAGGTTGGCTTCATTTCATCTGGCTGTGAAAAAATTTAGCACTTTATCCTAGTTGCTTTCTAGTAGGGCTGATTCTGCATCTGGCAGTGCGCTAGGGTGTAAGAACAGAATAAGGAAACAAACTATAATCTGAAGAGACTCTGGACATAAAATATAATGTTCTGTATAATATGTTATTGTTATTACTGTTAATATTCGTGAATATCACAGTGCCTGGAAATCCTAGACCATGGTCACTCTCCACTAAATACCATGATTTCTACAATAAAAAAGTAAAAGATGACTAACTTATGTTCAGGGACAGTACCTGCTATTTTATTCCTTTGGGAACATTTTTGTTCAGTTAATAAAGTCTACTAATAAAGATAAACCAACAGCATCTTAATTTGAGATGGATGGACTGTTGCGCCTTGTTTCCATTGACAGGAACCAATTTGATGTCAATGCAATGGCACCCTAAGTTCTAGCTGATTTCTCTATCTTCCTGCTGCTTGGTAGATTTCAGCTTTACGTATCAGGAAACTGAAATATAGAGAAATTATTTGTTCAAGCTCACAGAGCAGGTTCTGCCAGAGACAGGAGTAGAAACTGTGGATGGTAAGTCACACCACCTATTCCAAATAACAGACCGAAGTGTCTTTTCATTCTTGAGCTTTATCTAATGCATCTAGGCAATTACCAGGCAAATTCAAGATACAATGCCTTTTTTGTTTAAGTTCTTTGTTTTCTTGTTCTGAATTTTAAAAAAAGCAACTTCATTTAGATGTCATTGCTAGTTATAGAAAATACTTTGGATTTCCTTTGTTCAGAAAGTAGGAAGGAATCAAAACAATTCTATTTAATTATTGTTGTAATTTTACTTAGTGTAGAAAAACAGTTTGTCAAGTTGACAGGGAAGGAGTTTATAGACCTAGTTGTTGTACTTGGAATAAAAAAATATATCACTTAACAGTTAAACAGAAAGAAAAGTTCTCAATTCTTAAAATTGTGCAAAACCTTGAAATATAATAGAAAACTATGCTGTGAAAATGTAATCAAAGCTAGCTTGTTTTGTAAATCATTGACAGGCACAGAAGCAGAAATTTTTGGGTTTTTTTTCAAAAAACTGATACTTCAGTGAGACACTGAAATACACTTAATTGACAAAGCTAATACTTCCCCAGAAGTTTTACAAATGCAAATATACGTCTCTCATTTCACTGTATTAATATAAGCTCAGTACACCAGCACAGAAGAGAGAGTTTGTAAACTGAAATGGACTGCCCCAAACTAACACAATAGGGTATGAAATACAAATTACATAATGTATTTATGCCACTTGAATAATGTTTTACACTCCATTGGTAGGGAATGATCGACTGAACAGGGATGTAAGAAATACACTGGCTAATCAGAACTCTTATTAGCTGCAAACTGAAGCAGACTTGTGAAGGAAATCAATACCCCCTCAGCATCAGGATGATGACAGTGAACCTTCCTCTGCAAGTCCTTGTTCATGGCAATTGAGGTTTGTCATGGAGCTGGTCCCTATTCAAGTGGAAGGGACTAACATCACAGTAAAGATTTATAGGGCGAGATCCACAACGAAGTTTTCATTCTGGTTTTGCCCAGAATGAAGGTTATTGAATCTCAAGAAATCATTAAAACAAACAGAGCAGGCTATACCATGAGGACAGCTCATTTTCCTTTATTAAATGGAAAGAATGAGATGTGACAAGGACCAGAAGATTTAAGCAACAAGACTGGTGAATCAGTTGATATGATCTCGCCTGGTCTAAATGAGAAGCAGTAACATGAAAAGGTGAAGAATTTTTCTTGGAGCATCTTGCTCAACCAATACATACAAATGGGATTTCTGAAGACTGACAACTGTAAAATTGTCAAGGACAAAACCACCTGAGCGTTTCACAAAAATACTTTACACTGATACTGGGGGAATACAATGTATAACTGGTGTCTCTATGCTTCAACTATTAGCAGTGAATTACAGCTGTAATAATTTAAATTATTTATTCTAGATCCTGGAGTAGGTAGGGAGAGAAACTGTAGGCATCATGTTTCACCCTGTACGTGTTGGGTTTGTATTTTTCAAGATTTCATCACAATGTTGTGGCTGTGATAACTCTGAAATAAAAGCAGGTTCCTTTTGAGAATGAGAGTAAAATTTAACTCTTTTGGTTAATACCTAGCAAAAAAAGGAATATTCCTCCTTTCTTCTTCTCAAAGCATTTGATACATAACTCTGCGTCTTTTTCATTTAGGAACAAAGCAAGCAACATTATTATCCTTTCTGTAAGTTGGAACACCTTAGTCACCTCAGAAATATATACCTGGAAAACACTTTCTCCTAAAAGAGAAATCTCCTAAAAGAAAAATCTTTCTCCTACCTTACACTAAGAAGTTTTGGTTGCATCCTAAACTAAGAATCAAGTGTACGAAAACACATGAGGTATTACAAGTAGTAAGAAAATAAGAGAATCCATGACATCTCAGACCAAAGGCACAAATAGATTATTATGTTGTGTTCAAGGGTGTTCAACAGTGGATGCTTATGTAGTGAGTATTAGAAATTGGGCAGCCTTAGGATGAATATTCATTATTATAAGACCTAAATTCTAGTCCATATAGAGAAATCGATGATAGCTAGCTTGCTTTTACAAGGAAAGGAGATGAAGGACCATCAGCAAACAGGGAAGCAAAAGCTCAAGAGAAACAAGTCCTGGTGAAAAGCAGTATTTGAGGCAGAACCTAATCAGCCATTTCCATTCACTGAAGATTCAAAACCCTATCAGCTTTTCTGAAAGATGCTTACAATGCTTATGTCCATTTCCAAGTGTGGGATATGGATGCCTCTTTCCTTTCCAAGGAATCACAATATGGTTGAGGTTGAAAAGGATCTAAGTCATCTTGTCCTCAGTGTCAGAGAATACCCACAACGTCCTGAGAGTACTCACAGGTCATGACCATAACATGAGAGAGCTGTATCCAGTTTCTTCCACTGCCTATCAGAGACATTAACTATGTACAAAACCCTCGGAGTGCGTCCTGAAACTCCTGTATGCTCATCCTATTGACCACTAAGCAATGGAAGATGCATTACAACTTGCTCTTCCCTCCCCGCTTCCTTGCCAAATATATACAAACTCCATATAAAACAGTAAATACTCAACAAAGTGCAAAATTTTAAGCTGTTCTCCCTTTTGCTTTTAGTAGGAATAAGGCACCTAATTTGTTGTGATAACAGAATGCAGAAAGTGAAGTTACTATTTATATATTGCTTAAATAGATATATATAGTTATACCTTAAAGTACTTGATTTCCTTAGAGAATCTACCCTTCCTGATTTTCCTGAGATCAAGGTCTGTAAGAATGTCAGAAGAACAGATGAAAAATCACATGCCTTGCTTAAATAAATACTACTACATTATATTATACTATACTAATTCATCATAAACTCTCAGAAAAGCAACATTTTCAGATTGTGGAAACAATATCTTTGTCCTCCAACTTTTTAAACTGAAGACCAGCTTGATACAGAACTGGAAGCTGAAAGAAAGAGATTTAATGCAACTTCATAGAATCATCTAGGTGGGAAGGGACCCTTAAGATCATCTAGTCCAACCATCAACCTAACTCTGATAAAAAACCAAAAGAAAACCCTATAAAAAAACTCCCCACATTACTAAACTACGTCTCTAAGTACTATGTCAACTCATCTTTTGAAAACCTACAGGGATGGTGCCTCAACTACTTCCCTGGGCAGCCCATTCCAATGCTTAATAACCCTTTCAGCGTAAAAATTTTTCTTAATATCCAATCTAAACCTCCCCTGGCGCAATTTGAGGCCATGTCCTCTTGTCCTATAGCCTGTGACTTGGGAGAAGAGACCAACCCCCGCCTCTCTACAACCTGCTTTCAGGTAGTTTTAGACAGCGATAAGGTCTCCCCTCAGCCTCATTTTCTCCAGGCTAAACAATCCCAGCTCCCTCAGCCGCTCCTCATAAGTCTTACTCTCCAGACCCCTCACCAGCTTCGTTGCCCTTCTCTGGACCTGCTCTAGCACCTCAATGTCTTTCTTGTGGTAAGGGGCCCAAAACTGGACACAGTACTTGAGGCGGGGCCTCACCAGTGCTGAGTACAGGGGGACGATCACCTCTCGGGTCCTACTCACCACACTGTTCCTGACACAGGCCAGGATGCTGTTGGCCTTCTTGGCCACCTGGGCACACTGCTGGCTCATGTTCAGCCAACAGTTGACCAGCACCCCCAGGTCCTTTTCTGCTGGGCAGCTCTCCAGCCACTCTGCCCCAAGCCTGTAGCGCTGCATGGCATTGTTATGACCGAAGTGCAGGACCTGGCACTCGGCCTTGTTGAACCTCATCCCATTGGTCTTGGGCCATCCAGCCAGCCTGTCCAGATCCCTCTGCAAAGCCTTTCAGGTCAACACTCCCACCTAACTTGGTGTCATAGTTTTGTTTCTGCATTAGTTTTGTATGGGATAGAAATATTCTGGCAAAAATAATGATGTCTGATATTGTAAGCTAATAATAACTTTCTCATTTTAGATACTTTTGACAATACTTGTAATTTCTGTTTGGTAGAAACCTTAGCATGGTGTCAGAATATTTGTTGATCTGAAATCAAGAGTGTGATTCTTTTTGATGATGATTTTTGTGTTATATATAGCTGTGTGAAAAAAAGATACACTTATAGACATAGATGGTCTGAGGATTCTTCTTTTCCTTTTATGGATGCTTTGCAGGAGGGGCAATAGAATTTTTACTTGTATGTTGTGGGAAATCACTCAAGAAAATTCACTTAATAGGCTCATGAAATGCACAATTTAGTGCTAAGGTGAGCCCTACATGAAGATACTAAGAGGTCTCCTTTAGTTAGTTTCTGGTTTTGCAGAATGACTGAAACTGGTCATTAGAATTTATCACAATATGCTGCCGTTCATTGGTTCAATCAAATTATTTAAATAAGACTGATATAAGAATTTCTGCCTTTGGTCTGCTAATCCCCCTTTCAATTTCTTGAATTTTTTTAATGGGAAGGGATGGATCCTTCACCAAATGGCACTGTTGCATTTGCAAAAACTGATTTCTCTTGCTTTTACTACAATAATACAGGTTTTGTTTTTTTTTTTTTATGTGGACCTGAATGCATCTGTGTTTCTGCTTCACCTACAAAAAGACTTAAAAACCTTGGAAATAAATACCCATTTGTAATAAATGTAGCACTTAATTTCGCCACTGAGTGATTTCTGTGAGCATAGACAGAATACTCTCAAATGGAATCTGTACAACAGAATAATAGCTGCTTGATAACATCAATAATTTTTTCATTGCCCTTCAGAAGTTGAATTCTGACTTTTTGACTCAACAGTGTCATTTCTTTATCTTCACATATTTTTGTGTTAGTTTTTATTTGGGTAAAAATTATTAGATTTTTGTTAAAATGAACAAGTAAATTTTTTTTTAATGACCAAAGAAAATTTTTATTTAAAGCTTAATATTGCACTTAACTAGGTTAATCTAAAATTAAAAAAAAAACAACCACAACCCTGAGTAGTCAATTAAATTAACATTGGAAAAATCTGTTACAAACACAGTTCCAACTGCTATTCATTAATAAGTGCATTTTTAAGTATTGGTTAATAAAAGAGTTTCCAAATGAGATTTATTTTTTTTTTCAGAAAAGAAGAAAAATCTGAAAGATCAAGATACTATTTTCTTAATTTAGACACATTAAAATATGTAAAGATTAAATGGTTAGACAGAAACCTTGTAAGAAAAGTGATTGTAACTTTAAGTACAAAAAAACCCTCTGTCTTAGATTTTCACTTTAATAGATGCAATTTAAAATGTCAAAGTATGTATGCATAATACAAATTCATTAAAGTATGTACATGCTAAAGTTCAGTCCAAATGCTGGTAGAATTTATTCTTAAATTTTAAATAGGATTATATTTACTAAAGGATTTATGTAAATGCCTTTAGTAATCCAACAAGTTCATGGAATTGATAGATTTCATAATTCTTAGTATGGGCAAAAAAATTGTGAAGTTTAGTTTTTCTCAAGTGACCTGTATGTATCTGCTGTGTTTTCATCTACCTCAGCAATATTCTTACTGATTTTGACTGCTTTATCCATGAGGAAGATCAAAACAACGGTCTCTAATTTCAAGGTCATTCACTCTGGAGAAATGTTTGGGAATATATATTTATATTCTCTGCATCTCAGTTTTCCCATGAGATGTTACAGACTTAGTTGAGATCTATAGGTCACAGCCATGCTCTCTAATGTGTTGTCAAACCCAGAATTTTTTTTTTTTTTTGGTGTAATGCTCATTACAGGAAGACATATCCACCTTCAGATCCTGTGCTACATCTCTTTCTATCCAGCTTGGATTATGTGGGTGTACACTGAGTAACCTCTAGAAGGGGACCAGGGTGCTGGGCTTTGTGTGAGAAAGGAGACCTAACCCTTTCCTGGCCATAGAAATCTCCTTTTATGACCCACCTGGAGCAATTTTTGGTGAAAGCAATTGAAATTTATCTCCAGCATCAAATCAATAACACAGCAACAAAGATTTACAAAGACATGGGTAGGAGATATAGTGGAAAGGGGGCAGAAAAAAATTAAGATAACAAAGAATGCTTAATCTAATTATCTGAAGATCAAATCCAAAAGCGCTCTCTTTCCCTCTTTGTGTCTATCTGATGTATTGTTGATATTTGCTTTACCTCCAAGGCCAGAGACATGTTCTCTTGCCCATTCTGTGTGCTCAGGTTGCTATAACAGGAAATAGGCTTTTCTTGGCAAAGTGTGCTAGTTTTTGTGTTCAGTCCTTTTCTTAAGTGTCCCTGGGGTTCCATTTAGATTAAAATCCTCCTTCCTTCCACCAACTGTTATTGATCCTTAATTTATTTAGGAGGCAGTTTCAGCACTCCTTCTTCCAGGTATTGACTGCCCTTACTGCCTTGGAAATTATAATGGCCCTGCAGAAAGGTAGGTGCTATCTCTTGCGCTTGAGTAGACATTAGAAAAATATTAACAGCTCTCCCACTCTTGGACAGACAATAAGTAAATCTCTTTGTGAAGCTTTTTCTATACATTAAACTTTATATTTCATATTAACATGTAATATCTTAATCATACATCAGTGGAATTGATGCTTGTAGCTTATTAGTGGGTGTTAGCTGAGACAGAACTGAAATCAAAAAGATAAAAGTAGGTCTTAGTAAAGTTGACTAAACAGTTTGCTTAAGGAAAAAACAAACCAGGTCTCAGCACTTCAATGCAGAACCTGTACAAAACCTATGTACAATAGCAGCATTAGCATTAGTTGTCTGAGGTACCTTCTTATCAGACTCTATCTCCTGAAGTTACAAAGCACAAATCCATTATTCTAAAAAAGAGTTCAGGCTTTGCATGTCCTGTCAAAGACCATAATAGTATCCTGCCATGGTTACGAAAGACTATCTTTCGTGTATCACCTGGTAGAATGCTAGTCACTTGTTTACTAGTACCTTCAAACCCAGAAGTAGCCCTTAAAACAATGCAAAGAATGCTCAGAAAACTTCTGTTACATCACAGTTGACAGTAATTGACTGTCTAGCTTTATTACCTTGACAACATTTAAAGGAGACGACATGTGTGTTCATCAGCTGTTGGACAGAAGAGAATTTGCACTTGAAAAATTACATCTCTGCAGAATGATCTGTCCACATTCTTATATGTCCCTTGTTCCACATCTGCGTCTGAGATCTCACTATGGATGTTACTGAACTAAACCTCACACTATGTCAGTGATATAGGAAAGTGTCCACGTTCCCCAGGTTTATGGCTTAAGAAAGGATTGAGACAAAGAAAAATCAGAAACACCCCCACCCAATAGCGTAGACCAAGGATTTGGGTGTCCCTGAGCAGTAACACAATTTCTTGGCCATCTCTCCTCTTCTGGCTTCTCTGTATTTACATGAGAACTGGAAGAACATGGCTGGAAGAACAGACAACCTGACCTCTTAAAAATCCATCAGGAAAATTTTGTAGGTGTTTTCACTTTGCCGTAAATGAAAGGCAACTACTCTCTGTGACAAACTCTGCTGGGTAATTACATTTGCTACAAAAAATGTTTGTTCTCAGCTATTGTTCCATGTGTTTATTAAAATAAATCACGGCTAATGCAGTTGCCTCTCAGACTGAATTAGTCTCCTGGCAAAGGATTTTATTTCCAGCCTAGACTATCACTAAACAAGGATGTGGACTTCAACACATAAAAGCGATATGGATGCACTCTCTGACACTAAAACTCATTATTAAGGCAATAGGTATCATGCCCCATTACTTTTAATAGATTGATTAATAACAATTATTGCAGCCTCCTCATGATAATTTTGGAAAGTAATAAATGTGCTAATATTTGGCTTGCAAAAGTAAAGAATTCATTTCTAATTGTTACTGTTTCCTGATCAAGTACTTGACAGAAACAATTGTCCTCCTTTAACCCACACATCCTTTGACTGGAATCCAGCCATTAGCTAGATTAGCCTTTCACTTTCCTGAATCAGCCATCTTGTGACTGCCCCTACATGAAAAGAAAAGGCAGCCTGCATGCTTAAGTGGTATAATATTGGAAGGCTAAAATTCTGTGCTACTGAGTCCAACCAGTTTTTGGGGTTTTTTTTAATCTTTTAGAAATTTTCTGTTCTGTAGAAATGCAGCTTTAAGATACTGACAAGACAGAAAACTCAAAATAGGACTTGTTAGCTATAGCTTTAAGCTTATAGCTACAGGCTACTGTTTGCCCTTGAGCATATAATTTGATCCCAGATCTTAAAGCTTAAAGTTAAATGGGCTTTCCCACTGGAATTAGATGCTTGTGTAACTTTTAAGATATAGGTGTTTGTTTTTTAACTAAATTGGAGAATAAAGGTGATGTTCTATGTCACATAAATTCTGAGGATAATTGCAGTAAAGATTATAAATAAAATCATGTAATACAATAGTGGATTCCAAGTAAGAACTGTGAAAAATATATTTTAGAAACTCTGTGTTGTATTTCCAGCAGAAGCAGATATTATTCTTCAGACTCCAGGTAAGACACTGAATTTCGAAAATGAAAACACAGTATCCAGTGCCATGCTGAACAAAGAGCCTATCTAGACTACAGCACACAGTGACTTAAGAAGACCGTACAGTACAGTCGATGATAAAATGTTTGCTGTTACCTCCCTGGAAGTCTTACAAAATCAATATACTCATCAGTACTGGGCCCACTGGTTCTAACAGGTTCAGCCTTGTTGCACATTTTGATTTCTTACATTTGCAGTAGGGAGGGAAGCGCTGCGTGTGTGTTGGTGCCTCTGTGTGTGTGCGTGCATGTGAGTGAGAGATGTGCAGTGGGCTGGAATCCAATTAAACTGCAGTATTAGATAGGTGATGAAAAGGATTCTATAAAACCAGGATGGTGGCAGAGCTAGAATTAATATAGCACCTGATGTACAGTGGAAAATAATAACATTAAAAATGTTCTGAACTAATTCATTTGTAGGGAAAATTGGAGTAAAAAAAGCAAAGTTCAAACAAAATGTCAAGTTCAGGCAAGAAACCTGGAGGAAAAGATGAAAGAATGTCATATCTGATGCTTAAAAAATGTCCAATAGTATAAAAGAGCAGTTAAAAATGAAAGGCTTGTGGACTACCAAATACTGACTGTCAAACTTCCATTAAAAATAACCATATAATGTTAAGTGATTGTGACAAAGACTTTCATTGAGGGGGGGCGGGGTGGGGAGTATGAGTCACTACAGCCACTTTGCCAAATCTCTTGAATTTCTCATCAGTATCCTTTCAGGATACTTTTTGATCCTCAAAAGATAGTGATACTCAAAAGCCAATGTGACTTTCGAGCAGCTGCAGATGGAAATAATCTTCCTAGACTTTTGGCTCACCCCCACAGTGCTCTTCAGGGCTGCTGCACCTTCATTTCACTTCTCTTCATTCAGGCAGAGAAGAGCTACAATTCCTACTACCTCCTAGTTAGTGATGCGGAAGGCAATAGAGACATTAGGAGAGAGTTTTACAACTCACTTTCAGCTAGAGAGTCAAATGGCTGTGGTCCATCTGCCTCGGGTAATAACTTGAACTGTGTAAGCTGGCTCATCAATGGAGGTATGCCAGTGGAGACATCAATGGAGAGTCACCACCAGAGGTTGACTGAGGTTATAGGAAAACCACTTCGTCTTGTTTTTCGTATTTTCACTCTATCCTTTATGCACCTTCTACAGTCTTATTTTGCACTAGTCCTCTTCCCCAGTTATAGCCTAGTCTAACTTTGGCACCAGGAGAGCTGTAGGACCATTCTCAGAGAGCGTCTTTGCCTCTCAGATTACTGCATCCATCAGCTGTGTAGCTAGGTCAGGTACATCCAACCCATCCTTATAGAATATGGAGAAGGGAGGATGAAATTGTTCCTCAGCATGTTCAGTCCTCATACTTACCCACAGCTGTTAAAAACAGACAGGATGCTCAAGGAAAGTATTCAGAAACAACTTCCAGCCTGAGTTGCCTATGGCAAGAAGCTGAATAAAAAACTGAACCAGCACAGTATCCCTAAACAAGATAATTTTGAGTCCTTTAAAAAAAAAAAAAAAAAAAAGACAGAAAGCTAAACATTCCCCATGTATGTACAGCACACAGCTACACTTCCATGCTTGGGCAGTACATACAGAACTGTGTACAGTTGGGAGTGGAAATAATCTCTGGCAATTACTGGTAATTACTGGGTTGAACATTTCTACCATTAGAACAATTACTTGGAAGCAAACGCACACATATGCACATGCACATACTAAAAACAAGACAAGAAGGGAATTGTTGTAGAGCGAATAAATGGAGCTGTAACTAAATCAGTTTGAGACACTTATTTTTATATGGCCAGACCAATTAACACTGTTTTGAATGTTTGAATAAGAAATAGTTAAGAAAATATGTCAGCATCCTGACTTAGCTTTCTGCATTGAGTAGCAAAGACATCTGCAGTAGGTTGACACTGGTCACTTTGAAAGATGGGAAGAGGATAAAAAATGATTGCTCTGTACCTCTAATTTTCCATGTTGCAATCTCACAGGATTGCACTGTCAAAGAAATAGCATTAAACACTGAATTTAGGTCAAAGATATTGGCAAAATGAGGTGAAATTGTACACAATATTGAAGCTTCCCCCTCTTCAGTTTCTTTCACAATCATCAGCAAAATTTGAGGCTTTTTAGAAGCTTTTCTTTCTTCTTTTCTTTTCTTTTCTTTTCTTTTCTTTTCTTTTCTTTTCTTTTCTTTTCTTTTCTTTTCTTTTCTTTT
>JAOXNO010000033.1:44899494-44932292 GCA_028565335.1 Limnodromus scolopaceus | reverse complement strand
TCTTTCTTTCTTTCTCTCTTTCTCTCTTTCTCTCTTTCTCTCTTTCTCTCTTTCTCTCTTTCTCTCTTTCTCTCTTTTGTTTTCTTTCTTTAATAAGTTATAGCATCTGCGTTCACACACTTGACAGTATCAGTGCCTGATGCTGGTTTGAAATCCTGATTTTTATTGGCTCTGTTCTAGTATTGGTATCTGTTACCTGGTGTGCAATGCAGATCACCATCACTGAAATCAAACAGGGAAAAAAAAAATCCCTCAAACCCAAAGAATTTAAAATGAGAATCTGGCCCGTGTTGTCCCTGTATTAGTGAAATGAGTTGCCCAATTTTAAATTTGGAGCACTTACATAAAGGTGCTTCAAATTTGTGCCCGCATGAGAGCAGCATCACTTTATTAGATGCTTTGAGCAAATGCACAGGATTAAAGTATAGCCATATTCATAGGTTTTGATGTGGTTTCACTGGATGAACTTCAGCATAAAACTGAACAGAAGCAATTAAAAGTGGCACTGGCAGGATATAACTGTGAAACACCTTTAGAGGTTCTTGTCTTTTCAGGATATCTTAACAATAATGTTCCCATTGAGATATCCATTTAGATATCCTAAAAAGGCAAATCTTTAAAAGCATAAATGATCCCATTTCACTCCCACAGGTTTGCAAGCTGAATAGCTAACTGTCATATTCCTTTGAATCTCTCAGCCTTAATGGACAAATGTAGGAAGATAGGAAAAAAACCCCACTTCTTCTAACTAGAATAGAGATCCAGTTGGTAGCTCACCATTCAGCAATAACTATTCCATTCTGCATCTCTCAGCAAGAAAGATGGGACAAAATAGTATTTTACCCAATTTATTATAATGGTAGAATAATTGGAATAACTCTACCAGAACACCTGAAGGGGCTGATGGAGTATAAATACCATTTCTATTAAGAAGTAAATATGAGTCAAGCTCACCTGCCAGCCAAAAAAGCTCCCACATCTGCCTACGATCTAGTTATGCTTGGTATCTCCTGTTTGATTTTTCTGACAGTCAGTATTATTCTCCACTTATGACATACAGGATTTCTTTTTCTTTTCCTTTTTTTTTTTTATTTTAAATGAAATGCAATTATTTATGCATGGTAGGGAATAATGCAGTCACCCGTCCGTGGAAAGAAAAGCACAATTCACAGAATTTGGCTGGTCATTATTTCAATATGGTTCATATAGACTGCTATAACAGGCTGCCAAATTGCTTTTCCTTCATCAGTCCCATTTTGCATAGAGTAAGACAGGAAAATTATTCTGTGGGACTTCTCTTTAGCTGTAAAACATTTTCAAGCGAGTCTTCCTTTTCTCTCTCTTACACACAAATAACTAATTTAATAAAATGCCACAGAGCACAACCAAATAGAGTGGAGGGGGAACTAATTTTGAAAAGAAGTTCCTTTTGAGAAATTTTCAGTGGTAAGACACTGTAAAGATCCAATGCACAAAAGCTGTTTAAAATGTTGTCTGGATAGTTAAATTCAAACACCAAGGTCTGGTGTTTGGTGACTGAAACTTCTCCTGAGTCACAAAACAAAACAAAAGAAAACAGAAAAAGAGAGCTGTTGCAGTCTATTGTTGAAACATCAGTGAATGAAAATTGAGGTGACTATTAAGGATAACTCTTAAATCTTCTCTAGGTCCCTACACTCCAGGAGACTTCCCTATCCTGCAGGAAAAACTGAGCTCTGTTTCCCCAAATGTATCACTGTATCCCAAATATGTCAGAATACATTTTTGTGAACTGTGACCATTTTCACAGACATCTCAGATCATGCCATCATCTTTATATCCCAGCAATCTGTCTGCTGTACTCATCATTTGACAGGATATTGGTCATTGGATATAAGAACAGAACCCATGAGAAACAATTTCTTTAATGATATCTCTGCATTAAGAGCTTAATTTGAGGCCTGTCTGTTATAAAGTTGTTAAACCACCTAATGTTTTTTGTTTATTCTATGTATGAAAAATTTCTTTTATTAAAATGTTAGACTCACATTTTTAGAGAAAACTGAAGTTTCTCTGTCACAAACAGACCTTTTCAGCTAGACCTGAAATTCTGTCAAATAAAATATGCTCTTGTTTTACAAAAACCTCTTTCTTTGAAGCTGTGCTGGCATTATTCTCATGCTTTGGTTTTTTTTTGGCTCTAGCCCTGTTCTGCTGGAGTCTGCTTCCATATTTTAGTAGTAGTGATTGATGCAATGTATTTCCCCACTTAATTCATTTTAGCCCTGTTCAGTGTTGAAATTAGTAATCTTCTGAAATTTGGAATCCAAACTTGGTTACTAACAAACATTCATTATTAAGAGGGTCCTTTGGCCAACTCCTTTAATGCTTATGATATTTTACCTTGGTTTGCTAATTTATTTGGGTTTGCAAGCTTTCTATTCCATCTGCAAGACCAGAGAAGGCTCAATCATCTTCTGCAGCAGGGATAAAGAGCTTGCAACTGACACATGACAAGGGAACAGCAGCCTATTTTTCTTCCTTATACTATTTAGGGTGGCATCAATATATGCCTTTGTCATTAATGAGCAGCTATCCACTCTACCTACATAAGCCATGACATCTGTTTTCCCACTTCCTCCTCTCAAGCTGTACCTGGACAAGTAGAATACACCTTCCCAAACAGCGCAACAGCCTGTCTCTGCACTTGCCATCACCATTTGCAGTTCATTTGCATTGAAAATAAGCTGCTGCCTCACCTTCTGCAACGTTTGTCTCCTCTTCACATACTAAACAAGCCCAAGCAGTCCTCTCCTTCCTATTATCCCCAGACCTGGGGGAAGAGAAATCTGTTTTTAAGATGTCCTGTTTCATAGTTTTTTAATGCTAATGCCTGTTGTAGTTCGTTGCTTCCTTTGATTTCATTTATAGCATTCCGACATTTCGCTCTTGGCCACCAATTCTTTGTACAAAACAAGCCTGACTGGGCAATAATCATGGGTTAGTTGCAAAGTTGCTGAATTTTAAATTAGTGATTAACGTTTTACTGAGAATATAAAAATTATCCCTTGCTACAGGGCTTTCCTGTATTTCTGATGTTTTGAGAATTAAGTGGGGTTTGTTGCAATGTGTAATTAATATTCCTCAGCTAAAATTGCTCAGTGTAATACAATTTTTGATGTAATTTAGGTTATTCTTTAGAGAGATTAGGTCGTCTATAATAAATTCCTGCCCAGCAAATTCATTACATATAACTTTAATGAATTAATATTTAGAGTCCTGTAATTCTCCGTGGTCTTCAATTATAAGCGTCTGATATTGACCCCAGCAATTCTCCTTGCATTTGGATTCTTAAGAATCACCAGCTCCATCACATTTCCTTTCTGTGAATGCTGCTGGCAACAGTTCATACACGCTTGTTCTTAATAGATAATTTGGGGGTTAACTTTGTCAGACATAAAGGATTTCCAACTCAGATTTCATGCCTGAGTATTCAGACATGACTGGTCCAAACAAACCTCTTGTTTGTTTAAAGGTCTCTTGCTATGAAAAGATTTAGATGAAGGCCACAACATTCTTACAACCCACTCTTCCTAGAATTCACCCAATTGGTCAAAAAAACTTAGTCAAAACTATCAGTCTGGTGCCATTTAAACACTTCATTTCAGTATCACCTGGCTCCTTTCCTGTCTATACTGCAGGATAGTAGGTTTTCTGGGAAATTCATGGATAGCCTGAATATTTTTAACTTTCATCTTTCTACCCAGATCATTCAAGTTTTCCAGACTCTGAGGAACAGAACCAAATGCTGTGCCACTGAGTCCAATGCAGATGTGGCCAAAAGCAGCATCAGTTTTCAGTCCTACAGCCTTGCTGATGCCCGAGTCATGGTGTTTGCCTTCAATCCCAAAAGGGAACAAATTGACTTATCCTTTCAACTTTACACCAAATCCTGTACACTTCTCTTAGCATTCTTTCCTTTGTGACAATTGCCAGTCATGGATACTCTGCTAGTCATATCAGCACTTTGTTCTGTTTTGAGTTGTGCTGTTTTGTCTACGTCAACCATAAAGGACCTCTCTGCCAAGAGCACTCTCTGCATATCCTTCATTAACACAACTGTGCCTTTGGAGGGCGAAACAGGCTGTGACTCACTTCAGCATCTGCTGACAACATAAGGAGATCTGAATGGATGGGTGGGTGGATGCATGGATGGACATAACTTTCTGAATTCACCTGCCAAACAGACAGAGAAGTCTCTGTTCTAGTGACAACTTCTGAACATGTCATCTCCCAGCTTTCATACCCTCTGTTAGCAGCTGATTTGAGGACCTGACCCACCAATATGTTACATTCACACTGAAGTTTAAGGACAGAAGAAGAAGAAGATTGTGAGGCTTCTGACATTCATAATTCTTTTGCTTCTAACATCTTCCTGGCACTGTTCAATGGGAAGTTAAAAGAAATTACACTCCTTGTTCTCACAGTTTCTCTTCCCTACCCTCCCACGTCAG
Organism: Limnodromus scolopaceus; assembly: GCA_028565335.1. NCBI lineage: Eukaryota > Metazoa > Chordata > Aves > Charadriiformes > Scolopacidae > Limnodromus > Limnodromus scolopaceus. Next base: position 44,927,799 of record JAOXNO010000033.1, on the reverse strand, counting down.
TGTGGACCAGCATGTAGGACACAAGGATAGTGGAACCTGATACAACTTGTGTGAATTTTTCCTGTTATTAAAAGGGACTATTATTTAATTATTAAAAGGTATTATGAAGAGGGCTGTGGATAGGGTCACTTAAAAGATGAGGTATGGAACTTCCTGCAAGCACAAAAGTGGCACGCTTCAACTCTAATCAACACAGAGCATCAAATTTCAGAGAATTACTGACAGCCAAACAAAAAATACTTCCAGGTCACAAAGTTTAATAGGCTGAAAGAAAGACTGGACATCAGTAGACTACAAAAATATATAGAGATATTGTAGTTAATACTAGTAACTTTTGAAAGGTTATTGAACACCATCCTTCAGTTTTAACACAGTCTTTTAATACTAGACATTAGTAGAAGAAATAAAGTAAATAACAGATCATTACACTTCTGTGAAATTCTTGTATCTTTTTCTGAGATATGTAGTACTATACAGTGTAGAACAATGGATTCTGTACTGGATATCTCAGGTTTGAGCCCAAATTTCCTTGCTAACTTGTTAACAAATATTCCCAGTTGCATAAGAAACAACACTGACAGCCTTTAAAAGGGAACATTTCTATAACATGTTTCTGCCTAGAAGATGCTGGCATTTGGGGGGCAAGAGCTCAAACCAAGAAAGTTAGGGGTCAAATCACAGTTTTTTCAGAACACCAGAAGATAACTGTAAAAGCTGACAGATGTAGAAGTAGGAAGCAACAGAAAAGGTTTGAAGGCATGAAGGGAAAATTTCTCAGGTTGATGGTTTTAATGTGTATAAACACCCTTCTCACAGCTATTTACAAATACTGTTTAGACAACCGAGATTGTTGCATGACATATACCCCTGGGACTTTAACAACAAGAGTTGTACAGGATTCAGCTAAGACCTTTGCACTCCTGAAATTTTCGGTTAACCTGAGCCAGTCTTCCCTGAAAGTGGAATAATTATCGATTTATTGTTACAGACTTGGAGACTGAGGCAGAGAAGAGCAGTTATTCTCCCCAAACCTACATATGAAGTTTATTCCAACATTCTTTCTTGAAAGCCTTCATTTATTTAACCATGCCACTATTTTTCTTGCCTCTTTACCTGAATTTTATGTCTAGAATAGTTGCTCTTGCATTCAAACAAATACCATCTCTGAAGAAATTCTCGAACTGAAAGCAGTAACCTAAATGACAAACAACGTTCACATTTTCCACACCGTAATTCTTGGTGCTGTCTTGGGCTTTGCTCTTTCCTCCTGAAAGCTGGTGGTAACTAGATGGTTGACATCAACAGCAGTAGCATAAAAGCCTTACATCTATGTTCACAGATACAATGTTTCTAATTTAGTTAGATTGTACAGATGAAATGGTGAAAACCATGGATAAACAGGTTCCATATCTTATGATTAGTTTTCAAATTAGTCAGAAAGTTGCATCTTTTCTTAGTGAATTTGAAAGTTTCTTAAATTGGATATTAATTCTAACCCAAACATTAGCAATTGTTTTCAATTATGTTAACAAATATGTCTTGCACATTATTTGCATCTGCTGAAGTGTAATATTTTTAAATATAAAATAACTGCTTGGTCAAAGCTGGATTCCATTTCTCTTGAGTATACGCTGCAGAAAACCAGCCATGGGCTCTGCTGAAAGCTTTTTACATTATTTGCAGATTTTTTCTTAAGAAGCCCACAACATCCATAGGAAGTGAAAGAAATAGTTGTGAGTGCAAAACATTTTGAAACTTCTGCATTTTCAGCAGTAAAGAAAAATGTTTTTAACAGCTGATACAATGGGCACATAATTCAAACTGTCCCTCATTACAGACCTAAATTTATCTTCCATCCCACACAGATTTCTACTCTATCACACTTTTTCTACTCAAATTATTCACATCAGAAATGTAGGCTCATGAAATGCAGGGTAGCAAAAGTGTTATTTATGCTAAAGAACCAATCCCACTTCTTATTTAAGCTTTCTGACTGTGGGTTTATTGTGTCCTCCCTCTTGGGGCTAAGTCCCATATGGTATCTCACATTTGCACCCAAGCAGATTGAGAATATGGTGTCTTTGCCTCTGAGAGCTTGAATTAATATACTAAGTTTCAGTCATAATATATTATACAGAGCTAGAGGCTTTATTGACTTTAAGCTCTCTGGATGCGTTTTTGCCATGTGAATTATTTAAAGTCCTTTGCTAGCTTCCCTGGGGCCTTTTGAAATGAAGTCGCCTTCAAATATGCTGTGGCCATCCCTCAGCTGGCCACAGCATAAAAAAAAATTGCTTTCTGTAAATACCACAAATTCTGGCAGCGTCTACTCACCTCTGTGAGGTAAGTGGAGTCCAATAGTCAAAAATTTCAGACCACAATACAGTTATAAGTAATTCTACTCTAAATTGCGGGTAATTTTTTCTTTTTCCAAGATAGTGGATAAAAAAATCCTGCTAATAATTATAGTTATTCGGAGGGTCTGTCTTCATTCTATACACAACATTTATCTTCATAGGGAACATGACAAGCAATGATAATTGACAATCGCATATACATGATATTATGCAGTCATACAAGTTCAAAAATACTTGGTTTTAGTTAATTTGCATTAAATCTATTTAATAAAGTCACCATCATTCAGAAATTATTTCAGAATAATAATAAGATTTTCATTTCACAGTCTTTTTCAAGAATAATTTCTCCATGAAAATCAACTCAAATTTATATGGAGCATAGGAATTCATTATGAAAGAGTTCTGATAATAGAGTCTGATGATTACCCCAAACAATGCTTCTGGGGAACTTTGTTCCCTAAAGCTTTTTCAGCTGATGAATCCAAAAGTTCAGTCTTCACATTATCTGTAGGAAACACAGCAATAAAAAAGCTAGATCACTACCAATATGCAGATAACTTATAGCTCTAAATCTTTTTTCCACCAGACACCAGTGGAGTCATTTTTTTATTTTTTTCCTGTTCCTATAAAATGAAGAAACAATATATATTTTTTTTTAATTTATAGTTAATAAGGAGATCATGTTGTAACACATCAGCCAATTCAGGACATGGAAGAAACATCACTACCCTTGTTTGTTCCTTCATCTCTTCTCTTCACCACCTGTGATGATATCAGCCTCCATTCAGGCCCAGATATAACTTTTTCTCCTGTCCATAGGTGCTATTTAGACTCTGAATAAGCAATTTTATAAACCGTTCTTCTCTTTTTCCATTTTACTTTCTCTTTTTGATCTTCTGGCTCAGGCAGGATTTGTCTAATGAGTTCATAAAAATCCTACCAAGGAAAACTCGCCTTGACTTATATTTGTTAAGCACCACTTGCAGTAACATTCTCAATAAATAATAAGTATTGATAATAAGAATGCCACCATTACCCCAGCACTTTCCTTGAGCTGACAACTGTGATGCAAGCTAACAACACAAGAAACCACTTTATTCACCAAACAGTCTTGACATTAACTTCTCCAGTAATAATTAATTACCTAAATTGTTTGTAAAATTGTCAAGTAGCAACCTGCGTTTCCCTTTGCCGATCCCACTTATATGATGAAATTTCCATTTGCAGCAGATTACAATATTTAAATTGAAGTGTCTTGGATGCTTAGATACTACTCTTACCCTGAAGAAAGATCTTTACCTGATGCAATTTAAGATTTCTTTCTCCGTTGAAGTTAATACTAGATAGCACTAGATGAGGATCTAGCCTATACTTTTAGTAGGGCTCGAGCCCAACATAATAAGAAACCTACCTATTTTGTCAGAATCAATAGATTTCTTTCTTCCCTGCAGAGAATTCTTGGTACAGAGAAGTATACTGCCTCAAGCAACTGTAGGATAACAAAAATGCAATGTCATAAGAAAGGTGAACTTTTAAGATTCCTAGATTTCATGCAATTCTGTTCTAGGGCTAAAGTTAAATTCCAAAGATATAATCAGAATTTCCAAAGGCAGATCCCATTTCTTACTAAACTGAGACAATCTGGGACTGTTGTCTCCATAGAACAAATTCAAGGAAATTTATCATGAGGGATTTGTTTTCTGCTATACATTTGTAGTAATTTACCTTCTTGAATTCACCTCTCCTGAATTTACCTTCTCTTGAAATCAGGTTCTGATTCAGGAAAGTTAGTCTAATGTTGGAATTATTCCAATGGCTGATTGTTCTCATTGTGAAAAATCTTCCTCTTGTGTCCAAGCAGAATCTCCCTGAGTAACTTGTACACATTACCCCTCATCTTTTCCATGTGACTCCTTGTAAAAAGGGAGTCCCCATCTTTTTTGTAGCTGCCCTTTAAACACTGGAACATGGGGATGAGGTCTCCCCGAAGCTTTCTGGGGGCGAGAAAGGCTAAACAAACCCAGTTCTCTCAGCCTTTCATCATACAGCAGGCTTCCCAGTCCTTTGATCATCTTGTTGGCCCTTCTCTGGACCCTCTCCAGCCTGCCCACATCTTTTTTTGTACAGCGGGGACTGAACACAGCATTCTAGGTGTGACCTGACAAGCGCTGAGTGCGATAATGACTTATCTCTGCTGGTGATGCTCTTTTAGATGTAACCGGGTTCAATGAGCTTTCACTGGACCTGCACATCTTAATATTCTCTTAAATGATGTAGTATGAGTGAAACCTGATGATAAATTTGCATATTAGACTGTGAATGTGACTTTAAATTGGAAAGGTACAAGAAATAAGTGATCAGAAATTAAGAAACTATACTGATAAAGCTGAAGCCTGGATGTCTCAGTAAGAATTCACTATCAAATCACATTGAAAATACCTATTGAACAGCATATAATCTCATTAGCTAAAAGAGAAAATTACATGTAATTCTTATTCTCTGAAGGTATGAGTTATAATAAATCCTACTGACATACCAGTGCATGGGCCCAGGAGCTGGGATCTATTATAATCTACTTACCCTCTGAGAACCTAATTTCCACTTGAAATAATAATTAAACAAAACCCCTTAAATACATTGACCTCTAATACATTCAAAATGTTGGAATAAATCAAGTAGCAGAGTTAATAATTGACTCTTTACTAATGTGTTCTTATGAAAGAAAAGAATTCAATATGCTTAGTGCTATCCCTAATTTGAAGCTCTGTCTAATAGTCCATTCTTCGTATTATTCATCCTGCCAATTTCCAAGGTAAACCTTTTTAAGCATTTGCAAGAGGGGATAAGATTATACCTGTAGCTACAGTATGGTGATTTAAAAGTGCATATTATCATTATTTTATGTCATATTGCCATATTTACCATAGCAGATAAACAATATTTGTCATTTACTTTGCAACAGAAACTAACACCAGAGCTTCATTGTGGTAAATGCTATAACAAGGCATCACATTTTAAATAAGCATGACACAAAAAGAGTGAAAGAAATCAAGCCACACTCTCCCCATTTTAAAGGATGAAGTATGGCACATACAGACACATGAAACTGGGCAAAAGTCACATTAAAAACTCAAGATAAAGCAGAAAGTAGAGGCAATATGTTCTGACTGTTATTCAAGAAGTCTAAATAAATAAGCATCCTCCTTCCATTGTCCCTGAAATAAGTTCATTGGATGATTTTCTACACACCAAATGTAAACTGTGCATACACACAATCATTCTCATTTTAAAGTTATAAGTCATTGATAAAAAAGGATAATTGAATTTATCTATGAAGGACAGATTTTTCAGCATAAATAATAATCAGTAAGAGATGCAAAGTTATATCATATTTATTTTATTATTTGTGTCAAGATAAATGGAACAGAACTTTTCTAGGGGGAAACTCACTTTTTGTTGACACATTATTAGGATTTTGCCCAAGATTTTTAAGAAGGCAGGGGGCCATCTACAATGGATCTGCAACTAATTTTAATGTCAAAGTGTACCGAGATGCAGTATCTATGATATCTTTGTGAAATGTAATACTGTAATGAGTTATTAGGGCTGCTAACTTTGATAAGAAAAACATTTTTAATGTGTAAAATGTCAATAGAGGTTTTCATTGCAATGTTTTTTGACCGAATAGGAATACAACATGTGCAAAAATCAGTAATGATATGCTTCAACATAGTTATTTTTATGTTCTTTTTTTCATTCTCTTTTATCATTTACATTTATTGTGTAGATGAAACAGATGGAAAAAATATCTTTTCCCTTGCAATAGGAGATACTTGATATTATTTACATTCAAAATTCTTTAAATTAAGAAACCACTGGATGAGATGAAAAATTTCTCGATCTATCTATCCATTACATAGACAGACACATAGGGACACTATCCAACAAATTCCATTTTAATACATTTCTGCATTTATTAAATAAATTCATTAAATAAAGGTATTGGTAAAATTCTTAACTGTTATCTTCCCATTACAATCTTCATTGACTGTATAGTTATATCAAAAAATGCATTATATTTGCAAAGGCATAGAAAGTCAAGAACGGGGGAAATGCTGGGTAACTGTCATTGACTGTCTGTGTATGTGTGTTATGATTTTATCATATGATTCATTAAAAGCTTCTGGAAAGTATATTTCTGCCATATCTGTGAAACTGTATGCACCACCTTGTTTTAAGCTTTCTGACAAATTGTCATATGAGTCTGTATAATATATATATTTTTTGACTCTTACCAGGTATGGATATAGACCTTGCTTAAGGTCTATAAATAGGGGGGGAAAATGGTTTAACTTCAGGACTCTGTTTCTCATTATCTTTCACAGTAATTAGATGCCTGTTGATCTGGTCAAAAGGTCTTCCATGGACGTTAATCTGCTCAGCTTTGTTCAACTTGATCAATCTTCTTTTATTTGCTTGCCCACAGTCGGATCCTGTGGTCCAACAGACTGAACATGCAGATTGGAATTCTTGAATGATCAAAACCATCTAAATTACTCTGGAGCTTCAGCAACTTCAAAGAAAAATATTTTGATCCAAATATCACAGAAATGCTTTTAAAAATGCAGTAGCAGAGCACCTGCTGATTTCTCAGTTTCTAGAAAATGTTAATTTATTGAGATCAGTGCCTTTGCTACAATAACCACTTTATGTTATTTGTATTTAACTGAAGTATTATACCTTCTAGTGCGATTTTAACCTTCTCTTCAAAAGTCAGTGTTTTCAGAGAATGAACAAACTGTACCATGAATTAAAGTATTTATATTTCTAATCTAACCTAGGTATTATTTCCTCGATAAAGAGTTGCTCAGGCATGTACTGCATCGTTCTCTTCACAATAGCCACTTGTCACTTTGAATTAATTCTACCTGAAGATGTATTAAATTGCTAGTAGATTCATGATCCTTGACAAAGGATCACAACATATATTATACAAACTGGGTAAGCCTGCAACTCCAATTCACTGGGATTTAATTAATTATGTCTTTCCTTGGCATAAACTGATATTGATATCCAAGTCTTTGGTGGTAACATTACAGGAAGATTTATCACATCAATGTGCTTTCAAGTTTAAGTCTCCTTGCAATGAGTGAAAACGTGCACTGGTGCATGAACATGCGATGCTGGGGAGGTCTGGAGTGAGCACCACCTAGAGAAAACGTCAAAGCATGAGACAGACCTCTGGTCTTTTCTTTTGCAAGAGCATTGACTGACATCAACACTCAAGTCCAGAAGCCAAACATCCAGAAGTCAGATGAAATGATTAACAAAGAAACAGAGACATACTCAATCAGGACTTGACCTGATGATACCAGAATGTAACTTTCAGGATGAACAAGGTGATCAGATTCGTGTGTTTGTGGGCTTCAAATTCATGAGTATAAGTTCACATGAAGGAACAAAAGAGATTGAGGAATAAAGTGACAGTTTTTGTCTTCCCGCAACTGTTGTGTAATCTTGCAGTCATTTCTGCAAAAATGTGGTAACCTTACACATTTAGCAGTAGGAAATGGGAAGGGAGGAGTAGTCCCCATCCAGACCTTTGCTGCTGTGAGTGGCTAGCTAGCTGGGTAGCTATATTAAAATGGATGCCCAGAAACCCAATATGAAGGCGTAGGTAAATACGACATGTTTTCAAAGGCTTCCTGGAGCTTCTTCTTCAAAACTCCTTTTTGTGCAATGCACAGTCATGGATTAGCCTTCAGCTACTTATTCATTTAAAGTACCGTTCCCCAACGCAGTTCTTTGGACCCAGACATTAACTCCCATGGCCAAGCTGAGAATGTCCATTCCTAATTAAACTAAATCTATTGCTATATCTATGAGATAAGGTCTTTATTTTTTTTCCTCCCTGCTGTCTCTGAGGACTGACAGATAAACTTGACTTTAATTTGATACTAATCACAACTTCCTAGAAATGTCATTAAAATTTTATTTGTCTTTTTTTTTGTTTGTTTTAATGCTTTATAAGATACAATTTCCTTTGCCTGTGACCTCCAAAAATTACAGTGGTGAAAAGGGCATTAATTTCAGGTGATTTCACATTCACTTGCCTATTTCAGTAGATTCAAGTTTGGTATAATGTTTAACGCATTGCACAGAGAGCTTTGCATTGTGCCTGCCTCTTGAAACATTTGACTTCTTCCTGCTACACACCCTAAATCTCTGCTGGAGTTTAACTCAGCACCACACAGTTTCTTGTTCACTCCCCATCAGTGTGATGGGGGAGAGAAGCAGAAGGGTAAAAGGTTAGCTACAACAGTTAGAGTCAGTTAAAACAATTACAACACATTGCTGCCGTTCAAGGAAAGAGTGATGTTTGGAAATGTAAACTGTCAGAAGCATAAATTCAATAATCTAGAAACAGTTTGATAATTATACAAAGAAAATCAAGTCAGTCGTCATAAATCAGCAGCAACTGTGTCTCTTCAGGGAACTGAAATTCAAAAGATAGTCAGTTACATGCTCTGTTTAGAAGGACAACATAATGCTCTTTTTATGAAATACTGCTATAGACCTATAAGCATTGGTAAATATTTGAAAGGTACTTCAGCTTGCATTTAGAACCATAGCCACACTCTTCTATTAGTGTGTGCATAGTATGCTACAGCTACTATTTCACACTTACCCTTGCAGTACAGCAGTAAACTTTTATTATTACTTATGTCATTATTTTGTAATTCATATGCAGACTTGTATCCTGTTACTTTTTAGGAGTTTTCATAATGAAACCCGTTTGTTCTGCCTGGGTTGATATATATTTCAGCATGGTCGTACATGTCATAGGTTTTTTCCCCAGAATCACTCAGAAGGTAGTTATCCAAGGGAGACCAGCCCAACCACATTGAGCAGGTTGGAGACAATTTTTTTCTCCCCTTTTTATTTTCTGTTCCTCTGATGACACTCTTCCAGATGAACAGGACTGGTCATGAAAACAGGAACTGAACTGGTCAAGTTTTAGAGGACAGCACTCCTTCCTTCGCTCTTGGAAAGACCTCCAAAGTAGTCTCTTTTTAGCTGCAGGACATCAGATTTGCTGCAATAAGCAGAGGAGTGCTAAGATGTTACAGTTCTGATATAAGGTAGATCGGGGGCCTTACAGAAAGAGGCCTTACAGAAAGGCTCTCTGCCCTAAAAGCTCTCCTAAAAAGACTCTGCTGTAAACAGTTAGATTCTCAAGATTTGGAAGTTGAAGTTTGAAGTTAGCACAAGACAGACAGGCAACGGAAGACAGGAAGTGAGAACATGTGCATTCTACACCACCCATGAAGTATTTGTAAAAATTATTGTAGATGAGATTCTCCAAAAGTATTGCAAATACTCTTTGTATAATCAGTGGGAGAAGTCTTTTTCATTCAGAAATTTTGTGGGGCCCAAAAGAGCCCAGGCAGAGAGGACACGAGGAGAAGCAAGCAAGGACGTGAGGAGAAGGTGACTTTTTGATGAATAATACGTTAGCTGCATTTAAGTAATTCAGTGGTAGCATGAGCTATATTGAAGGCTGCAGAGAGTGGGAGAAATATCAAACAAAAGCTAACACTCCGCAGAGGATGGAATAAAGTCTTTGGACGAAATTAGCTCTGTTTCTTATTGATATATCTATTAAAAATGGCTGATGAGGCAGAGGAGAGGTGAAGAAAGAGAAAGACAGATATTTCTAACCTAACAAACCCAAGAAACAGCACAAATGACAGCACTAGGATGCAAGAACATGAGAACCAAGACTCCCTTACAACAAAATATAAAGTCTCCTAATATTCCTCTTAATGTGGCACTAGGGTGCCAATAGGGTGCATATAATTTCAAAATCCAGGAAAATCCTTTGGGTGTCAGATTAGATAAGAGGTGCAATGATCAGTTTAAGAATTAAGTGAAACTTTATTTCCTTTGTTTGCTGGTATTAGGTATAATTTATAAAAGAGCAAAACTCTGGAACTTCTGTGACAGACTATACAACACAAGAAGCAAGCCACACAGACAGAAACTGTTAGGAATACTATACTGTTTTAGACGCTTTGACTCAGTCAAATAATGCAAATCAGCCATAAGCTTGATTTAACTGTTATTGCTGCTTTTTACCATCATAGTAAAACAGCTGGAGTATATTGATGAATGTAACGCATTTCTGTACATATTTTATAACCATCACCTAGACACATCTGCCTTCATAGACAGAGAAGTTTTTTTTTTAATGCTAGATACTTTCCAGGTCTTCATTTGATTTTTAGACTGCTTTCACAGTCCAATAAGTATCTAGCCCAGGAGATGTATTTTTCCCTTCCCTGCATATATATTTCAATGTGTTTGCATTTGTCATTTGCTAAATGCATTATGACACACCACGGCTTTGATTCCCTGAAGAATGCCTCATATGATACAGTGATTTGGAAAGCAGATGATGAAGGCACTGGGCTTATTAAGTTCCTAGTAATAGCTAAATCCATACGCTTCAGCAAGGTAATGGCAAATGTTAAAATGTGTTAGTGCCACTGGATAAGTACAGTTTGCAAAAATAATTTCCAGTAACAGGCTTCCAGTTTTCAATTTCCAGCACATTTACTCTGGTTATAAAATATATGCAAAAAAATTTGTAGAAATATGTTCCCTAAGTATGCAGCCATTCCAGAGTGCCTTGATCACTGTTTTACTATCAGGATGAATTTCTGCTTAGTCCAGCTGTCAGATCCTCTTGAGACTATCCGAAGAACAATGAGGCATATCTTCATCTTAAATGAATCTGGTTTTAAATGAGGAGACACCAGTGGGAACAATTCTGCTCCATGACCTAGTTGCACTTTCCCATTCATAACTCCTACAGTTAAGCCTAGGCTACTGGCAATCAAATTCTGCTATCAAGTATGACTCCAGGGTGTACTCAAAGTGACACCAAAATTAGTACACAGCTACCACAAAACAGTTCTTGTCTTGAGAAAGAAATCTCAAATGTGCAAATCAAAGGATTTATTTACAATTGTACTTAATATTAGGACACTTAATTTTAAGGAACTTCACCTTCATTACCCACCTGAGCTACCAACTGAGAGATCGTTTTTGGTATATTTACTGAGAGCTTAAAGAGAACCAGGCAGGGCATTCTCAATAATGTGGGCAAATACCCGTTCCAGCTTACTGTGAGACCCTAAAGCACAAAGACAGTAGTATGCTTTTTCACCAGTATTTCATTATCAAAGACTACAGGATACAGTACTTTTATTTAGCAACTACTACAAATTAGCAGAGCTATAATTAAGTAAGATACTTCAAATGTTATGCATCACCGCAGGGGACTTTTGGTCCTTGTGTTGTTTCTTGATGTTATTAGGTCAGAACCTGCTTCCCTCTGTTTCCTTCTTCAAATTTTTTCTCTAATTATTAATTTATTAGAAACTCTTAGTTGTAACTGTGGAATAAATTTCTCTGTTGGAATAGAGGCACTTTTGAATTCGCCTTTTTCAGCCTTTATTTCTCAATTTTTCTGTTTTTGACTGTCATATCACCTGCTCTTTTTTCTTGGATTGTTTTCTCAGTTTTGTTTTTTTCTGGTTGTTTTTTTTTTTTCCTTAGTTCCCAGAGCACAATGATCAGGCTATGTAAAAAGTCAAACAATACAATTACACTTTATTGCAGTGTAAGCTTTTCTGCCTACTTCTTTGCCTGCCAGGTCTATGGCTGGGTTACTTTAGGTTCTGCACTAGAAATAGTGTACCTTTTAAATTTAACCACTCTCCCTGACTTACGTATTCAAATAGAATATTTTTTTATTACTAGGCACCAACAGCACTAAAGGTGGGCCTTTGTGATCTTTCTTTCAATATCACAGCAGTAGACATGTCTTTCTTTTAAAGAAAAAACAGAAGAAATACTGTCAAAAGGTCTCATTTAAATAAAAACTTAGTGAGTAGCTTGCAACTGTTGCATAGGGAATGGGGAGACTTCCCACCCTTCTTATTGAATCTTTTCCACCCTCATAGAATTTCCTCTTCAATCTGCTAAAATATTCACGTATGGGGTTAAGATCTCAACCCACTCCACTCCAGAGAAACAAGAGTTCTCACCTTTTGGTGATGGACTTACTCTGTGTACTTTCTCTGTTGGCCACTGGCTCAGCCAACTTAACTGCTGTGGTGACGTGAATGAATGACTTATTTGCAATTTGCAATTATTTGCATCCCAGAGGCATGATGTAAGCATCTATGTTGTTGATGACATGAGAGCTTTGGGAGTCGAGTCATGCCAAGAAGCAGAACTTCAGGTGTTTGGGAAAATAACATTAAAAACTAAAGTTTAAAAGCATCTGGAGTAAAGTGGCAGCTGAATGGAAGAGTTTTGAGGATTGCAGTTTTGATTTCAGATAGTCAAAACTGGAGGTGGGCTAGAGCTTGTGAATGAAGAAAAGATAAATAAGAGGGAAAATAAATATACACTATTTACTGTGACATTTAATAATTGCAAGAAATATAGTAGATGAATTCCATCCATCTGTACCACAAACCACCATTAGTCAGTAAATTTCTTGTGTCTCGTATCACAAGAGGGTGTTGAGACTTTTTTTTCCTCTTTTTTTTTTTCATTTTCCCTTATAGATGACGTTAATGAATCACTGTTTTCCCAACTATTCTCATTTCTTTTCCAAAGTGGCACTTCATACTTCTTAATTCCAATTTTAATTATCTCTTAAGTAAGAGGCTTCACTACGTATGATTTATTGTACATGGGAATTAAAAAGTAGACAAAGTCCATTACTTAATTCTTTTCTTCTTGCATTTTTCCTACACTGAATTAAAAAGTGGAAGGTGAAAATTGATAAGAATAATCATCCAGTGCGTACAAATTTGGTGCCAGTCTTACAATTTTTTAATGTACAAATTGACTGTGGCTTTATGAAACAATAAGTTAAAATAGCAATTAGCTATTGTGATTGCTAATAATCAAATTAATACATTGGTAGTCAATGTGTCTATTCATATGCAAATAGCAAACCACTATGTTATAGTAAGCCTCTCCATTTCCAACCCAAAATTAATTCAAAGCCAGAAATATATATAATTATTGACTATACATGTAATTCCATGTCTGATAAGTGGGTAAATCACTTTTTGTGATTACTTGTGATTATTGAGAAATAAAGTGTTCTCAATTTATTTTACACTGAAATACTAAATGCCATTTAGATTTTTTCCATGCAAATTCAAATTCTATGTAGAAGACGGATATTTTGATTACAAAAATAATATACACACACACACCCCCAAACTCAGGAAAACAAGGAAGGGATAGATCTTGGCAATAAGTGAAGTTTTATTTAGTTCTTAAAAATATAGTAAATGCATATTTCTGTCATGTGTTGATCCAGGCAGAGGAGACCATCTGACTATTTGATGATAAAAGTATCTTTTCTCACCCTTTTATCTGTAAATTGTCAGTTTAGCCACTTCATTAGCTCAATGTTTTGAATATTTTACTAGGAGTTTTCTCCAAGCTATTGCTACATCAAAATTAAAAACTTGTACTTGACCTACAGTGTCTTTTAGAAAGTCATTAATTTTCCATTCAAAGAAGATAAATGATAGAGTTGTTGTTGTAATGACTAATGATACTAATTGTTAAAATCGTGTATTTTACAGCTTCTTATCCTTTTCTTTTTCTCTGATGGACTAAAGTGCCCTTTACTTTCAGAAGTCTGCTCTCCATGTGGATGAATTTATACAGAACATCAGTAGGTCCTCTCTTAACCTTCCTTTGCTGAGTTAAATGCTTGATAGATTTATGAATTTATTCATTTATTATGGTTAGGATGATTTTCCAGAACAACTATCTCTTTTTCTGAAACTTTTAATACAGTAATATTCATACTTTATGTATAAGCAATAATAATTTTGTACTGCTAGTCAGTATTGCATTGATTTTACATGTAGCATTGTATTTGCTAATCTAATGACGACCTCATCCTTTAAACCTTTTCATCCATTTCAAACTCTTAGCATTAAGTGACCAGAAATGTGTAACCTGACCTTCTATGAGGTCCTTACTGGCTCATAGCAGGGCTGCTTCTGATAGTAGCTCATCAGGTTCAAAATTTCATGGAATAGCAGAAGGCTCAGTGACAAAAACTTTGATTTGGTGGTAATCAGAAAATTAGAATCGTAAAATGTGTCAGGGCATGGAGGTCCTGACAGTTTATTTGCAAAAGTACTGGATTCATCTAGGTGTGTAATTCCCCACAGAACACAAAACCAGTTTAAAAAATCAGTATTAACCCCCCTGTTCAGCTCCATTTACCATCCCAAGAGTTTTAAACACTGAAATCTTGAATGACCTTTAGTACCAGGATGGAAAGGAAAGTAGTTTTTTAACAAAATTATGGATCATGGGTGAAGTAAAATCATACAGGAAACATATGCAAGAGGTTTGTTCTACAGAAACAGTGGAGTGTAATTCTGTGTGAAGGAGAGACAGTTTTGGCATTTTCCTCAATCCTCCTACAAATCCAGAGGGAAAGCGGAATTGTAATATGTGCCTAAGTTTCTGCAAGTCTGTGAGTGTCTTTGAAAACAATACAGGCTTCCAAGCGCTGCTGTGCTCCAGACACTTGTTAGGGTTCCATAAAGTAATGAAATCTCATGCAGATGATAGATCATAAGAATCACAGTGCTCACAAGCTTCATCCATCTAGAATGAGTCACCATCATGACTGCCAAACTGTAACAGATGGCTAGTTTTAAGTAAAAGTGCTGTAATTCACACCTGAAGGTGGTTCATTAATGGAATATGCAAAAAATGAGATCTACTACATGTTATGAAATCTTTCATGAAGAATTAAAATATCCTTTTGTGGCCTGGGTTGCATTGCATTGCTGGTACAACTGTTATTTTAAAGCTTGGTGCCAGCTTCAACAACTAAAAGAATCACTGTTACCTGCTTCAAGACTATGCAAAATGGAAGTTCCTTTCATGAATTGAAAAACTTTCCAATAGGCAAGGTTTCTTATAGAAATTGATTAAAATAAGAAAAGTAGTAATTTAAGTCTTGAAGCTTGTCAAACCTGTGTATATTCTTTGAAGAAGGTATGTTGATATAAACCTATTAAGAATCAGATTCTTTTGTTTTATGAACACACTAGATAATCTATTTGGTCTACTTTTATGCAGAAGTTTCAAGTAAACAGTCAATAGTTAACTCTGAGTAGTACAGGCTTCAGAGTCTATCCAATTTCAGCACCAACCTCAATAAGTGATAGTTGAATGGTGGAATGTTTTAAGAAAATCACTTGGTCTTGGTTCAGAATGAATATGGATTGAGAACATATTTTTTTCTCGGACTGTTTAAAATCTGTGTTGTACTCTCCCCGTGTCTTGTCCAGCTTCTGCCTCTGTGTTACTGGATATTAACATGCTTCTGTTAGTATCAGATACTTTCTCACCTGTGCTTATACAGCTAACTATACTGATCTTTATAAAACTATATGAAAGTTATTATAAAATATATGGATAGAACTGGATTGACAACTAATCATTGGAGGATTGCAATGGATAGACCGTAACTAATAAATGGTAATATATCACTTGCTTTAAAATTGCATTTTGAGGTCCAATGTCAAGCCAACTTTTAACACACCTTATGCCATGCTAAACTGAATTGTCCTAACTATGCCATCAACTTAAAAATAATTAGAAAGTGTGCTATTCCCTGACAAAGAAGTAAACAGCTGCGTAACAGGAGAAAGAAACCGCAGAGCATTTTATAGGGATGGGATCACGGTATGGCCTCTAGAAAATATTTCATCTATTACTGCACATTGGTCTTGAAATTTTAAACCCTCAGAAAGAGAATATCAGGTTATAAATGTGAACCAGCTCCTCTGAGAGGAAACCAGCTTTCCAATCACCAGCTCACAGTCACACTTCAAACACAAATATCACTGGACATGTATCTTACTTTTAAGTGCTAAGAGCAACCTTTTATTCACATTTTCACTTTTAGTGACCGAACCACTCTAACTGAATTTCTCAGGTCTGCCATTCAGACTGTTCAAAGATTACACTCTTAACACTCAAGAGTAAATTTATCTAGAGATAAAGATAAATTATATCACAAAGTTGACATCGAGGTAAGCTATTCAAGCAGGCAAAAGAGGCGAAAAAAAAAAAAAAAGCCAGGGGGAGAGCAAAATACCAAAGCAAAATACCCACAAATCTGCAGGTAGATGTATCAAGATAAAAATTTTGTGGTCACTTTCTTAAGCAGGTTCCTTACACTCAAAGTACTGTAAATACCTGGACAGAAAAATTGCTACAATACATCTGAACCCTCCAGCTATTAAAAATTAAACTGATGTAACATTAATGCAAATACATATATGTATAAAATTTGGCACATAACTCAGGAGAAATTGAAATATTGCAGGTTAGTAAACAAATTTTTCCTTCTGCCTGGGGTGATTAATTAACACTTTCCCACAGTTATGATGGAGCCAGGATAGACAAGGAGAACTTTTCTGACAAACAGCATCCTGAGGTACACAAGAATACCACTGCTTCCTCAGGAAAAACACCATTTGGGGAAGAATATAAAACTTGGACACAAAAATCACAAACAAACCTAAACAAACCAAAGAAAAAATCCCAAGAAAGTTTGGGTTGAAGTATATTCCCAAGGTTATGCAGGTTAGACACTAGTAAATGTAGTAATCTATGTAGTAATATCAAGTAAAAGAGCTGTTTCTGGTGTCCTAGCTCACTCCAGGCACTAGTGGACTGCCATGGAGTAAGTCCTAAGCACCTTATTTGAGGTGGTGAAGATGAGGGTAAAGACAAGGAAATGCAATTTACAACTTCTGCTACGGAATATGTAGCAGATATTAATTTTCCCTGTACTTCAAATAAGTAAATTTATGATTTTTCTATTTACCACAGTGGCGTTGCATATGATCAGTTATGCAACGCATTTCATTTCTGTACCACTTCATAACCTAGGGCAAGCAACTGACATCCAGCTTGCAAAATCTGCAGGCTGAACTTGTCTTCATGTCCAGAGATATTCACCGGAGATAAGAGGCTTTGAACTTTTACTTATTACCAGTATTCAATTCCCAACTGTTCACATCATTCCTCCTTTTCCTTAGTCATACAAGGACTCTGCTCACAAGCAAGAAAACATTATTTCTGTACACAGTCTGCATTATCTTGGAAAGGGAAGCACAAAGGCACTTGACAGTATATTGAACTGGGTATTTTAGTTGCTGTGGATTCCAGTACACAGCCCAGGCAGAACGTTGGATAAGCAGACAAAAAAGCAAACATCACCAACGAAGCACTCTTAACTCTGTACATTTTTTTATTTTCACTTTATCACACACTTCATCCAAGGATCTCAAAACTCTTAAAAATATTTATGAAATCTTACAGCACTCTTGAGAGGCAAATTATCATGAACTGCCACTTTAAAGAGTGGTACACTGAAATTAAAAGCCAACTCAGCGTTAAAGCTAGTAAAAGAATTTCACACATCTAACACCTTCCCTTCAGTTCTGAATAAAAATGTCCTAAACTGCATATAATGGTAAGTCCTCAGAGAGACCCTGGCAGTTCTGAGAAGACACATTTATATTGTCTATTAAATTACAAAAACAGATATTTTGTGTTAATTGATTTTCTTTCTTGCTATATCTTCTCCATTCTAAACAGTCTGTTAAGTGTTACAGCTCTCAGAACTGAATGGGTATATACCGCATCCCATCAATTGTCTCATCTTAAATAGGATTTTTCAATACAGATTCAAAGAAACAATGAGAGAGTTTGCTGTGAAATTAAATTCAGATAGTCCTGAGAATCTTGCTGAAAAATAAGTATCCAGAACTACCGATGTCCCAATTTTGCTAGTAATCTGCACTTGCAAATCTGATTGATTTCAGCTTTTATTTCAGTGAAGAGGTTGACTGAATGTTCAGTATCACAGGATGACATTTTTTTATCAGTCTCCCAAACAAAACATGTAAACGCAATTATTAAGTTCACTGAAATGGAATGAAACTCAGATAACTTTAAAATATTTCCACTGCTTTTTTTTTAAGTTCCTTTGTATTATCTCAGTGTAATGGAGCAGAATTTGACCAAATAACTTGTGTTAACTTTGCAGTACTGAAAAGTGAAACCCAAGAAGGGAGAATTGCCCTGAAAGGTGGTATATGCTACAGTGTGGACAATAGTAAATTAAGCATGGCTTCACGGTGGCTGATTGGAAATGTGATGGAAACATGAGTAAATCTGAGAACCTCATTTTTCCATCACTATTGGCTCATTTTATTTAATGAGACAGTAGTGGCTTAGGAAAGGTATAGACTTTTCATACATTTTACAGATACATAACCCTGATGCTGATGTCTATAACCGGATAACTATAACAAAAGGACTCACCCTCAATCATGGTTAAAATATTAAAAACATTTTCAAGCATGCATTATACATAGCCCCCAAAGGGAAGTTTTTATTGGTTGGCAGTGATGGGGTTTTTTTGTTTGTTGTTGTGGTTGTTTTTTTCTTCTCCAAGTTGTTCTTTAGACAGTTAAATTAATTCAACAGAGTATATATTCATGAACTGAACCAAAGTGAAGAAAAATGGGGATGTTTTGATCTAGTGCTCCTTGTGCTATTTTAGGTGTGAACAGCACATAACTCAGAACAGGCTAAGGCTAACTGTAAATTATATGGCTGTGCTTTAGTCTATTCCTCAGTTTCAGGAAGAAGAGAGTGAAAATGAGGGATGGGTTTCTTGAGAAGTAAATACTTTTGGGGCATTGTTTGTTTTGTCTATTGTTTGGATGTTGTTTTGTCTTGGTTTTTTTTTTTTTTTCCTTTTTCCAAGTAATATCCATACTTTCTTAGTGGGGACCAGAAATGTGCACACTTTGTCATGCTTTAGCATGGAGTAGGAATGAATGAGACGCGTAAAATGACTGGACACAGATTACTCTTTATGTAGCTTTCTGATTTAAGTTACGGCAAAAGCTGAGATGAAAGGCTATGAAGGGAAGGTAGAATATGCTTTAATTTTTTTTTTCATTATTTTTTTCCTTGTATCTCACATATAATATTTTCAAGGGAATTCTTTCCCTATTGTGATAGACGTACCCCATGACCACAATTATGCATTCTGTCCTTGAAGCTGAAAAAGTTCTCAGAGTTGTTCCTATCACTAAGATTGGGGGAGAGGAAATCCTTAGAAAGCGCAACACTTTTTACAGTTTATCAATCCCAATCAGTAGGGCTAACTGCCCAATGATTTACTGAAAAACCCTAATAAACTTTTTAGGAATGACTGCATGTCCTGAAAAAAAATTGTTCAGAATTTTTCAGTCCTGAAGGATATAATTTTTAATACTTTTGACTCTGGTGTACTCCTCATTGTCAGCATTAAGGATCAGTCTTAAATCAGAACTACAGATGTGTGGATATTTTCTCTTATATCAGTAAATGTGATTGCAAGGTAGACAATTAGTTTGTAGTTCTGCTACAAGTCTAATTTCATTGGATTCACAAGCTAAACAAAGTCAGTACCAGTTAAAATTTAGACAGAAGACTTCCAGCTTATTAACATACACACATCTACATGAGTTGCCTATAACATAGTTGTTTTAGTAATTATTTCAGTTCCAAGATAAGGGACTCCTCTGTCAAGAGCTGTACTAGAGTATATCCTCTTCTTAATTGCTCCTTATTATACATTCTTCTCCCATTCTTTCTCAGCCTGTGATAACAAGATCTGAACATATGCACTGATGGCTGAACTTTGTATGCTTTGAGAAGGAAGGTTTCTTTTTGCAAAGAGATGAGGTAACTTGTCTTAATTGCTTAGATGAAACTTGGACTGTACAAGTCACTCTAGAGCTCCTTAATCTGCTTCAAAATCACAACCATCCATAGATAAACCTCCTTCCCACAGGCCTGCCAATTGCTTCCCCTAACATGCTGACCCATGCTGTATGGATCTCTTCATTCCCTCAATTCCAGTCTCTTCCTTTTTTCTTTTTCTTTTCTGTCTCCAAATTTCTCTTCCTCTGTGCCCACTTACCATATTTTCTGTTCTTCCTGATGATACCATCAAACTGAAATCAAACTTTCACAATCAGCACGTATTTGCTGTGTCACAACAGATGGCCTACCGGATCTCAAAGACTGGCTAGACCATCAGTACACAACACAAATGAATGTCCTGCACATCTAGGAGATCTGTCCAGCAAAAGTGGAATAGCTTTCTCAGTTGTGGACTCCACTTGTTGAAATGGAAGGAACTGACATGCTGATTACATCTTAATTAGCTTTCTCTGTTATGGGGGATTATTGCCATTTCTATTATAAAGCACTGGGAATTCGTAGAGCATGGCTTCTGCAAAAAAAAAAGTGGTACAGAGACTGCTTCAGCCCTCTGAAACATATGCCAGACCACCCACAGTGATCCATGGTACATAGCTCATGGCCATCTGTTGCAGAGATACAGATGTTTGTCACTTAAATTTTGTCACTTAAATTAAGGACACATTTGTTATCTATAGCAATATTAAGCTGCAGCTACTTGAGGATGACATGCCTAATAGACTATTCAGAGAGGTGCAGCCGTACACCAGCTAGGTATAAAATGGCAATCATTAAACATACTTGGCTAAGCCTCAGAAAGTGGCAAAGGAATCCAGTTTCCCATGTCACCCCTGAATTGGGAGGAAATAAAGGAAAAGGACCATCTGGCACCCTTTTTCTTTGCTCCTGTGAACTTTTAAAAAGATGATGTTGTCATATAAATAAGGATGAATTGTTTAATTTATTGATCCATCTTTAAAAAATGATGGGTGATGTTGTGTACTTAGTCATGGCGTCTTTTCTTCATTTGATGCATTAAGCAACGTTATATTCAGTTTCATTAAATGATCTCCCTTAATTATGACAATAGGTAACGATGGTCATTAAAGTAATGACATTTGTCACCATCAGTAGTGGGAAGGATAATGAATAATGAACAAGGCAAAATTTCCAGAGACTTTGTAATCTTATATTCCACTTAGCAGCAGGCTAGAAAAACACAGAAATCAGTTCCCTGAGGATAAAAAAGTTTGAGGAAGCCAACAGAGAAACTTCCTTCTTAAAATACTAAAACACACTAACCAAGAAAAACATGGGTTAATGATGCTGAATAAAAAGCTACCAAAACTGCAATTTTATCACCCTATATATTCTTTCCATAAAGAAACATGAACCAATTTTTAATGCAACTGGGATAAGAAAAATCAATCCATTGTGTATTCTATTGTCGAAAAGATAGACAAGAGAAATAAATGTTACAGTACCTGGACAGGCTGGAAGACTGGGCTAGCAAGAACAGTATGAAGTTTAACAAAGACAAGTGCAAAGTCCTGCACTTGGAATGGAATAACTAGAGACACCAGTACAGGCTAGCATCTGTGTGGCTAGGGAACAGATGTGGTATCCCCATCTCTTGGATGGACAATAAGCTGAATGTGAGTCGGTGGCATGCAGTTGCGGCAACAAAGGTAAATCAAATCCTGGGCTGCCTCCACAGGGACATTACTAGCAGAAATACAGATGTGATGATCCCACTGTACTTAATGTTTGCGAGGCCATACCTGGAATACTGTGCCCAGTTCTGGTCCCCACAATTCAAGAACTATGTAGACAGACTGGAGATGGTCCAAAGGAGGCCACAAAGATGATCAAAGGGCTGGAGAACCTGTCCTGTGAGGAAACACTGAAGGAATTGAGTCTTTTCTCCCTGGAGAAGAAAAGGCTCTGGGGGACCTCATCACAGCACTCCAGTACTTAAAAGGTGACTGCAAAGAGGGTGGAGGCCCTCTCTTCAAAAGGAGCCACATGAAGAAGACAAGGGGCAACAGGCACAAGTTGTACAGGAAGAGGATTCATCTTGATATAAGAAAGAATTTTTTTGCAGTGAGAACAATCAAACACTGCAACAACCTCCCCAAGAATGTGGTAGGGTTCCTATCAGTGGAGGTTTTCAAAACATGACTAGACAGGGTGCTAGATAATCTCATCTAGGCTCCCTTTCCCACAAAAGGATGGACCAGATGATCTTTCACAGTCCTTTTCAATCTGTTCTATGGGATCTCTGTGATTCTATGATTTTACACTGAACCCCAGAGGTTATTTAAAACCATATCTTGATCAAAATAAGAACTGAGTTAAGAATGCAGGTACATATCTTGAGACTTAAGAGAATTATCTTTTTGTCCACTTACAAAAGTAACCAACTCAATCTTACAGTTAACTTATCTCTGTGATACCTCCTTTTATTTTTTACTGCATGTAAGTACAACAGACTCCAAATATAATAATCCTTTATTTTCTTTTTTACATGTACATCCACTGTATATGTAGAAAAGTACTGCACGTGCATCTTGCAGTTTCACATTAAACTCATCTATGAAAATAGATGCATCTTTGCATAATATGTATTTCTGTCAAGAGGCATGAGGAAATATCTAGGGCAAAAAAATCCCAGGTAGTCTTAAGCTTCATACCATAAATACCACCAAAGCTGGTGGTATGTTCATTTTATCCAAACAGAAAAGGAAACCAAACACTATACTAGTGTTCATTCTCTTTGTCCATATTTATCTATCTATCTAAATACAGATATATCCCTCCTCTTTCCATCTATAGGACAAGGCAGGGAGGATATCTAAACTGAACAAAAGCAATGATTCCAGCTGAACTATCATTATGCACAATCTTTTCTATTACCTGCAGGACCTATTGCCCATTTAAAAATTGGCAAGGAGAACACTTAAGGCTGCTCTGACACATGCTTGACATAACTGCTGATTTAAAATGAAAGTACACTTTATAATAAATGCCTTGCTAGCTTTTAATCAAATGATGCATTATTAGCAAAGATTAAAAGAACTAATTATGTACAGCATGGTTGAACAATGACTGGGGAGAGAGAAGATAACTATCTTGGTGTATTTGAAAACTAACTGCCAAGAAAAGAAAGGATTTTTAATTTTTAAGACAGCAGAGAGGGGATGGACTCCATTAAAAAACAAACCAAAAACCCAAACAAACAATTAAAACCAAACCAAACCAAAAAACCCATATCTGGAAATTCAGTAAAGATAATTTTGGACTCAATATCAAATGGCTATTAGTCTGCAGACTAAACTCCTCAAAGTGATTATGAAATCTCTGTGACTCTGGCTACTAAAAGTTCAACAAGAAAACGTATTTGAGAAGAACCCAAAAGATTATTTGTTGAGTATGGCAACCAGGTTGCCTGGATACATCTTAGGCATAATGGACAGCTGTGCCAGCAGAAAGGTCAGACTCTGGGCAGCGAGAATGATAATTCCTCCTGCTACTCTCATATAGATGTGATTTAGCTGTTATCGTGTGGGCGTCCACAGACTATGATATGAAAAAAATCACATTAGAAGACCACAATGCTGTTTTCCTGACATACATATCTCTGAATCTCAGGCTTCTTTAAGCACAGTTTTAACATCGTTTTAAGTAAGTGGTTTAGAAATAAAAATATTTAAAGCAGAGTTTAAATAACAATTGTGACCACTGAGGTAGTCGTGTCATCTTTCTATTTACTAGTGGGCTGTATAACTGTATTCTAGCATAAAAAATATGCTTTTAAACAAAATAAATGGCATAAAAACTTTGTTGAAATGAAACCGAAAATATAATAGATTTGATCACAGAGTGAAAAGACTTGAATAATTTGACATGGCAATGATAAAGAGTTTCACAGATTTCAGAATGGAGTTTGCTGATTTTATGTTTTCCCATGAAATAAGAGGGTTTGGGGTAGCATCCCAGGAAATCTCTACCTGCCCTACACCCTATGGACATATCAAATGAAGAAAACTGTTCATGAACAGAGCCTCAAAAACAATGGAAGTTGAAAACAATCAACTGACTAGTTCTTCATGGATGGAAAGCATATATCCCCACGTACTGCTAGGCAGCATGGAGAAGAGTTGGAATAGTGTTTCAGTAAATGCCCTGTTCTCTTTATCACAGGAAGTAAAGCATTTTCATTCGCTGTTTCTTTTTCCCGTACTAGAGTATTGTTAGAGACATGCATGACCTAATGCTGTTATTCCCCCGTCTTCCCCTCCTTCTCCCTCCAAAGAGCAGAAGTAAAGGGTAAATAGCTGATGCTATTACTCCCAAGACAGACTCAGTCCATCAGAAAATCAAAACCGAGGAGTCTATTATTAATGTCTATGATTAAAATGCTCCTTCAGCTTCAGGAAAACCTTCTCCTCCCCCACTCCCCGCCCTGCCCCTGAATGTCTTATTCAGCTGAGGACAGTAAACGGTGTTATGTTCACTGACAGACGTTACATTTGAATGGACTGGAAATGTGATGAACTATCCAGTTTTGTCCCACAAAGGCTACAGGAAGTACTGGAGTGAAACATTGAGAAAATGGCAACCAACCAGCCTAGATTTATGAGCAGTCCAGAGGATAGGGAATATGGAACAGGATCAAGAATATAAAATATCTGCACTTTAAAATATCGAACCTTTAGATGTTCACTAAATAAGACTTAGTTGACAAAAAAATGAACAGGTACAAACACTATGTGGATTAACTTGGAAATGATTTAGAGCTGAGTGAACAGTCTGGAGTACATTTTCTCTGCTTGTTTGGCTTTCTGTTTGCAAAATTGTCTGTGCATAATAGCTAAAAAAGAAAAAATAGGAAAATGAATTAGACCAGAATTACTATTTTACACCACATTAAAAAAAAAAAAAAAAGAAGTTCAATAGATACTAAATCAGAAAGGACCTTAAAACAAACAAACAAACAGATTATGTTTGATGTGGAAAAGAAGGACTCATGGATGTGTGGGAAAAATGGGTAGTATGATCAGGGCAATAAGGTAGGGAGAACAAGATACAGGAGCCTTTGAAGCAAATTGTAAGGGTAAGACAAACATTCTCCAGGGCATGTGAAGAGGAGGTTGTGGTAATGAAGATTCCAGGCAATGAGGTTTGTGAATACGACTTGCAATTTTCAATCAACTCTAGCACAAATGCTGTGTGGAAAACTTAAGTGATTCAGTCTGGAAGCACATTCCTTTTCTTCTCCTATGGTATGACTGTATTTTTTGCCTTTAATAGATATTGCAATAGGCTTAGTGGATGAGAGATAAGAGCCATGTGCTTTATTTCCTTATAGAAATGCCCACTTTTCCAACCAGAAAACTACAAATAAAATCAAACCTAGCTATTTTATAGTTGATATACCAAGCTGAGAAATTACCAAATCTGAAATCAGAACAAAAGCACACATCTGTTTACTGTCTTACCACAGTGTTTCCAAAGTGGAGCAGAGTGAGAATCTCAGTTTAATCTGAATTAGCCTCATTCTAAATCCCCATATCAGATGCACTCTCACATCACAATTTTTGTTATACTTAACAAGAGTTCAATAACCTGTCTGAAAGTTGGAACCAAGACTAGGGGTTTGATAAAAAAGTTTAACGAACAAGGTTGGTTCTTAATACAATGGCTATATTTCATACGGGCACCATTTGTCTGATTTTAATAGATAGCCTCACTAAAAGCTGACTATTAAAAGGCAATCAGAGTTTATGCTGGAAATGTACAAATGCAAAAAACAACACCCCAAAAAATCCAATAAACAAGGTAAATAAAATGAAATTATATATGAATAAACATAACCAAAACTGGCAAAGGGAAAAACTCATGATTTGTGTAATTCCACAACAGACAGGAATATTAATTAAGAGCAAGATTGTGTATGTAGAAATCTTCTGTTTATTATATTCTGTGATGTGGTAAAATTCAGATAATTTGGCTTTTAATGACTAAGGAAATCATAATCATTAGTATATGTTTTTCCCTTCAAAGAACAAAGCAGATGGATCTGTCAGGGCTTTATAAAGTTCAATTTAGACATGAGCATTTTCCTCTCCACTGTTTGCCTTCATTCTATCAGGGAGGAGGCCTGTGAGAAGAAGTAAGTGCTATTTGTTTGATCAAATCAATTTAGGATTCTACATGAATTCTGAATAAACCTCTAGGCTTTTGTTTGTGGTTTTTTTTTTTGTTTTTTTGTTTTTTTTAAAGCAGTTGGGTTTTCAAGCAGGTAAACTGTATTTTATTCCCTCTCAATAAATTTATATCGTTATTTCTTAGTAAAGCATCCCCAAAAGGCTTTCAAGACAGTTGCATTGCAACAGAGACTTATTGCTATACAGTTGTATTGTCACTAGAATTCAGTATCTGACTCAACAAAAGGCCTGTAGGCAAAACTAAATCACTTTAACCTGAGTTAACACCCTCCAAGGTCTTTCAGCAGAGGTATCATTGCACAGGCATTTGGGATCTTGGGATCTTTTTTAGCTTATGTGACTGTAAATCAGAGCAAAATGCTCACATTACTCCTGGGATTTCTAGAACAGAAAACTTGCCCAAGACACCCTGCACAGCACAAATGTAGGGACCTTGTTTAACATGTATGTGCAAGCTTCTTCATGGGTGCACAGTGGCTTTTTTCTTTCCTATCAGCTTTACTAATCATGGCAGTTGATGTTCTGAAGTTTCTTGACACACTGCTGTAGTTCTTTCTTGGTTATGACTGTCAGAGTTCCAAATATTTCAGATCAAGGCAGGAAATCCTCACATCTGCTCCAAAAAGTTTTCTAGGTGGAAATAAGAGCAATGTAAAGGCTACACACATATCCAGGTGTGCAGACTGCTTACTCAGATTAATATTAGTGCAGATGCTTTATCACACTCCCACTGTCTCCTAATTATAAATTGCTTCTCTACAGGATTTTTAATAGCTTCCAGGTTGAGCAGAGAGACAGGTGTGGCAATTGATATGCGCAAACATGTCTATCTCTGGGACTGAAGCGTCCACATGGCAAAGTGGAGATTTACAATCTAGGTGGTGTTCTCAGAAATGCTGGCCCACAATCATGATGTCCAACTTTTCTTAGGTGGAGATTGCTGCTTCCTGGAGTTTTGGGAGTTCAGCAATGGAAAGGAGTTCCATAATCTTTGGAACAGGTTCAGCACTTTGCACTAAATCACCCCACAGGAAGCCCAGTGATCACCTTTCTATAAAACACAGGGAAAACATTCCTGGAAGAAATAGTTTGAATTCAGGTTTTTCCCCTGTACCAAGGAAGCAAGATGATACTTTGATCCCTTTAAAGAACCTTAACATCTCTTTTGCATAGTGAAACTGCTTCACTTGGATTTGCTGAAATTTTTAGTCTTTGCAGTGTTTCTAAGTTGAAGGGGGCTAAGGTTGTAATATGGGGTAGGTGTGCAGTGCTTACTCCAGCAGTGTATTACACAGACTCAGCAGGACAAGATCAGACTCTCCAGCAGAACCAGGCAGAGAGAATATCACAGAGACTCACACATCAAATTCTTCAGCCCACCAAGAGGGGCTGGTACCAGGCATACATAAGAACAGTGGAACAGCTACAGACACAGCACAATGTAAAGCTGTGTAGACTGATCCAAGTTATTTTACCCTGCTCTCCAATAGTCCATCAGGCAAAGATAATGCTAATCTAGCGCACATATTTCTTATAGTCCTGGCATTAATTCATTCACAGCTCGGGCATCTCTCTGCAATAATGCTTTAAGCCACATAGACAAATCTTGGTAAATTGTTTACCAGATTTGAAGATCGCAATAAGACTCAGGCAGCAAAATGCACATCAAGCACCTTGATGTTCCTGTGGATTTTCTCTTCACCAATAATTCAGATGCTTGTCTCTGGTCATTTATCATAGAATCATAGAATCATAGAATTGCCCAGGCCGGAAGGGACCTCCAAAGGTCATCTAGTCCGACCTCCCTG
>JAOXNO010000033.1:44837106-44899394 GCA_028565335.1 Limnodromus scolopaceus | reverse complement strand
GTTCTCGTCGTTGCCGCTGCTGCTGCCGCCGCTGCCGGTGCTGCCGCCGCTCCGCAGAGCGCATTTGATTTGCAGATGTTGTGTCCCTATCTGTCACCAGTCTAGAACTGGTCATTATACACTCACTGTAACACAAAATTGAAATATGACATCAGAGACTGAAGCAAGCTAAAATTAATTACATTTTTCTGGGATTAAAGAAATACTTTCTTATAATTAGAATGCTTTCCTAGACACTGTTTAGTCACACATCAATTGCCTGATTAGTTAACTGAATCCACTTAATTAATTTTCTACTGTCCACCACCCCATTATATTGAGGGAAAAAAAACAACAAACACCTTCCCAGAAGATCATAGAATCATAGAATGGTTAGAGTTGGAAGGGACCTTAGAGATCATCGAGTTCCAATCCCCTGCCATGGGCAGGGACACCTCCACTGGATCAGGTTGCTCAAAGCCCCATCCAGCATGGCCTTAAACGCTTCCAGGGATGGGGTATCCACAGCTTCTCTGGGCAACCAGTTCCAGTGTCTCACCACCCTCACAGTAAAGAATTTCTTCCTCATAACTAATCTACATGTCCCCTCTTCCAATTTAAAACCATTACCCCTTGTCCTGTCACTACATTTCCTGACAAAGAGTCCCTCTCCAGCTCTTCTGTAGGCAAGATTTCAAACAAAATATGAACATGAAGATATTATCCATATCTCCTCTTTAAAAAATGTGCAGGTTTCAATGCTGTTGCAAGAAGTTGCCTAAAGAGTTAAGAAAGATTTGTAGATATACCTGTCTGCAATACTAACCTATGTGTTACAAGAGAAAGAGACCCTGCCTCAAGAATACAAACCTCTAATAAGATGAGAGACTTTTACTAAGCCATTTATTCTTGCAGTCTATTTAAAGATAACCTTTGGTACAGCACTTCCAGAAAAACAGTGAACTGAAATCAATATTCAGTAAAACAATAATTAAGAGATCAAGAGAAAGAAATCAGAAGTCACTCATCAGAACAGGTAAACATCTTAAATCATAGAATCATAGAACCAAAGAATAGTTTGGGTTGGAAAGGACTTTAAAGGTTATCTAGTTCCAACCACCTTACCATGGGTAGGGACACCTCCTACTAGACCAGGCTGATCAAAGCCTCATCCAACTTGGCCTCAAACACCTCCAGGGATGGGGCATCCACAACCTCCCTGGACAACCTGTTCCAGTGTCTCACCAGCCTCACAGTAAAGAATTTCTTCCTGATATCTAATCTAAATCCACCCTCTTTCATTTTAAAACTGTTTCCCCTTGTCCTATCATTACAATCCCTGACAAAGAGTCCCTCCCCATCTCTCTTGTAGGCCCCTTTTAGGTACTGGAAGGCTGCTATAAGGTCTCCCTGGAGCCTTCTCTTCTCCAGGCTGAACAACCCCAACTGTCTCAGCCTGTCTTCATGAGAGAGGTGCTCCAGCCCTCTGATCGCTTTTGTAACCTGCTCCAACAGGTCCATGTCTTTCCTGTGCTGAGAGTTCCAGAGCTCGACTTGGTACCCCAAGTGGGATCTCACCAGCATGGATTAGAGGGGCAGAATAACCTGCCTTGACTTGCTGGCCATGGTTCTTTTGATGCAGCTCAGGATGCAGTTGGCTTTCTGGGCTGCCAGTGCACACTTCCAACTCATGTTGAGCTTCTCATCCACAAACACCCCCAAGTCCTTCTCCTCAGGGCTGCCTCCCAGCCTGTATTTGGTTTTAGGATTGTCCCAACCCAGGTGCAGGACCTTACACTTGGCCTTGTTGAACTTCATGAGATTTGCATGGGCCCACCTCTCAAGCCTGTTCAGGTCCCTCTGGATGGCATCCCTTCCCTCCAGCATGTCAACTGAATCACAGAATTTGGTGTCATCGGCAAACTTGCTGAGGGTGCACTTAATCCCACTGTGCATGTTGCCAACAGAGATGTTAAAAGGCACCGATCCCAATACCGACCTGAGGAATGCCACTGCTCACCCCCTGGACATTGAGCCATTGACTGCAACTCTTTCAGTGTGACTGTCTAGCCAATTCCTTACCCACCAAGTGGTCCATCCATCAAATCCATGTCTCTCCAACTTAGAGACAAGGATGTTGTGCTGGACAGTGTCAAATGCTTTGGACAAGTCCAGGTACAAGATGTCAGTTGCTCTTCCTTTATTCACCAATGTTGTAACCCCATTGTAGAAAGCCACCAAATTTATCAGAGATGATTTGCCTTTAGTGAAGCCATGCCGGCTGTCATCAATCACCTCCTTATTTTCCATATGCCTTAGCATAGTTTCCATGAGGCTCTGCTCCATGATCTTGCTGGGCACAGAAGTGAGTTTGACTGGTCAGGTCTTCCTTTTTTCCCTTTTTAAAAATTATGGTGATGTTTCTCCTGTTCCAGTCAGTAGGAATTTCACCGGGCTGCCAGGCCTTCTCAAATATGATGGACTCTGGCTTAGCAACTTCATCCACCAGTTCCTTTAGGATCCTTGTATGCATCTCATTAGGTCCCACAGCCTTGTGCACTTCCAGATTCCTTAGGTGGTCTTGAACCTCATCTTCTCCTTGAACCTTCATTCTTCCAGTCCCAGCCTTTGCCTCCTGCCACTTGGGTGGTGTGGCTAGAGCACTTGCCAGTCAAGACCAAGGCAAAAAAATCATTGAGTATATCAGCCTTCTCCAAATCTCAGGTGACCAGGTCTCCTGTTTTTTTGCAGAGAGGGCCCACATTTTTCCTAGTCTTCCTTTTGTCACAGACCTGTACCTGTAGAAGCTTTTCTTGTTGCCCTCGGTGTCCCTGGCCAGATTTAATTCTGTCAGGGCTTTAGCTTTCCCAACTTTAACCTTTTATTCCTCCCAGGCTAAATGTCATTGCTTTTACCCTCTGTAGGCTTCCTTTATGAGTTTTATTTTCTCCAGGAGCTCCTTGTTCATCCATGCAGGCCTCCCGGCATTTTTGTCCCACTTCCTCTTTGTTGGGATGAATCACTCCTGAGCTTAGAGGAAGCAATCCTTAACTATTAACCAGCTTTCTTTGACCCGTCTTCCTTACAGGGCTTTATACCATGGTACTCTACCAAGCAGATCCCTGAAGAGACAAAGTCTGCACTTCTGAAGTCCAGGGCAGCAAGCTTACTGTGCACCCTCCTCGCTGCCCTAAGGATCTCCATGCTTTCATGTTCATTGCAGCTAAGACTTCCCTTGAGCTTCACATTCCCCACCAGTCCCTCCTTGGTGGTCTAGCATAGACCTTGTCCTTGTTGGCTTCTCTGTCACTTGGAGAAGGAAATTAGCATCAATGCATTCCAGGAACCTACTGGACTCGGATGTATTGTCCCTCCAACAGATATCGAGGTGTTGGACCAGGGCTTGTGAATGTGAGGCTGCTTCTATCTATCCTACACAGGGCCTCGTCCTCTGGGTCTTCCTCATCCGGTGGCCTGTAACAGACCTTCACTGTAACATCACCTGTCCCTGCCCTCCCTTTAATCTTGACTCATAACCTCTTGGTCGGCTCCTCATCACGATAAAGAATATAGTTAATCGTGAAAGCATGGGGTAATTTTAGCTCTTGGAAGAGAACAATTTCTGAGGACAAGACCCTGTCTCCTCTTCTCTTTTGCTGAAGGTACAAGCCCATCTATTAAAGTAAATTTTAGATCTCCACATTTTAATTCAAAAATACAGTGTGCAAAAAACTGAAGGTTCAGAGATTAGCTGACAATGGGGAGAAAACCTTTTTGTCAAAAAAGGAGCTTCTTTTCCCTCATACATTTGAATATGTCTTTGGTTTTTTTCTCTTTATGGAAAGAGACAATTTCTTTATTCTTGAGATGAAAAATGATCTTACAACTGGAAAACTGGATGAACATTCAGCAAAGGTGAGGTTATTGCCAACTTATTCAGAGACCTTAGGCCAATCTAATTACTCCATGATGCCACTTCCATCCGCAAAATGTCAACAGTAATAGCATGCATCCTTCCTACTCAGATGGAGTCTGAGTAGGAGTCAACTCTTTGGACTTGACATAAACTCTTAGGATGAAAGTAAGCTTTCATCTAAGAAAGAAAGTAAACTTTCTAATACAAAATTATATGAATTGTGATGGTATTCTCTGATTTCTCTTTCAATATATATAATATTAGGCTCCTACTCTGGGAAGGCACAATTTTGCCTTCCTTTCCCTTTCCTGTGCTATATGTTAACAAAATTGATTCATATTTTACTTTTCAGACTACGAAGCCTAAGAATCCACTTATTTAATAATCTAATTACTAGTACTAAGATAAGAAGACAGAAGACCCAAAAGATCCTAGGAATATTTTTGCAGAATAGTCTAACAGTAGAGAAAGGCCAAATATCCTAACAGGAATTGCAGGTGGCATGTTTGATTTCATGTCTGAATGATTAATATCAGCAAGTAAACTAAACCTATTTCAGTGGACAGCACAGTTACTTATTTCCACTCTGATGTAGTTCAAATCCTGGTCTACCCAGTACTAAAAAAATTACATAGGGAAAATAACACCCGCAAGAATTAACATAAAAATCTATTTTCTTCTTCATTAAAGTGTATTTAATAATGAATATTGTTTTAGTATTTCCAACATAGATCCATAATTTTTTGAGTACTTATTCAGCAGGGAGTAACTCACAACCCCAAAATAACAAATTTCAAAATAAATGCAAATACTCGGTCCAACTCTATGTGTTTACAGCTGTAAAAAGGAAACAGGCTTTTGAAAACATATGCCCCTAAATTTACTTGTTTTTCTTGTTTTCTGGATTATTTTTTTGCTGATTTTAAAACTTTCTTCTGACATTTCATATAAAAAAAAAGATTCACATTCTTAAGTGTTTTTTTTCCATTGTCTTCGCTATTCTATTTTTTACCTTTAGAGGAAGTAAAAGTTTAAATATTTAAACATATAAGAGCTCCCCAAATCTTGGCAAGCTTGAAATCCTCCTCCTGCTACAAAAGTACACTCTTCCTCTCCAGGACTGGGATATAAATTTGCTACACTAGGGGACAGGTTCTTCTCCCACCATATCCTTCCTTGCATGGCCGCTTATATACAGAAGATTTTTCTCTCCTTATGCTTTCAAAGGGAAAAGAAATGGCAAAACACGAAATAAACAATAACTGGAATTGTTTTCCCCAAAATGCAAAAAGCCTGAAAACACAGCTTGGAGACAGCAAGATCTGACATTTGATCCTTTTGCTCTATTCAGCACTGAGGAGACTCATGGATATACTGGAGTGAGTCCAGCAAAGGATGACAATATTGATTAAGGGATTGGAGCACCTGTCATATGAGAAAAAGCTGGGATCACTTGAGTTGCTCAACCTGGAGAACAGAAGGCTCAAGGGGATCTTATCAACATGTATAAATACCTGGTGGGTGGCAATGAAGAAAAGAAAGCCTAGTTCTTCTCAGTGGTGGTCAGTGAATGGACAAGAAGCAATGGGCACTAACCAAAATACAGGAAATTTGGTTTAAATAAGAAAAATCTTTTTGTGCTGCAAAGGTGATTGAACACTGGAACAGTATTCCCAGAGAGGTTTTAGGGTCTCCATCTCTGCCCCCTTCCAACTTCTATGATTCTACAGTTTACAGGTAAATGCTGAACTTTCAAAACAATAGTAGTGATGTAAATACATTAATTCTCTATTTGAACATATTTTAATAAGAGCTAGTAAGCATATTACATCCCAAGCTATTTCTAATATCTCTCACAAGCAAGAAATCTCAGATGTGCCATCTCAGTTGCCAAAATCTCCAAGTTTTAAGCTTTTAAAATAATCATCTTCCTGAGAAACTTTGCTTCTTCATAAAAGAAACCACAACCAAAAACCAAAAAAATCCACCACACCACAGAAAAAGATAAATATTATCTACAAAACAAGGCCTATATTAGTGATCGTTCAACTTGTGTATATCCACTAAGCTTTCAGCCCTTTTAAATTATGTTTCCACTGACTTCCTAGCACTAATAGTGTATTGGCTAATTCTGTACAGTGGCAGATTACATAAGACTGAATATGAAAGAGGTGTATGAAGCTACAAGGCCACAATAGTTACTATGCAATTTATTGCTAGACTTCTGTGAACTCCTGTGCTGACTGCACTGTCCGCTTGTTTCTCGCAGCTTCTGCAACCTATAACAAAGGAGATAGATACTCGTGCTGTGACCTTTTGCCCGTCACATTTTCTTCTGTTCTTTCCCCCACCCTACATTACTCTGATGTTAAAATAAAGCTATATTTTCACTGAAGAGCTTCATGGAGCATTTCTTTTCCATACCTTGAGTCTCACTCTCAACTGTTCACAGGTCTCTCATCTCCCTTGATGAAACACCTCATTCAGCCTGCATTTGTGGTTTCATAGACTTTGCCTAGTTGGAGGCTTGAATTTGGGACAGCTTGTTATAGTTCAATGCAATAGAATATCCACTCTGAAATGAGGGAAAATGAGTCCCTTGCATTGACAACTCCCCAGTTGTTTTCTTCTATTTTTCTCCTTGTGCTCTCATGACCAGGCACGTTTTCTCGTGATCCATCTCCTATCAAGGTAGCACACTCCAAGGAGTCCCTGAAACAGATGCGCTGTTTTCAGTTAGACCTGCATAGCGGCTCTTCCCTTCCTCTCTGACCCAGCAGACTGAAGATGGAGGCTCTCACTACCATTATGGCTTAATAAGAGAAGGACAAATTCCTTGTGTTTAAACAGGTAAGTAAACTTCACAGTGTAGGTTCTCAGTGACAAGCTAGCTTCACCTTGCTGCTCAAATCTGGATGGTGATTACTTAAAATGACTTTGCAAAGCAAACATACCCTAAAATAAACATTACAAAGTTCCCAGACAGAACAATTTAAGGAAACTGAACCACATCCTTATGTCTGCATGTATCTGAACTCCTTGCTTTTTTTGCTAATGAGCTCTCAATTAAAATAGTGTGCTATATTTGCTGATGTCAGAAGGCAAAACATTTTGGAGCTCTTCATCAGTAGCGGAGTCCTGAATAGTATCCGAGAAGGAAAGTAGAAAGCACAGGTATATAAGACAGTTGCATCCATGAAGAATTCTGTGTAATCACATTTTAAGTGTTCCTGCTTCAGTACATAGTCATAAATGTCAGCTGGAAGTTAACTTTGTTGTTTATTAAATGTATGTTAATAATATAGTTCAAAATCTAAGTGCTCTGTTCATTGCAAATGTAAATTGGCAATGCTGTGGTCTCTATCTGCCAGTCAATCACAACAGTATGAGTTAGTGAGGTGAATAAAGAATAAGGCAGCTGATTACAGAAGGCATTGAAGGACACGATAGATGGCAGAGAGTAGTTTTGTATTTAGCAGTATCATCAGACTCCCTACAATATAGTGCTTCAGCAGCTGATAAAGATCTGATCCTTATAGCTTATTACTTTCAACTTAAAGCTAAGATGAGACACACACATTCCCAAGACCATCTCATTTAGGAATGAGCAAGAAGTACTGTTGGGATATAGGAGACAGCCCATTGTGAAGCACTATGTAGACACACAGACGCTGGTTGGGATCCGGCCCAGAAATCTCCCTTTTCTTTCCAGCCATACATTTACTGACAAGATTGGCATAAAACTTCTCATGCTAAAACTTTGAAAGAGTGACCATATTCAGAGCAAACAGTAGCTAGCAACTAACCACATCTCCAGAGGGTGATCAAAAATCTTCTTTTGGGAACAGACAAGACAGCCAGGCTTCTTGTAAAGATGGAGTTTCAGTCCTGCTTTTCTATCTAGGATCTACAAAGGTTTTGGGAAAATCTTTGTTAGTAAAAGTGAACTCCTTAATATTGCTTGATTTTTGATACTGATAAAAATTAATTTAATATCAACAAAGACTTACTAAGTGCTAGAGTCAGCAAGAGCTTAAAATCTCGGCTTTATAACTTACCCCTCTCTGCCTTAGATTCCGAGCTATCAAATGGCATAACATTATTTTGTAAATCTTCTATGAATGTCTTCCTATATTGTTTACAGGAATAAGGCTTCAAATTCACTTGAGCTTCTAATGACCAGTGTAATCCAAGTAATAGTAAATCAGAACCACATTATTATAGTATTATACAAAAAGGGTCATATGTACTATTTGATTGACGCTATTTGTTTTCCTGTACACAAATGAGAGTTTCCCTCTGAGCACAGCAGACACTGTCTTGAACAATATTGTTATGGAGATAAAGCACTGTGGAAACATCTTTTAGAGGAGAATTAAAATAACTCATAAGCAGCTGAACTAAAGAAACCTGCTTTCCTGTGGATTTGAGTCCTTTCTCCTACTCCTTTCCCTCACCATCTGTCCCAAAATCTTTTTCCTTTTGGAATACTCAGTACAGGGCAAGTCCCTGCAACGCTCCATCTGCCTTGTCATGGATCTGGACTATTCCCTGGGTAGCTGTATCTGGTTTTAGGCTACTTATACATCAAACAGCAAGCGGTAAGCTGATTGATACGCTGGCTGGCCAAACAGAATAAACTGAGCTTACATAGTTCCTCTTTGATTGGAAGCGCTAGTTTGAGTGGTTTGCCTGTTCAGACAGAATTTTCCCAAAGCATTCCAGCCTTTGTCTGTCTGGAGATGTTGCTACTTCTGATAAATGGAACAACAATAGCCAACAGATTCAGAAAACGTAGAGAGGAAATTAAGCATCAGATACAGAAAGAACTTGATCTGATCGGCCTAATTTACACACAAAATTACTCTAGCCCCCTTTTTCCAATCTTACTTTTAAAAGCTTAATTTTAAACTCAGGCAAAACTGCTAGGAGTCAGACAAATTTATAATAATCTGCTAATAATTACTTTATATGAACATATAATCTGATAATTTCAGACAAATGTGTGAGATAAAACTATGTCAAATTTCTAATATTGGAAAAAAATCCCAGGTATAGAAAAAGTAGTATGTTAGGTATACAATAACAATGCTATAAAAATACCTAAAGTATTAAAATGTCAAGTGACAAATTATTTCATAAATGACTATTTAAGTCAAGTAGTAGTTGACTTGATTTTTCAAAAAAACTATAATTGAAGTACTTTACTTTTTTTTGCTGCCTATATAAAATAAAATAATTGCATAATTAGCACATAATTACTTTCAGGAGTGACTAATTTTGGATTCTATTAAGTGCATATTAATTGCTATGCTGGCAACTGCAAAAAAAAAAGTCAAAAAGTAAAAGCCTTCCCTTATCAAGGTCAGCATTTGCATTATAAGAGAATCAAAATAGTGTTGAATCAATTAAATAGTCCAATATTTAGTGGCTGCAAGGCATGAGGCAGTGAAATCGAAGGACAACCTTAGAACCCGTATTGAATTGCTGGCAAGATTCAAGTTGACCTCACACTTGAAAGTCTGGTGTTGCACCTGTGTGGAGAGAAACACTTCCGATGACTTTACTGGGGCACAAGCAGGTCTGTTGACATGTTACTTGCTGACTGATGTTCATTAGCTATGCAGAGTCCACTTTTAAACATCTTGTTCATACTCTATCATATGGGAGTAAGGTAAGTGTAGTGTGAGTAACAAAAGAATTTGGCCCATAGTTTTGTCCCCTGAAATCAGGAGACTCATTTAGTTAGCAGCCACTTATCTTTACTAGTAACCAGCTGCATTAACTAGCAGACTGAATTAATTGAGAAAGACAAGAGCCAGCAACCTGATACAACATAATAAGCTGTCCCAGTAGAGAGTAGAAACCAAGGACTACGGGTCCCCTCCATGCAATATCACTGTTTTAATGTTTCTACATGTCCTGTCCCTTGTTTCAGTCACTTCATTAATGCCCAGTTTTACAGACCACAACAAATGATATCAGAAAAGCAGTTCTGAGGACTGTTCTTTCTCTAAGGAAAACACGAGATCTAGAAAACGTTGAAGTCAAATATGGCTTTGACAAAATATGTCCTTGCTTGCAAGGGTAAACAATTGCATAGTCCTCATTTTGTC
The DNA here is from genome assembly GCA_028565335.1 of Limnodromus scolopaceus. NCBI lineage: Eukaryota > Metazoa > Chordata > Aves > Charadriiformes > Scolopacidae > Limnodromus > Limnodromus scolopaceus. The sequence continues at coordinate 44,889,383 of JAOXNO010000033.1, read as the reverse complement.
CTGCAAACCAGATGGAATGGGTCACCAGCCAGTGGAAACCTGCGAGCTTGCAAGGAAAACCCAGAAAATTCTGACCTCCTTGGTACTTATTGATTTAGCTCCCTTCGGCCCCACAGCTGGAATTGTTTCCAATAAAGTCATTGAGCTTTTTAAAAAATCTCATCTGAAACATCATGATCTCAGGCATTTCTTAGTTTGCAGAATCACAGAATCACATGGGGCTGGAAGGGACCTCTGGAGATCATCTAGTCCAACCCCCCTGCCAAAGCAGGTCCACCTAGAGCAGGTTGCACAGGAACTTGTCCAGGAGGTTTTGAATATCTCCTGAGACAGAGACTCCACCACCTCCCTGGGCAGCCTATTCCAGTGCTCTGCCACCCTCAAAGGAAAGAAGTTCCTCCTCATGTTTAGGTGGAACTTCTTATATCCAATGATTCTGATACCCCATATGATTCTATGATGTATTCTTGAGTCCTTTAAGAATAAATGCTAAGCTTCTTTGGTCCGTTTGCACCACACAGACAATTTTTGCACATAAATTCTAGCTTGTTGAATGAAATTCCTGTAACCCTCTGTCTCAATTTGACCTAGAAGTGTGTTTGGGGCGTTTTATACTTTTTTTCCTTCAAAACAGCTGCCAGGTCCTACACTCTGACGATATTTCAGAATAATTACTCAGCATGGGTAGTTCACTGTCTTTTTCACCCTTATGCCTAGAAGTTTTTATATCACAGAGTGCAGGAATAAATACAACTAGGTAACTGTTTTGCCCTTGGCTTTGAATAAATCACAACTCGTGCTTTTTCTACGTACAGGCATCATATTTGAAAGCCCTTTTCTTTCAGTTCACACACAAACTGAAACTACTGAGTTTGCATTTCAGATGACCTCAATATTGCTTCTTCTAGGCAGTCCAAATGGTCAGAGTTGAAAAACATCTGAAATAATGTTAAAGGATATTGGTACATGTTGATCTTCTAACTTATAACATAGTTGGCTTTCTGAAAAAGACAAAAAAACCTAAGCAACCAAGGCAATATTCTTCATTCATATTTCTTTACCATCCTATTTGACTTTACATTGTGGGTAACAACTGAAGTGTGAAGTTAAATTGATGATTCATTATTACAGGCAGGAAAAATGGAGTAAGTAATTGGCAACTTCATAAGTAACTGTTTTGAAGTTGCTGTTGGATTTTAGTTTTGCATCTGAGATTTTCCAGTAATCACCACTCTGCAATTACATTTGCCATGACAATTTTGAAGGGAGCAGGATCACCCCCACAGATGATAGGCAGATTAGAATTCTTCTGTCTTCCTAATGCAATGATTTGGAAAAAAGGAGAACATACATAAACCGATTGGGCTAGGCAACAGTTTTCAAAAAGAATTATTCTCATTGAAAAGTGGAAATAGGGCATTAAATGAAAAAATACATAAGATAAGCACATCAGAGAAAGAATTGCTTTGAAGACACTTTCTCCATGAAGAATGACCTGTATATTTCTGCATTTTGCTGTGAAAAAAGTGATTACTTGAGGTGCACAGAAAGTGGTACATTGAACAGGAGAGTGAAAAGATATTGCTGTAGTCCAAAGAAATCAATAATCTTATTCTCCATGCTGATAAATTTATCAAATTATATTCTTCAGCCATGACTTTTGCACTACATAAGAAAACCCACATTGACTGCAATTAAGAAAAGGGGTGTTATGAATAAGAAAAGGATTTTTAAAAGTGTCTTCTCGCCTTTCTTGATTTCAAGTGGAGGTGGATATTTAAGTTTGTTATGCAAAGTAGATTTTCTGTCATTTACAAAACAAAGCCTGCAACATTTTTAAATTAGCTTTCAGGTCTCTCCTAAAGATTTTTTAAATGTTACAAGATTAATTAAATCTGAATGGATAGTAATGGGCTATCTCTTTTTCCGTAGAAACATCCATACCTAACTAACAAATATTTTTCTTTGGCCTAAATTAATTCAATTCAAAATGTTATGAAGGCATAAATGATTAAATCTGATTTTCAAAGACATTGAAAAAGCAGGACCTTTGCTTATAACTGTTGCAACCCCACTGAAAATGTTCATTGGTATATTTATATTTAAGAGATAAATTCTAGTTTGTATGGATGTGGATGTTAAACTTTGTAATATCAATGGAGACGGTCTGATTAGCCTTTCATAATTATTCCTTCATGTTTCAATTTCTTGGATCCATATTTTGGCAATTTGAAGTATGGATATTCCCTGCACTTAGGGGAAAAGGGAGTAAAGGGCAAGAGTTTCCGCTCAGTTTCTCAGTATGACACTGTTCCAGCCAGGGTTTATAGGAATGTGGTCACGTGGCCTTAGAGGTCCCCAGAAAGCGTCATGCTATGTGAGCTGACCCTGAAGAGCATATTGCCCCAAAGTCTGGTGCCTTATACTTTCTGCATCTTTCTCCAAAACAGCATTTTGGAGAAAAACCTCAAAACTTACTGCTGACTACAGACTGAAAAAGTAAACTTAAACTACTTCATGGTCTATGCTAACTTTTCAGACCGTTTTCAATCCCATTTTATCTGAAGATGTGTTTATCTGCTGCATATTCAATACAAGCCCATAGAATAGATGTTTTTCTTATGTTGCATCCTGTCCAGTATCTGCTTACACATCACTGTTGAACTTTGATGTTTCTAACAAGTCCAGCCAACTCCCAGGCAGCTCTACCATACATACAAACACTACACAACATAAGCCCTGTCCTGTCTTGATATCCTTCAGTTAAAATAAAGATTTTCCTATACCTCTTAAATGTGTCTTGCCTTAATCACAAAGCAAGTTGGAGACTTTTTTTTTTTAATAATCCAATGCTCCATTCACTGGGTCACACTGGTCACACAACATTTGTGAATCGTTGTTAAAATGCTTTTTGACTGAATAAATTTTTCAAAGCAAAAAAACCAAACAACCAACCCACACATGAAACAACTTCATTTACATACCATTGTTGTCTCCTAGGACATCAGGAAAACTTAACATGTTCCTACAGTCAACTAAATGTATTAACACATGTATTAACACTGCATGTGTTTCTGACAAGACCTTCTTTAACAGGAGATCAAACCTCTTTTGGTCTTTGAAACTTGTTTATTTTTGTTTGTTACAGCTTTGATAATAACACCTCTCTCATGATCCTGAAATCACCCATGATAGCTGAGGCACTGATGATATCAGATATCCTGTTTTAGTCATCTCTCATTGCTATTTCAGTCAAAAAAGACCAAGTTACTATTCAATTTTATTTTATTTTTAACGTTGCAATACAGTGATTGACCATATGCATTTAAACCCATTTAAAAATAAAACAGTATTTATTTATCTGAAATAATAGGAGATCTGCTTGCAGATTTTCGGCCTGATCCTGCTCACATTAACATCAGCCCTGCAGTATCTTGTAGGCAGCTACTTTTACTTCTGCCATTCCTACATATGCTGTATGGGATATGCTATATCCCATCTGTATTTCAGGTATCTCAAAGTGATAATTAGCTGTACTGGTCAGTCTTACCTGTAGATGGACCACAAGTCATATAAATAGCTGTGGAATAATATAAGTATCTAAAAAATCCTAAAAGAACAGGTCATAGTTAAAGAAGTTCAATCTACATTTGGACAGTAGCAATAGAAGGAAACAATGTGAGTGAAAAGACGGTTTTGCAAGCCCTTCATGGAGGGTGAACTTAAACATACTCAGATTGTTAGAGAGAAGGCAACTCCTGCCAATGAGATTAAATTGTCAAAGTGAATGAATTTAAAACCTCGATTTTCACTTTCTACCTATTTACATATCACATGGAGTTTAACGGTTAGCAAATTAGACACAAATCATGTGCAAATCAATGCAAATTGCTGGTTCACACACACAATGTAAACTTCATTTTTCATGTTGGGATGTAGCCAGTTTCTAGTTAACAAGCATATGGATTTCAGATCTGGGGTAAATGAGCTTCTCTGCCACAAGACAAAGCTTCCCCTCTCTTTCACCCTCCTCCCCCCTCATTCCTCCATTTGGCACAGAACCACCAGACTTCTCATTCAATCCTCATAATTCAGTCACCACTTATGTCAGACTTCGTGTAGGCAGGTAATAACTTTTAGAGTCATTAAATTAGGCTATGCGTTCTCTAATTTCTGCTCTTTGGTTAGAGTTTTGTGGTCACTTACACTAATTAGAAATGCTTGGTTTATTAACAGAAGATATATATACTTTGGAAAGACCCTTGAGATCATCAAAGTATTTATAGATCCCTGCAACTTTTGTTTTCTTGACTTTTGTACTGCCATATATAACTACTCTCAACTGAGCTGACAAAAGCTCTTTGAGCTCATCCTCATAATTAAAATCATTGTATTCACTGCTTCTCCAGTGTCACTTTTTATTTCAGAGGGGATCTTCCTTTCTCCAGGAGAAGATGCATACAATGAGAATCACATAAATGGGCAACAGTTATGTCTGGAAATGGTCTCCAGAGGTCCGTTCTGCAAACTCTTGCTCAAAACAGGAGCAACTTCAAAGATAATTCAGATTCCTTGGGAAATTGTGCAGCTGAGTTTGGAAAATCTGTAGGGTCTGCAACTCCATTCCCCCCTTGCTGGGTCCCTGTTACTGTGTGTAAACACTGTCATGGGGGAAAAAGAAATTCCTGACATCCAAACGGAGTTTCCATTGCTGAAATTTATGGCCTTTGCCTCTTGTCCTTTCATTGCACAACCCCAAGAAGACTCTGCTCCTTTCTTCCCTCAAAATCTTGTAAGCAGTGGAAGGTTGCTATAATTCCCCTTGTGTCTTCTCTCATCCCATCCACAAGCATCCTGGTCTCCAGCCTCCAGCCCTCTCTGCTGTACTTGCACCAGTTTCTCCGATTTGGAGAACTCTGCAGAGTCCCACAGACCTCTCAGTAGAAGTTAAAATATACTACTGTCCATTGGTATGCTGCTGCCAATTATCTGCGAAGTCTGAATAATAAACTTCTTATGCAATTACCAGCCACGTTTTTGTTTTTTTCCCTTACTAAATCTGTGTAACAGAGACTTTCCTTAAAGGGCAGGTAGAGAAAAACCTGGAAAACATTGTTTCTCACCCTCAAACTTACTTTGAAGTGTTTCAGACAGGGAAGATCAAAACAGAGAAATCAAGGGAATGTGCTCACTGGCAATATTCAATCCTTAAAACTCCAGTGTATCTCACAGAAAATCCCACACAATATGTACATGCAGCAAAATTGAACTCTAACCATTGCTCAAGTCTCAACATCCATTTAAACTGCCTTAGGCTGGAGTGTCTAACCAGTCATGAGTGATTTCAATCCATATCAGATGTGAATAACATAAACAATCAAAGAAATATGTCTTCTCTGACATGACCCTTAATCATTGCAAAAAAAAGAGATGCTGACCTTGATTAACATTGTGCTGCTGAATTTTATGTGAGAGATCCCACTGACCATGGATTCAAACAAACAGGGACATGCAGAGCCTTTATTTTCTTCCCTTCATTTAGTACCTATAGAATTTAAGGTACAATCAAAACAGAGGAGAACTTTATGCAGGCTGCATAAATTTTCTCCATAATTTTCTCCTCCCTGCTGAATATGAAACTCTTACATTTTTTGTATGAGATAAGAAAGAAATACTCATATAACCAAGGCTCAGGTGGAAATGCCAGTTAAGTTTCCTTTGTAGTGTGTGTGCAGGAGGACAGAGTCAAATTTCTGCAGGTAACTCTGCAGGCAACATTTTGTTGACCATTGCCTCTGTAATTTCTACAACCTAAAGAAATGAAATGTGCACATTTTTAAAAAAAAATTTAGGGGTTTTTTGAGTCAACCTTTAATCAGAAAGGTGTTTTAGTGTTCTGTAGCAGTACTGGCACTCTTCTATAACAAATTCAAATGTATTAATTGTATGCCTTTTTTTAAATTGTTAAAGTTACACCTTTCCCATGACAATTTCTTTTTTCTTTTTTTTTAAGCTTGCTCCTTTCACAGCTCGTCTTTCTCCCATCTAAGATGGTCTTTCTTTTTCTCCTTGCCTTGCTGCCCAAAGAAATTATTTCTCTTATGCCCATGGTTTTGCATGTATAAAACATCAGATATCAGTGAGCATTTTCTGACCTTCTCTTTCTTTCAAGAGTCTGTTCATTATTCTGTGGCTTCAAACAACCAGGTACTATTCACATTTTTCAGACTTCACGATCATCCATCTGACGTGTCAAATGTGTTAAGAGGCTTAGCCAACAAATGTTCAGCAAGCTAAAATTTTCAGAAGGCAGTTGTAGTCTGAATTCAAGTAAAAAAAATTCACAAATAATTACAGACTTGTAGTAACCTCTCTCATGAGACCCAGGCATAGTCAAAGAGACTATAGTTATAGCCATATTCTCAATTCATTACTCCTGCTAACACTTACAGCCCAAAAAGCTAACTGCAGTGGAAAGGAGATGTGGCTGTAGAGTCTGACAAATGATAGCTGATCGCAGACTGTTGGGAATGACCTCAGCAACGCCCTGACTCCTAAACCATGCTCTGAATTTGCTTCACAGAAAACTTGTTAGTGAGTTAGGCTCCAGGTTCAGGTCACCATATGGATGTAACCTATATTCTAGGTCCTGAAGGCAGCAAACTATTAACACAATAGTTAATGTTTTTAACAATAGTTAGAAAATCTTTTATAGTGCATTGGAAAGTGAACAGGGAGTTACTTGCAGCTTTGGGTGCTTAAGTCACTTTTGAAAGCCTGCTTTTCTGTGGATATCCACTTTTGATAACATCTCAGTGCTTTGGGTTTAGGAATTAACCTACATGGGGACCATAGTGACAGTATTACTTCCTCAGCCAGGAATGTTCTTCATTTACAGCCCTGCACTTGAGATTTTTGCCCCTGTTGCAGTATATAACAGAAACTCATTAACTGAGGTGTCTGTGAGCCACTTGCTTGGTATCTAAAAATAAGTTCTGTGCCTTATTTCCACTGTGTGATCAATCCAAGAGGAAGATATTTTTCTTAAGAAATCAAAATGTACCATCATGAATACTGCATTTTTTTTTACCTCAGAAACCATATGGATTCACAGAGAAAGAGAAAATCTTGTGAGTTTTTTTTTTCCCCTCCTCCTTTCCTTCCCTTCCCTTTTGCTAGGGTTTTTTTAACCTTTTAAGTCCAGGTATTGTAAAGGAAGGTTGAGCACTAAACTGTATCTGTGTAGTGCATACAGCAGTACAACCCAGGCCTGGCTCCAATGCTTCTGTTGAATGAAAATAAGCTGACATAAACTGGATGATAGTATGACTGGTTTTGTACTGTCATAGCTTTTAAACTGCTGTTGAGGTCGAGCTGTGATCGGACTGAAGTTTAACAAAGCAAAGAAACTCCCCTGAAACATATCTCTCTGGCTTTGAATGAATGCTGTTTTTCACTGGCAAACTTAAGCCTTTCTTCTATGTGTTCATTCTGTGCACTTTATCTACTTCTAGAATTGCTTCATTGTAAGGATGAAGACAAGTATGATACTGCTCTGAGCCATAGTTCCTTTGGGACAATCTATCAGGCAAACCTGCTGCTTTCTCAGCTTCTGCAGAAAATTAATTCCAAATATATATCTCATATTAAACACATTTGCTTTTTTGCCTTTTTTTTTTTTTTAAGTATGTCTCTCTCTCCTATGCATATTCTGCTGTAGCTCAGATGTAGAGCCTTGGATCTGAAGTAGGGAAAATCACAATCAGATTTACCAGGACAAGATGACTTTGAATGTGGCTTCAATTCCAAATTAGTTGCTGTTCTTTTAATATTTTCACAGGCACCATCTCCAGATAGTTTTTCAACCATGTAGTTATCTGTGCAGGGCATTTGAATACTATCTTTCCCTTGATATGATGTTCATTAACAGTCTGGTACCAATATGATATTTGGACACAAAAATTGTTTCACTTGCACCCCAAGTCTCCAACATATGCCTTTCAGTTGTCATTGCAGGTACAACAATTTATTTGAATCTTTCCCACAGTTTCCCATCTGTCCCAGGAATGGGGGGGCGGGGGTGGTGGTGAGGGTGTGCAGATTTATCTCATGCTCTCATGCTCCTAGTGACTGTGGCAAGTCTCAGCAAACATTGGGATGAATTAAAATTGGGGAAGAATTAGTAGAATCATAGAATCATTCATGTTGGAAAAGATCTTTAAGATCATTGAGTCCAACTGGTAGCCTAGCACTGCCAAATCCACCACTAAACCAAGTCCTTAAGTGCCAAATCTTTTAAATACCTCCAGGAATGATGACTCAACCACTTCCCTGGGCAGCCTGTTCCAATGCTTGATAACTCTTTCAATGAAGATATTTTTCCTAATATCCAATCTAAACCTTCCCTGGCACAACTTGAGGCTATTTCCTCTCATCACTTGGGAAAGGAGACCAACCCCCATCTCACTACAACCTCCTTTCAAGCAGTTGTAGAGAGCAATAAGATCTCCCCTCAACCTCTTCTCCAGACTAAATGACTCTATTTCCCTCAACCACTCCTCACAAGACTTGTGCTCGAGACCCTTCACCATGTTTGTTGTTCTCTGGACATGCTCCAGAACCTTAATGTATTTGTTGTAATGAGGCCCTCAAAATTAAAGACAATGTTTAAAGTGCAGCCTCACCAGTGCCAAGTACAGGGGGGACAGTCTCTTCCCTAGTCCTTCTAGCCTCACTATATCTCATACAAGACAGTGTGTTTGCTATTAGCCTTCTTGGCTAGATACTAGGCAAAGAAGTTAGAGAAATGTGTTGACTGTGAAGCAGAAGACAGACAGATGATGTGAGCCTTGGAGAAAGTAAACCCGTGTTACAGCACAGGCTGAGGGCTGAGTGACTAGAGAGTCAAAAAGTGCTTGAAACTAGAGAACACTAGAGAAACTGAGTATGAGTCAGTGTGTACCTTAACCACAGTGATGGTAAACTGCATAGTTGACTGCATTTGAAAGAGTTTGATCGGTTAGTTAAGGGAAAATATTATTCTTCTCTTTCCAGCATTTGTAAACCTGTATCTGCAGTACTTTGTGCAGCTTAGTACCCTTCCCCAATAAAAGACAGAGGGAGAAACTTGGGAGATGCCCACAAAAGGATGAGGAAGCAGGGTTTGTTTAGCCTGGAAGAGAGAAGACTATTAAATTATAATGTTGTCTTTGTCTAAAAGAAGGAAGGTACAAGAATATAGAACACAGTAAAAGCACAAGAGGCAACAGTAAAGTTGTGCAAGAAAAACTCTGATGGGGTACAAGAGTGGGGGGGAAAAAAAAAGAAGAAAAATATTTTCCCAATGAGACTGGTTAAGTGCCAGAACAGAGGTCCAAAGGAGAGGTTTGAATCTTCATCCTTGGGGATTTTCAAGACTCAACTAGACACAGCCCTGAGGAACATGCTCTGACTTTTAAGTTAGTGTTTTATTGAGGAGGAGGTTGGACTACCAACCTCCTAAGGTCCCTCACAATATAATTTTTGTATGATTACAGTATATAGACTATATAGAGTCACCAATCAAAGGTGGCATTAAGTATGCCAAAATTAAACCCACCAATGCATAGAACAGCTTCTTTAGACTTTCAGTCAACTTCATAAACCATTCTTTCTCATTGGCTTCAATGGAAAGGTGGAGTGAGATACAGGCCAGTGTCTGCAAGTGGTCATATATGATTGTGCTGTTGTTATTTAGCAGAAAGAAGGAGCTGATGGCATTGATCTAGGGTTAGTGATTTTAAATAATTGACAAACCAGGTAGAATCAGTGGATGGGTGCTTTCTATTGCAGTTAAATCCAAACAAATATTATAGTTAAGGGGCCATGCAAACAGTTTTTGTTATTGTCATATCAATACATGGTTTCTATTTCTGACAAGCACTGCTTACATTTCAAAGCACTTTATTTTCCCCCACCTTTCCATATGCAAGCTGCTATCAAAATACATTACTTAGGGTTAAGTGGAAAAAAATAATATTACTATTTTTCTAGTCTCTGATCTTTAGGTGCTCAAAGAAAGTCCCAGACACTACAATCTGTGCTAAATTTCCAGTTCTACCCACAATTCTAAGATCAAGGATCATCCGATCACTGAAGGACTGCAGCTTCAGCCCTGCAGCAAGTAACAAACACATACCTTTCCCAGGCGGTGCTTCAGTCATTCAAAACTCATCTTAAACAGAGGGCTCAAGGCCGGGATCAAGATTCTCCCATTTCACGTAAAGGCTAAATATATCAGTCTCTATTGAGAGATAAACATGTTTTTAACACATACAGTGTTAAAAAGTAAAAAATAAGAAATCAAACAGAACAATATATACTCTTATACAAAGTGGCACTGTGAGAAAATCTGGCAGAGGAGGATGGTTATTCAGGACCTCTTCCTGAAATGCCAAATAAAGTTCAGATTAGTCATCCCATGAAGGTACAGTCATAGAATGATTTGGGTTGGAAAGGACCTTTAATCACCATCTAGTCCAGCTCTCCTGCCATGGGCAGAAACATCTTTCACTAGATCAAGTTGCTCAAAGCCCTGTCCAGCCTGACCTTGAACACTTTGAATGATGGGGCATCCACAACTTGTTGGGCAACCTGTCCCCATTGACTGTACAAGCAACATAAAAAGCACAATTTGGGTCCTAAAACAAGAAAAAAACCACTTAATCTCTAAGTCTTCTTGAACTAGCATGAAAAAGCATTTTACAAGTTTTTGTCGTCACCCTAACTCAAAGCTTTTCTTACATTCTCCTTGCACAAAAATTCCATAATACAGTTCATGCAGCAAGGTAGTCTAAAAGCACCTTATCCCAAGTCAACACTTAGCGGAGATTTCAACAATCCTGTGGCAGCATCCTATGAATATGCGCAAAATTTAGTTAATTTCAAAGACATACTGTTTTCATTACAGTCATACAATACTTGGCAAATTATGTTTAAGAAAATACAGTATTGTGAGTGCTATGTACAGCAGCATTTCCAAAGAGCCACTTTTGAAGGTAATAGTACATGGTATAAATGATTAGCCTGAGAAGCTACATGAGCGCATAATCACATACAGTCTTTAAAGTTTCATAAAAATGAGCAAGAATTGCTCCTAAATGGCTGTTTAAGGCCAATTTCAGGTCATAAGAAAAAAAGGCGTCCATCCAACATGCTTCTGTTTCATCTAAAACCAAGCTCCAGGGAGCATGAACAAACACAAAAAAGAGAAAATGCTGAAACTATTGCAGTTTTAAAGAGGAAAGTACTTTTTGCATTACCAGAAAGGATATTATTCTGGAGTTCTCTTGGCCTATTATGGAAAATGGTTTCTGAAAATTCAGGTAAGTGGTAGGTAGTCTAGTGGGCATAGCACTAGGGAAAAGAAACTGCTCATTGTAATTAGCAATATAAATGCAGATTTCAACAGGTGAGTGACAAGCAATTGCTGAAGTTAGATGTACTTTCAGTCTTAAATTCAGATAGTAATATGGGACCATGAGACAGCTACAGCATGTTAATGTAAAAAGCTACTCTAAAAGTTAAGATGAAGGTTAAAGCCTACTTTAAGCATGCACACTTCAGTTTCAAATTCATTAACAGATACAAATAAAAGAACAGTTTACTCATACAATAGCTTTGCTGTTCCTGATCTCATGTATAGGAAAAAGTGTTAGAGCCAACCTCATGCTAATAGATTGCAGAGAAACGAAAACAAAGCAAAAGATGATTTACTTTACTGAGAGACTTAGAGTTTGGTACTGGTGGGAAATTTATTTTAGAAGGTTTTACACCATGCAGTCAATAAAGCACTGAGTTTTCAAGACTGTGCATATGTGAGATCATAATAAAAATTTGGTCAACAAGTCAGTTGTAACCTTGAGTTTGTCAGCAGCTTCCCATCCATTACCATTTTCGTTCCTCTGCAGTACCACTTACATTACACATTATGTCTCCATTTTTATATAAGTGATAACCCCGATTCCTCCAGTTTTCTTCAGAGGCAACATTTCTAGATTTATCACTCTTACTGCTTTCTTCTTCAGTTGATCCATTTTAGAGTTGATTATTTCTACCTAAGTATAGAATTTTGAACTTATGTCTGATTATTCTAAACCCATTTTTTCAGGCAATATCTCCAGTTTTTCAGGCTCATTCTGAATTCTCATCCGGTCCTCCCATGTACTTGTAGTTTCTCCTGGCTTGGTGCAGCCTGAAATTAAATAAGTAAAGTTTCTATTCCATCATCTGGGTCTTAATTAACATATTTAATAGCACCACACTGTCATATCCCTGAAAAGGCTCATTGATTCATGTCTCCGTTTCTGTCTTTGGCTCATTCTAAATATTTTCTTTAACCAGCTTTCACACACCCCAATAGTAGTTTTATATACACCAGGGATTCACAAGTTTGTTTTTTATTATCACAGAATCATGGAATACTTTGGGTTGGATGGGTCGTTTAAGGGTCATCTAGTACAAGACCCCTGTAGAGAGCAGGAACATCTTCAACTACATCAGGTTGCTCAGAGCCCTGTCCAGCCCGACCTTGAAGGTTTCCAGGGATGGTGCATTTACCACCTCTCTGGGAAACCTGTTCCAAAGTTTCACCAACCTCATTGAAAAAATTTATTCCTTATACCTGGTCTGAATCTACCCTCTTTTAGTTTAAAGCCATTACCCCTTTTCCTATTGCAACAGGCCCTACTATTATTTCCCCTGGGTACAAGTATGAGGCCTGGAAGACGGCACTATTAGGAATGACGGCAGTGGATGGCACCAGTTCTGCTAGTGACATGGATCAAGCTTCTTTATGAGAATGTTTTGTATGAGATATTGCTGCTTCTTCCTGCTGATAACTCCTTTAAAAGAAAAAAATTCTGATAATAAAGCATACAGCAGCCCAAGTTCATTGAACCCATCCAATCCAAATATGTATGGGTTTTTTTACTTCATATCTCTCTTGCAGAAAGAGAACTTACTATCTGTTATAGATGCTAACTGTTTTAATCACAGTTTTCCTTCCCAGAATGACTGATGCAAAAAAGCATTAGACCTTTAAGCCTTCTCCTTCCCTGTCCATAGATAGGATTTCCTCTTCCTCAAGCTGTGGACCAGCAGCTTCATTCGCGTTTTCTTATTACTAGCAATGAACTGCTCTAGAATATTATCTTGTTACAGCACCCAAAATGCCTCTCCTTTTGGCTTAGGCTTTTCCCCGTCTACCCTTACAATATGTCCTAAATCGACAAGACTAGCTTCCACCTTTTTTTTTTAAGTAATCCTTAAATAATACATATGAGTTCTTCCTTGGTTCATTATTTAAGTTAATCTCTACTATATTTTCTGTCCTTCCACTGCTTTGGGTAGCTTGCACTTAAATTTGTAATATGGCCAATGCCAAAAACTAAACGGGAAGGATGGAGAAGTCATCCACTAAGGATTGGGATGGCAAATTTTTCACGAGTCAGTGAAAAATAGTATTAATGGACTACAAATGAACACTGTGGAACTCTCCTTTTCTATCTGAATAATTGTTTTAGTTTAATTATATAGGGACTGAAAAAAATATTCCTAAGAGATAAGTGGCTTACAAGTTACAACTTTGCTTTAAATTTAGGCACATCTTTCCCCTTCCCCACACACCCCAGGAAAAAAGAAAAAAGGTTTAAATCAATTAAAAACAGTTTTAAGTGACCTGACTCAATCAGTCTTTTTTTTCTGTACAAATTAGCATAGTGCCAGTGTTAATGGTGTATGTTTATTTACGCAGGAAACCTCAACATAAAATACCTTCTAACCTTATATTTTCTGTGACCTAAACCACATGATGTTTCTGTCAAATACTGCTTCTTCCATCCCAAAATATATCTTTATTTGTGTAGGCTTTTATACTAACTCTTACCCTATTAAACTGATCCAGCCAAATGGAGGTATCTAAGTCACTTCACATTAGAAACAAAATCCAAGGAGAAAAACGGTTCTAATTCACTGGGCTTTTCTTACATCTGCAGATTTACAATATAGTTACAGCTGACCTTGAAACTTTCTCTCAGATTTGTGGCCTAAGAGATAACAGCAGAAGTGCTGATAGACTAACTAGTGTTTTGGGATATGAATCTTTGTTGAGTTTACTCCCAGCAGCAGTATATCATTCTGTATCTGAAGTGTTACTTATTCTAGTACTCTTACCTCTGTCAGCACTATGAGTACCTACCTCCCTCCATATCATTAAGGGAGAAAAATCCTGTAGAGTGGCAGGAAACAATTTACAGTTTGGAACAAGAAAAAGAAAAAAGGAAAAAAAAAGAAAGATAAAACAATTTGAGTGCAAGCCATAAGCTGTGTTGCAGTTAGAAAGGACTGAAAACAACTCTGTTGTTACTTCACTATTACGAGATATTAAAACAATCTTAAGGTGCTCCAAGGGGGCAGGTGGGGGGTGGAGGAGGAAATCGCACACAAACACACCGCAAACTCTTCAGGTCTCTTTTTTAAAAAATTCAAAATAATTCAAAAATAGTATTGATTACCTTACTCATTTTCTCCAAGACTGAAAATAAGGGGTAAAAATAGTATTTTCAAGCTTTCCTGTATGAAATCAGGTTGTTTTAGTGGCAGGTGATATGTTCAACATCTTTTCAAACTATATCACTTACCCTTTAGAGTTCTGAGTCTCAAATTCTTATGATAAAAAAAGCACTGAAGTTAAGTTTATTAACTGGGACCAGATCATCATAAAAGGCATAGAGATTTACATGCAACTATATCATCACATCAACTAATATACTACCATTTATTGAAAGAGAACAGAACAATGCCTAAGATCTTTTTATATCCTAGGAATCAACTGCTTGCACCAGAACATCAAGTAGCAATCTGAAATTTCCCCTCTGTTCTCCGGGCAAGTATTTAAAAAAAAAAAAAAAAGAAAAAAGAAAATTAGGTACTCCTAAAAGATCATATAGCATTTCTGGATGCTTGTGAGGTAGTGAACCATGAGTTAGAGGGATCATTTCCAAAGTTATGAGGTTCTTCAGTCTTCTTTCTTGATACTTGTGGAAGGAAAATGAGAGCAGACATCCACTATTATCAGTTCCCATAGTAATTTGAGGTACGTATTTGCCATTTTAAAAGCAGACTGAGATCTCTGAGATTCAGCAGACAGCACTGAGAGAAGCAACAGCTCTGCTACAGGAAAGCTAAAAAGGTCTTTGTTTAGGTGTCTTCCATAAACATGCCAAGACCTAAATAACTGCCTGCATTGATTTCCAGTGACCCATGTCTCCTGGAAGTGAAGGAAACTTTTCCTCATGTTAAATAACAAAGGATCTTCTAAGCAAAGGACTGATAATGCTATGTGACCTAACCAGAGACACAAAGCTTCAAAATTAATCCTGGGGCAAATTGCAGTTGTGCCCAAATGAATAGGATGTACAGTGAAAAATAAGTATCCAAAACTGACAGAAAACCCATACAACTGTGAATTTGTCAGTGCTGTGGTCATGTTACATCAGATTTATGGATTGCATCATGTAGTTATGGCTTTCTCAATATTTACAACTTGACTTACCACAGACTAATCCCTGCACATGCCATTCTAGCATGCTCCTAACCAAAACCACCATTTCCCTGAGTTCACAGTGCTACTTTTTCTCCTCCTCTTCACACTTCAGGATACAGTAATCACTTTGGTCAGACTCCAAATGATTTCAGTTGTTCAATATTAATCTATTCTGATGTATTATGTTCAGTGCTTGTTTAAAGAAACAAGGTTGAAACATGACTTTGAAAAAACAGACCAGGACATAGAAAATATATTGCAAGTTGCACATCAAGATGACTAGCCAGGACATTTTTAAAGCAGCCAATTTTCACACAACCCTAGGTGAGTCAAGGGAACTTGTTTTTAATCAATAATCATGTCTGACATGCTGCCAAAGATATGATTTGGGCTTACAGAAGTTCTGAGAATGATTTGTAAATATTTTGCTACCAAGATTTATTTCAAAAAAACCTATAATCTAAATACAGGGAAAAAGGAATCAGAAACATTTAAAATATTTCTTAAGTATAGAAAAAGAGATAGTTTCGTGGATTTGAGACCCAATTGGCCAAATTGAGACCAAATATGTCTTAATGCTTCCCTATTTGTGAAAGCCTGTCCTGGGCACTTGTGAGTGGTGACCAAATCACCCACCCGAAATACACACACTGACTGAGAGGGAGGAAAAGGAAGACAACACAAGGCCTTGTAGTCTCCTCAAGTGACTTGCCTTGTGGAAGGATCCTGAAAATAATTGTAACAAGTGAGACAAATATAAAATTAAGTTTCCTGATACCAGGCACAGCCATCAGTCTGGGGAGAGGGAAGACAGTCAGAAGTGCTGCAAGGGAATGGGTGTTGCTGGGTAGATGTTCAGCCCAGTGTACATATCTAGGAAATTGCTACTCTCAGCATGTGCATAGCAGAAGGTGGCAATTGCTAATTAAATAAGCTACTGATGCCATGGGGCTAGCTGGAAATGGTATCCTCTAAATGAAAATGG
The DNA here is from genome assembly GCA_028565335.1 of Limnodromus scolopaceus. Taxonomy (NCBI): domain Eukaryota; kingdom Metazoa; phylum Chordata; class Aves; order Charadriiformes; family Scolopacidae; genus Limnodromus; species Limnodromus scolopaceus. The sequence continues at coordinate 44,872,815 of JAOXNO010000033.1, read as the reverse complement.
GTAAACTTACAAATACAGCTAGAACGATAATGGAGGGCATGGGGATGGAAAGCAAGGAATATTCCAGCCTTCCTTCACACACTTGATACCATTGTACTCACAATATAATACTTTCTCTAATTCTTTTTCTGACTAAGTTGAGGAAAACTGAATTCTGTCTTATTCCTGCTTATTCATTCTGTTCCAGTGGTCAAATAAAGCTCCAAACATATCAAAGCACAAATTTTAACTGTATTGTACCATAACTAATCGGATAAGACCACTGGAGGTAAAGTAAATAATATTCTGCAGTCATAAAATAGCTGCTTTGCCAGTGAACAGGCTGCTGAGTCAGGACCCAAGAGCCTGAAGTTTTACTTTTTGCTCTGCAGGGTGGCCTTGTGCAATTGCTTTGTCTCTTCCCCCAACTTCCCTTCCCCATTTCTGCAAAGGAAAATACAAGCTCCTAACAAGTGCTGCAAGAGATGCAGGTATTCTTTAACTGTAGAAGTCATGTAGCCAGGTAATGATACCTACTTAATTGGCCCATATCTCCAAACGCAAATATGCTTTTGCCATTAAGAAAAACAATAACCTGGGAAAGGCACTAACGAAGAGGCTTTATCAATATGGAATTAAGATTACCCTTATGTTCTTCCAGGATTGTTCGAAATAGTACTTTTCCAGCTAGGGAACACAAATTATATGGTAATGAAATCTTGACTCTGTGCTTACTGAGAAGCTCAAAAACTTTGTGCTTGCAGATTACACACTTTTTATTGAAAATAAGGCCCACAATAATTATTGCTTACCATTTGAATTCTCTCTCCCTTGAAAAGGGAGAAGCTGTCTGGTTGAACCTTACTAGAGAAAGTGCCTGTAATAATCTGAGTCCCTAACTTTCTGCTAGGATCACTTTCACACCTCTTTTGCGACCCATTGCCTATTATTCCATGCTGTGCTCTCCTGCCTAATACAGCAGCTACAGACTGCAAAAGTATCACACTTTACAGTTGACAGTGTCAATGGCAATACTCAGGAAAAATTCTGAGCCACCCAATAGTGGCATGCACCTTCAATCCCACAGAAAGAGTAGAGCATCACCAGTAGTTGTTGGCACAACTTTCTTCATGTCACATACTGCTGTTTGCCACTCCCTCAGCTTCTATTACAGCTACCTTGGACAATGCAAAAGCAGTTTAGTGACTCCAGGTAGTTTAGTAGACGGCAGGAATTATCACTAGCTTGGATATAGAGAGTCTACACAGCATTAGTATTTATCATTTAGGTAGTTTCTTTTTTTAAAACATTTGAGTGTCACTGCTGATGTTCTGGAAATGCAGATAAAGCAGAGAGCAATCTGAACTCTACCTAATGAACTTGTATTACTGAATATAAGAACTGGTCTGTGGTGTGTTCTTCTAAATTTAAATTGTGGGGTTTTTTTTTCTGATAACTGCAATGATATTAGAACAGTCTCTTTCTACTGAGAAAGTAGAATTCATAGATATAATCAGAATTGTATTTTTATTGGTGAGCTAGAAAGAGAGCAGAGTCTGTAATATCATACTGTTTGTGTGCTTCCACATTAACTGTTTATTTGTTTCCCAAAAGCCTAGGCCATTCTTACTTTCAGCAATAAAAAAAGCAGCAACTTCCCTTAATATCTTTCAGGTCATACAATGTCCATATTGAGGCCACCACATGTGGTTTTTTCATCTGAGGTGCTTTTTGTGGGGGTGGGAGGGTGTGGGGATGTGTGAAGAGGGAAAGGGAACAGTGTTTGAGAAAAAATTGTATAACTGATACTACATCCTCTAGCTGTCAGTCAGCTTCCAGGCAACAAATTCTGCATCCGAGATACTCAATTTTAAATGAAGAGCTAATTACTGGGTTTATTTTTAAAGGGAGGAAAAAAAGAAGAAAAAAAACCCATGGTTATTCCAACTTCAGTAATTAAATATTGAACCATAGTATGATTTAATGCACCTTGTTCCTGTTTCAGCCTGGTCATGTGCTCCTTAAGATATTTAGATGAAAAATGGTACATAATCATTAGCAATTTGTCTCCATCTGTCAAAAAGCATACAAGTCTCATCCACATCAAGAGTGATATTTCTGTGGTTCTTTCTGTATATGTAACTGATGTTCTGGAGTTTTAAACAGCATAAAAGCTTCACTGATACTGTATCTAATGGATTCGTGCACTCCTGCATTCCCATTAATATTTACTGCCAATTATCATTGTCAATACAGAGCAAGTAAATGAATTGTGGGATTCATTTGGATTTCCGAGTGAGACTAACATGTCATAGCAATATCTTAAAGCCTCAATACATCCCATGAAGTTTTATCAGACTTGTGCCATACAGCATAGTGGAAATAAATGCCAAAGGCATTAAAAATGTAGTCCGATATTGTTCTTTGAAAAACTAGCTCTATGATCACATTATAGCATAGAATATAACTTTGTACTTTGAATATTTTTAGTTTCCATCTGTGTGCATGAGTGCATTGATAAGATAGTGAAACATAAAAATAAGATATAACTGAACAGCTTTCCCGTATGTGCAGCTATGCAAGTTGAAAAGATCAAAATCAGCAGCAGGAGTAAAGCAGTCAAAAAAAATCACAGTTTATGAAGGTCTTATGGGAAGAATATTGCATTACCTCCAGTACAGAAGAGATACAGATCTGTTTTAAACTGATTCCAAATCCATTTGGACTTCAGAATAGCTTGGGATGATCTGTTTTGCTCCATTTTACTGTGAGAGCTCATCTTTAAACACATATTGTAAATAATAGAGTTTCAGAGAGGTGTAAAATACCAAACAGTCCACCATCATTTCCCTGGGCTGAATCTGCCCTACCTAACTCAGTTTTGATCAGAGCCACCTGCCATGGAAAACATGCAGTGATGTAAATTGGGCAGTATCCTCCAGCCAGTGCCTGCAGCACCTGACTGTCAGGGACCACATGGGGAACGCTGCACCATAGCTCATCCTACCTGTGACTGACAACTTTGGATCATGGCTATGCCTTTAAACACAGAGCATCTCGTCTGACATGAGATGCTGCATCGTGGTAGAGAGACAATAGGACCTGGATATTTATAGGAGGTGATCAAGGATTTAGCTGGTGACTAAAAGCAAGCTCAAGGAAAGTTAAACAAGTTGAACCAACTTTAAAAATAAACAAAAAGCACAAAACACCAAGATCTTAAATTGAAACATCTTGAAGTATACATATTAACCAGTATTTCCTGCCAAATTCAATGAAGTTTAATTACTAACTTTAATCCAATTAGCTTTCTCTTCCATATCTCATTTTTCCTCACTTCAGTCCCCAAATCCTGCAACTGAGATCTATCAAGTGGTTAATGGCTGACATGCTTCCAGCTAGAGGACGCTATGTCAGCTATGTGTACTGATCCTTACACAGATTTCACCTTCCAGCTCACCTTAAGAACACTTCAAGAATAAATTTCACTTGCATTAAGTTTATTAATGTAAGATTGACTGCTGAGCTGAATGCATTACTGTAGTAGAAAAAGAAGTGATCGAAACAGAACAATGTTTTTTCCTCTCTTCTTAAGAAACACTGCAGTCTGCTAAAACCATTCCTACTGAAGTACTTCTTATCCTGAGAGGTTCACAAATAACAGGTTTTATTCTCTACACTCACAAGTGGAAAGATGGTTAGTTTTCAGATTTCATCTTTCCAGCAAGGTCATTTTCCCTAGTGATTCAGCTCTTTGGCATTTTATTTCCTCGCTAAACATTAAAAGGGGAGAAGCAATGTCTAGTGGGAGCACACAGACACACAAATTTTTGGAGACAAGATGGAGAGGAAAAGTGTCAGATGCTTTCTGTTGTGCCAAGGAAATTATTACACTAACAGGTTGCTTTATTTAGATGTAGTGCAGACAGCTTGCAGTTTGTCCATTAGAACTGTCTTGCTCTTAATTACATTGACTTTTGAAAGCTTTGATGAATTATGATACAGAGTAAAGGTTTCAAGCAGAGAGATGACTATGTCAGACAAGAGCTACTGATCCTGACCAGTTTAGGTTAGTGTTTACAGTATTTTAAGTTCCATAACAAACTTGAGACCAGGCTGCCACTAACAGGGTTGTAGATGTTAACAAACATTTATACTGATCGAAGCAGTCCCTGATTGCCGAGGAGTAGCAATTTATTTATGTATTTTAATTGGTGGAGCTGAATGAGAGGCAAATAATATATTTTTGGTTCTGTCCCTTAAATGAAAATAAGTCAGATTAAGTACATGCATTTAATGTAGAGATGGAATTTTTCTCCCCCATTGAAATGAAAAAAAAAGTGTGATTTTTTTTTTCTCATTTTGGAAAGTTCATTCACTGTGTGGAGATTGCGTTGGTCCCTATACTGAACTGCAAGCATTTGAGGGCCGGTGGAAACTCTACAGACAGTCAGATGTTTTGCATCTCTCTACCTCATTTCCACCAAAACCCCCAGTGGCTTTCAGAGGTTGGTGCTAGTACTTTCTGATATCTAAGGTACAATTATAAAAAATTATATGCTTTCCCGAGTTGCATAAGAAAAAAATTTGCATTCAATTCCCCAAATAGCCATAGAAGGTTTACGTGTCCTTGAAAGCATCACTTAAAGTGGGATTCATTGAAAGCTAACTGCTAGTCAAGCTTTTCAATGGGTTTAGGAAGCCAACAGAGGAAAATTGAATTGCCCTCTGCAAGTGCTGCTGTGTCTCCAGGAACTACAGATGGAAGCTAGATGACAAGGTTAGAGTAAATGCATAAAGTTATGGGACCTGTGTCTCTCTCTCTCATTTTCTACACCTTTAATTTTGTAATGGCAGCAATTCCCCGGGCTACTATATGAGGGCATATTCATTAACATTTCAAGTCCTGCTACTAATGACAAGCATAGGTGAAAGATTTAAGAGAGTGACACTCTAGCTTCTTGACTGATTTTGCAGTGCTGATATTTGTGGCTTCTTAAATCTTGCCATTGCAATGATTCCCATCTTCTCTGTGTATAGTGGGTTTTTTCAATCCCCTGATAATTTCTGATATTCTTTTTCTCCTTTACCTGTATGTCCTTCTCTTTTGATGTCACTACAGTCATTACTTTCTATTTAAATGCCCCCTAGATATATGCATCCTCCACTTTTCTTTTTTCCTGATAATCAGATTTTTGTTCTTTTTTATTATATTGGTTTTAGCATTACTAGTTGAGTTGTAAACTCGAACTCGCAGTTACAGTTTCAAGACTGAAATATAAGTCTATTTAAATTAGCTTTATATGACATTTTTCTTTGTCACCTTTATTGTTACCCCATCAACTGTCAGACAAAAGCTTATTGGAAATAGACTATAGTACTCTTAGTTTTGGTTTCTAAATCTCTCTGCTTGAATTTCAAGCTCTGATTAAGTCTGAACTACTCCCCAACTTTTAAACTGCTAGTGGGAAGCAGGTCAACTGGGGAAGAAAACAGCATCTCAGGAGAGCATACATCAGCAGCTTTGGGGGTCAGGCAGTATAACACAAGAGACAGACAAAATTCAACAGTCAGCTCATGATGTATTGCTTTCCTTACTGCCTTCGAAATGGGGCTCTATCACAAGCAGTACAGTGATATATTGATGCTGTATCTTCCTCATCCACTTTCCACTCTCCAGATCTGACATGACTTTTGATACAAAACAGAGCTTACATTTTTTCTAAACTAGTCTCTGGTCACTGGGATGTCCCTTGACTTTACAGAAAGCTTACCACTAAAGTTTAAGTTCAGACATTTGCTATTTGCCCTCACTGGATTTTAAGGCCAAGTAGTCATGGGATATTTGAAAAATGAAGCATAAGTGGTGCCTTGATGGGAACCACACCTTCAAGACCTTATAAGAAGTTGCTTTCAGAGAAGGCATGCAAATTGCACTTTTTCTACCTGTACTGGGGTAACAAACTTTAGAGGAGCATAGTCAGCATGTAGTACTATGTGCTCTTCAAAGGCTGTGTCTCAAACACTACTTACAGAGAAGTAAAGGGCTCATAGCAGTGTCAGTGTGGGTAATCAAACCAAGCAGCACTGTGTGAAAAACCAAATCTCTAACAACCATCACTGAAAAATCATATTGCCTAATTCAAGTTGTAGTCACACACATAGCTTTACAATCTGAAATTTAGCATTAGATACTTCATATTATGTATACTCTCTGCATACAGAAACAGCAGAAGTAATTTGAACATATGCAAGGACATTTAAATGAAAGAACCCAAACTTCTCTGCAATTAGACCGTCCTCTCACTACACAGGATTTTATTTCTGACAATAAAGCTGCAAGCATCTTCTGAAAATTAAGAGGTACAACATTTCATCCACAGTCTTAGAGGAACAAATTTTACAGTTTAGCTATAAACATTGAATATCATTTCAACAAGCAGTTCAAAGAAAAGTAAAACTATTAAAGTTTAATTATTTATATCTTTAAAACTTGTATAACAAAACCTGCCTCTCTCTTGTCTTTGCTTGTATAGAGCTTTCTCGACACAAAGCCCACCAATTTGCTTTCTCTTCTCCTGTCCTTTTACTAGGGGATAGAATGGGCTATTTACAGGCTTGCCCACGCTGATTGCTTGAGTGACTATTTTCTCCTGGCTACCACGTGGGTGTTACATACTGTAGTCATGTGCAATATATTGCATTTCTTCTAAAAAACGACCCAACCTTCCATCTTTCTGGCAAATTTCTACAATCTCTTCTGCCATCTCTCCACAGGGTAACAGGTTCATAACAGAGAACAAAAATGAAAGCACTGAAGGATGCCAGGTCCTCAGGAGTACTGAGTCAGAAATTCTCCAATGATTGTGGAAGGGGCAGAAAATGAGATTTTCCTGATGGCAATGATCTTTAAATTACTGCCCTAATTAAACATTTCCCAACCTGAATTCAGAAGCTCTTAATCAGAGATGGGACCATGTATTTCACAAAGGGCTATGCTACAGCTGTATCCTCTCAGTTTCCTGTGTTGTGGCTAACTTCAATATCTCCTCCTAGTAGTTAGAGTTTGATTTGTTTATGTCTTGTCCCCAAAAAGGCAATTCTACCCACTCGCTCTTAACCCTCTTCTCTACATTTTTAGAGCAAGACAAACCTATCCCTAATGCTTTAAGATTCTTTTTCCTTTACTATGAAGTTTCTATAGTGATTTTTTGTACTTATCTGTCTCGAGCCTCTCCCTCTTTAATGTCTATGACAGTTCTTTTCAAAAACTTATTATATTCCCATCAATACTTAAGTTTCGTGTGACACTTTGTAGCCACTGTAACAAAGACAGCACAAATGACCAGGCTCCAGAGAACAAATTCACACAAAATGTTACTTGTGGTTTATTAGGAGAAGGACATAACCAAATCAAAAATAAAACAAAGCCTTCTAGACTGAGATTGTCAAAAACTAGCTTGAAACTGCCCTCCAAGTCTCACTTAGAGAGAATCAAACATTTGATAACACAGATTTTATTATATATGCTTCTATACGTAATCATCAAGTTCAGCGGAGGAAACATTTTTGCTTTGGGTTTGCACAAGGCTTAGCACAGTGAGAGTTAGAATTGTTCTCCCTCTGTGTTACAAATGATGATTACAGTCTCTCTTTTCTAGGAGTAGTTTATTTATATTTTTCTAAATGATCATTAGTGAAACATTATTGAACTCATAAATAAGGAAGGAAGGATAAATTTTGTTCCACTAACGAAGACGTAGTGAGAGATTTATGTTTTTTCTATTTTCTCTCTCACAGGCCCATTGGAATTTACCAGAAGAAAGTTTGATGTAATACCTTATGAAATATTATTTACAACCTACATACTAGCATATATATCCATGCCATGTAATCTGAGAAAAGAGGGAAAACAAGAATAATATATTAAACAGGAGTGCAGCAGTATGAGGAAAGCCTCTAATACTGTAGAAACCTGGGTTACTCTGGATCTTAGACCTACTCAAGCTTTTCAAGTGCTAATGAAATTTCAGTGCTAAAAATCATTCTTTTCGATTGACAGGACAGAATTTGAAGATGCTTTTGTAAAATTTTCTTCCTTGTGTTGTTGTTTTCAGCTACTTATAGATCTTTCGGATAGCTTTCAAATTTCAGAAAGAAAAAGGGAGGGTAAACAAGCATTATTAAACTAGGTGTGATTATCTCCTTTTTTCTTGGTCAGCTCTATTAAATATCTTCATCACATAATCTCAAAAGAAAAAAGGAAAAGAAGAAAAACCCATCTTGTTAATCATGCTGCAATATATCAAATTTAGAAGGGCTGAAAACACCCAGCAGGGCAAGACCATACAAAAGAATTTTATAACATTTGAGAAATACTTAAATCCTCAATCTGCAAATTTGTTTTTATTTTCAGCTTGTATCACGGTGGAAGAGGATATTTTTTCCAAAGTTCTTTTGAAGTAATTTATGTCATGACCAGTATCCTGACTTTCAACATGTGACATAAAGAATGGCATCTTAAGATTTCAGTTCCTATTTTATCAGTCATATCACACATTTTGCTTCGATCTCAACTAAATTTAGCTGACCTTTGCAACAAAACCAGGACAGAATTCATCCAATTGCTTGAAAGGTTTAATCTTCTCAACCTAATTAAGGAAGAGGAAGAGAAAAGCAACCACTTGAAGGACTATTTGGACAACTAATGACACCAAAGACTGAGGAGAAATTACTGGCCTGTAGCCACACACTTTCTTTTCAGCTGAATCAATTAACTCAATGGGGTTCTTATATTCAGGGATGTATATTGTCACTAATGTGTTTCTTTTATGGCACCATCTTCTTATCTTCAGGCTACCCACCTGTATTAGTTACTGTAATCAAACTTTTCTCAAAAGTTCATTACTTTCCAATTTTTTCCCTTCTATCAATGCAAATTCATTTCAGAAATGCTCCTTAGCCCTTCCAGCTCTCCTTTCTATTCTCCTGTTTCGTAGTTATTTTCTTGCCTCCTAGAACTCCTTTCATAGGCTTTTCTGCAAAGAGGTAAGATAGAAAGAACTTGACGCTTTAGTCATCCCCCCAAAACAAAATAATGCATTTACTCTGTTTTTTGGAACAACTGTTGAATCTCTCAGGTCTTTATCATAAGTCATCTTGAAAACATGACTGTAAAATCACATAACCAGACTATATCTTTTCCAAGAAAGCCTACTGCAGATGTGAGGTTATCCCAAACAATGCAAATCTGCTCACAAACAGATTTTATCAGTGGCACCAGGTTTAATTCCATAAACCTTATGCATTAATCGCCTATGGGAAGTCCCACTTCACTTGTAGACCATGATCTCAAAATGACTTAACAGCATTGGGAGATTTCATGTCAGTACTCATTCTCCTGTAAATTACAAGATGTGGACAGCAATGTGGGACCTTGACACTGATTCTTCACTCCCTTCAACTGTCAGAAATCAGTTTAACTTGGTGGAATTGCATTAGCAGAAAACCAGATAATGGTCCTAACTCAATAAGGCACATTATTTGTTTGCCTTTTATCTGGTGCCAGTCCCATGGAAGTTAACCAACCTTGAGTCTATTCCAGAATAGTAATGTTTTTTGAGTAAGGATTGGAACATAAAGCTATTTAGCCTGTGTGGGTGAACAGGATTGTGGAAGAAGCAGAGACCAGAAGAAGAAGTAAAAGAAGCAGAAACACTGGCAAGGGAAGGCCCGTGATCAAGTCCTAAGGACCCATAAACAATGTCTGGCGCCTGACTGATTGAGAGGAATTCTGCCTGCCTGGCAGTTGGGGGTTGCAGGGCTGTGTCGGTTGGGAAAGGAGATACATTAGTACTATATAAACTGCCTGTTTGTTATAATAAACGATTCCGATTGCATCACCAACCGGGGTCCGTGCCTTCATACGCTACAAGTCTGGATATTTCCCCCCTAACCTTATATAGAGCTATATGTTTATAATTTAGGAACCTGTGATTTAGGTCACAGAGAGAGGGAGAGCTGACATGAATAGCTTCATTGATGTGCCTGTTATAGAGGGCTTTCTTAGGAAAGGAGAACCGTTATATAAGGTGGCCAAGTTGCTATCCAGTGTCCAAGGAGGAAGCATTGAGAAAGTAGATTCCTAATTAGGAACATCAGTTAAAGATTTGTAATTAAGCAAACTGATTTGGACTGTTGATCATACATTGACCTCTAAAAGAAGATACTACGCTATAAAAGGGATTCATGGACTCTAGACCAAAGCAGATTATAGCTTGATAGAGGAAAAGTTGCTGCAGGTCCAGCCAGTAAGGCTAAACATACAGAGACTCTCACGCAAACATGGATGGCACAAAGAGCCTAATGCTGTTCTCCCCTCTGGCTGATCATGATGATGGTCTATTAGTAGGAAACATATACATATTATATACAAAGCATATCTCCCCAGTAGTTGGGCTTAAGCAGTCTATTCAGTAACTGTCCCCTTGATCCTCCATCTCCTGTTGCCTCATGCACAGATGCACATACACAACTGGGTCTCTCAGTTGACTCCCAGGCCTCACAGTTACTCCTGTATTTGGCTTTGATTTTTCTGATCCCCCCAGCTATTGACTTGCAGATCTTGTGGTCTCTCCAATATCTGTCCCAAACTTAGTTTTTTCTTGATATCTGGCTTCCAAACCTTTTACTGTACTTGAAGGACTCCCAGGCCTCATAGTTACTCCTGTATTTGGCTTTGGTTTTTCTCATCCCCCCAGCTATTGACTTGCAGATCCTGTGGTCTCTCCAATATCTGTCCCAAACTTAGGTTTTCCTTGATATCTGGCTTCCAAACCTTTTACTGTACTTGAAGGATAGTCCAGCTTGATGTTCACTAGCAATTATACAGTAACTTGTGCATCTACACTATATGCATGCACTCTGATCCCTCCAGTTGCTGGCACCACAGCAGACCCCTCTGATCCGTGGTCTGACTCCAGTTGCTGGCACTTAAGCTCCCCATACACACACACGCACACAAAATAGACACCCTCTTACTCAGTAAAATAGTTAGAAATGGAGTTTAATGAGTAGATAGACCAGATCAGACTGATCATGGGCAGAACATAGCCAGACACACTATCCAGCAATCCACTTATACATCACCAGCTCCTTTTATCCCTTTATTACCTGCTTGCTCCTCCCCAAACCATCTTGATCTCTCCCTTTCTCTGTCTTTGCTTCTTCCCCTAGACATCGCATAACAAGTCTTGTGCAAACTCAAATGTTCTCATAAAGGATTCCATACCAACAGTAAGGCAGTTGGTAAGGAAACAGGCAGTAAGCCTTCTGGGTCTGTAGGGTGATCTGAAAAGCCTCTTCTGTCGACTTGTCATGATGGTTGTCATCCTGGCCAATGGGGCTGACAGCTCTCCTGGGACAGGCCTTGGGACATCCTAATCCTGGAAAAGGCAGAGGTGGTGCAAAAATATACAAGCTAACTGAATCCTACTGCTGCAGCCAAAGAGTGCTGTGTCATGCAGACACACTGTGCAGGTCTCAAAAGACCCCATTTTCTTAAAACAGAGCTCTGAGCATCCAAAAAAACATGGTTCATCTGGTCCTGCTCTTTTGCTATTTTTTTTGCCCCAAGATTCCCTGAAGAGTTCCACCATAAAGTATGGAAAGGCCCACGAGAACACTGATAATAAATTGAAACTTATGGTATAGAATCTTTAATCTTACATTCTTTTAAAACAGAACAGACCATTCAATTTTTTAAGTGTTGTGCAGACATAAATGCACTGGTTAGATGAGTCTTAGATCAACATGAAATGCTGATGAAGTTAAAGTTATGTTCTCATTTCTGTAATGTGTCTTCATAAGACACCACAAATAGAGCTGGACCTAATGTTTAGAGTTTTCTTTCCTCCAAGAAAGCCTGAATTAGCTGTAACTGAAAACAGAGAAAATGCCACCACCAAATGTCTGAGAACAAATCTGACTATCAAGAAAAAATACGTAATATATTAAAACAGTGAAGTAAATAACACAGAGAATGGTTGAAAGTAGTTTGATTGCTTTGATTACTTTTAGAAACCCCAAATTAAAGCACTGGTGTTGTAGCAAACTATTATGCTTTGAAAGTAAAACTGGGCTACATAGTTTGGAGCGTATTCCACCTTTCATTTAAAAAGAGCAAATACAGCTCTCATTTGTACTAGTCCAAATCAAACACACCTCAGCTAATTCACCAGAAAAATTACTTGTGCAGTCCAGAGCAAAAATAATAATCTGAAGAAAAACCCAGTCTTTATTAGTTATCCCTGATTAACTTTATACCCAAATTAACTGACAATTATTATCAAACTAAAATCCGTGTGGACAGGAGTTCCCATCCACAGGTTAATTGGCCTGTCTTATAAAAAAAGACCTGTAATAAGTCCATACAATCTTGAAGTCACACAAGCAACTGCATTTTAAGCCTTCTCAGGCAAACACAACTGACTGCCTTATGTCTATAAGTACTAAGACTATAATAAATTCATAGTAATTTACGTAAGTGTCCAAATAATGGGGTATAATGAAAAGGAGATTAGAATGATGTAAAAACTGTTACATACCTTTTGAATGAATACAGTCTCAAGATTGATTACAATACTAAAAGAAAAATGTTTTGTTTGCATCTGTGTGATCAAGATTTTGTTTGCTTTGGAAATGGTAAGCATTTAAACAATATCAGTGGAAGCTAACTCATGAAGGAGCTCTCAAGTAACATATACACATGAAAATCAAAAACTGGCAAAGGAATATGCAAGGTTTCCTGGTCTGGTTTTGAAACAGAGAAAACAAGAATAACTTTATGCAGCTGCTAGAAAAAGTTGTGAAGATTTAGAAGTTAAGCTCACTTTTTTTTCTGACCTAAAGCCGCCTTGAAGAATATCAAATGTTTAAAACCACAACTGAGTCTTTACCATAGTAGAGGTTGTAAGTTCCTTTAGGATAAATGGGGGATGGTTTGGACTTTGCATTACAACTTTTAAGACAGGGTAAATTCTCTGCTCAACAGGCTTTCTCTGTGACTGTAAGTGCTTATTTCTTATGCCTTAGTTCCCTATGCAAAAATAGGGGTATGGCATTTTTGCTTCTCAGGAATTCTGGGCGGGTTCCTGCCCGTGGCAGAGGGGTTGGAACTAGATGATCTTTAAGGTCCCTTCCAACTCTAACCGTTCTATGATTGTATGATTAAGGATGCAAGGCATGCAGATATTGAGGTGATGTGGGCTGTACATCTCTTAGATGGATGGCTGCTGAGTAGAAGCCAAAACCAGAGTTTTCAGAATATCAGAGAGATTTATTATTCTGGTCCTTAAACAGTGTAGAGCTGCATGAAGAAAATGTGACCTTGAGATTTGGCAACTCCTATTTTGATTGCCTCGGTGCCCAGGAAAAGACTGTAAATTAACCCAGACCCCCTCAATTTTCTGCTTCATTTGGGATTCCCATTAAGTGACCATCCATCTACACTGTCCATTACCCTCTTCTACTGTTAGTTAAAAGGGGAAAAAAAGTTTCATCCTCTTAATATAGTCATGTACCTTGCCCTTATGTGATGACTGAGATTGTAACATCAAGTACAATCTGGTGATACTCTGGGTCTATAAAAAAATTACAATCCCACTCAGGAAGTAAGTGTGTCACCTAAGCATTAAAGTATCATTCCTCGTTTACCAGTGACTCATATACCTTTGCCTCTCAGTTCTGCATGAGCCACAAAAAAAAGTACATTTTAAAAAATATTCTTTCCTTTCTTCTATCCCTTCTTCCTGATCCACCAAGATATTCCAGCAAAGACTACTGCAAATGTAGACAAATGGAACAAACTTCTGAAAAAATGGAGATGGATATGGTCCCACTTGATTTTTAACTTTTCCATTGTATATTCCTCATTTTAACATGAAGGAGGATTAGGAAGTGTTATTACTTTCCTTATGTTCATTCACAGAATACTGCTAAAATAGCAGAGAGAATTATTATTAATTTTTTGACTGAATGAATGGAAGCTATGAAAACTGAAGAGAAGTAAGGTACAGCATATATTTTGATCTTAACTAAACACTTTCCCATCACATCGTTAGGACAAATTTCATCTGAGGTCACAATATTATACTACCAAGCAAAAGAGAAAGGGAATGGGTCAAAGAGACTGAAATCTCAGATAATACAGCATGAATGGTTACTAGATTCATATTCTTCATACAACAGCTAATGTATTCAGTGTTTATTGGTTCATTTGACCAATACTTATGCTACACACATAACAAATAAGATGTGAGGGAAAGCAGTACATCATTGTCTGCAATTTATGCATAAGCACTCCAACAATTCTCACAAAGCCTTAATATAAGATAACTTAAGCACCATCATAATAAATAAGATATTTTATAGTCAGGACTAGCTACCTTAGCCACTAGAGCATTTATAAAACAAAAACATAGAAATTGCACCAAAGGATTACTAAGGTCACAGAATCAAAACCACAAAAATCAACCCAATATATGCCAGTGTGAATTATAATGTATTTTCTAATTACATGAGCTCATGTTAATTTTTTTTGTTGCTTTCCACAGAGTAGATAGTGCTCAATTTCCTCCTGAGTTCTTCAGCGATGCTTATTACTATAGTAACCAAACACTCCATAAACATTAACTAATTTTCAAAACATTTCTGTGGAATTTAAACCACCTGAACACAGTCCTGCATAACTGGCTCCAAGTGACCATGCATGAGCAGAGGGTTTGGACCAGATGACCTCCAGAGGTCCCTTTCAACCTTGACCATTCTTCGATTTTGTGAAAAATACTACTGTCCTTATTTTGTCGAAGGGGAAACGAGGTAGAGGGCAACTAAGACTCTTCTTCTTGGATGTCCCTTTCAAAGCACCTCTGTATAATATTTTAGGCATATTTGCATTTGTCTCTTTGAAGAACAGCTCTCTATCTTTAGTTTTGTATTTTTGCAGATGAGATACAGAGTTTTTCCTAGAGTAACAAAGAACTGGTGGAGTCAAAACTGAACCAGCACTCACAGAGGTGGCAGCTAGTAAATTGTCCTAGTCTTGCCTGAGGAGTTCTTAAGATTTTCTTGAGCAGAATCTATCTCCAAGGAGTTCCTAACCTTTTTTATCATGAAACAATATGGTAAGCTCCATGTTTCACTTGATAAATCCATCCAGGAACAGTTTTGAGTTCACGTTACACCTTGCACAAAAGCCTTTTCTATGCACACAGTTAATAAAATAATAGCCCCATGAAGGTGCAAAGGGGAATGTCTCCATCACTTATATTCACTTATTGCAACTGTAGTGCATAAATGCACAGGAACTAATTTAGGGTTGCAGAAACAATGACTGTTCTGGCAGTTTCTGACTTTTGTGCTTGAATTAAGACACAGAATGCCTATGTTAAAATAGTAAATAAAATTTGTGGATTTTTCAGTGTTTACAGATAACCATAAACAAAAAATACATCCAACCCCAGTATAAGAAATTATACTGATATCCATATGGTTGACAGGTGTGCTTTGTGATCACTTCCATCACACGACTCTCTGCTAGAGTGAGCTAGCAAACGTACTGATAACCCTAGAGGACAGTTATCCTTTAGAAAAATCAATAGAAGATCAGAATGGACACAGGGCATTTCTCAGATATTTGCTGGAAACAGAACTCTTTACTCAGATGAGGCTTGAAACCAAACTGAGGTGTAAGATGCCTTACACCCCTGGATACGAGTAAGTTTGTTCACATGTTTGAGTTCTTTTTCTTCTATGATTTTCCTTTTCTTAATCTTCTTGAATGTTTCTTGATACCCTGTTCAATAATCAGACCATCCATTCCCATTTTGTCCATTTTCATTGTCTCTTTCACCTTCACTGACTGACTATTTTCCCTTTCTCCAGCCATTTCCTGCTTTCAAGTGCCCTTCTTTAGCTCTTCAGGTGATACTAGTCTCCATTCTAGGTCCAACTAGTCAGTTCTTAATCCTAATAATAATCAGTTTCTGATCTTTTATTTTTCTTGCCTGCTCTCTAGTTCTCAGGATGAACATCTTAATCTACCGATTCCGTAAACCTCAAGCTATAATCCTCTTAAGGTGCTTTAACCAGATATTTTTCTCTAAATTAACATATCTGCCATTTGACCTGGACAGGCTTGAGAAGTGGGCCCGTGTGAAGTTCAACCACGCCAAGTGCAAGATCATGCACCTGGGTTATGGCAATCCCAGGCACAAATACAGGTTGGGTGGAGAATGGCTTGAGAGCAGTCCTGAGGAGAAGGACTTGGGGCTGTTTGTGGATGAGAAGCTCAACATGAGTCAGCAGCGTGCACTGGCAGCCCAGAAAGCCAACCGCATCCTGGGCTGCATTAAAAGAAGTGTGGCCAGCACATTGAGGGAGGTGATTCTACCCCTCTACTCTGCTCTCGTGAGACCCCACCTGGAGTACTGTGTCCAAATTTGGAGTCCTCAGCACAAAAAGGACATGGACCTGTTGGAATGAGTTCAGCGGAGGGCTACAAAGATGATCAGAGGGCTGGAGCACCTCTCTCATGAAGACAGGCTGAGACAGTTGGGGTTGTTCAGCCTGGAGAAGAGAAGGCTCCAGGGAGACCTTATAGCAGCCTTCCAGTACCTAAAGGGGGCCTACAAGAGAGATGGGGAGGGACTCTTTAACAGGGAGTGTAATATTGGCCCAGGGGAAACAGTTTTAAACTGAAAGAGGGTAGTTTTAGATTAGGAAGAAATTCTTTACTGTGAGGGTGGTGAGGCACTGGAACAGGTTGCCCAGAGAAGTTGTGGGTGCCCCATCCCTGGAGGTGTTCAAGACCAGGCTGGATGGGGCTTTGATCAACCTGATCTAGTGGGAGGTGTCCCTGCCCATGGCAGGGGTAGTTGGAACTAAATGATCTTTAAGGTCTCTTCCAACCTGAAACATCCTAGGATTCTAGGATTCTATGTTTTTGTATTTAACTGTCTGGAAAAGAAAAGGTAAAGACGTCTGTGAGTGTCCTTCCTTCTCTAAAACCCACCCCAAAAATTCAGCACAGAAAATTCAGTAAGAATAGAAAACTTCAGCTCCAAAAAAGACTAAATCTTGTAGAGTTACAAACAGCTGAACACACAGCTTTACAACAGGAAGAGTCAGGAAACAATATTAGTGAGTCACTAAAATATAAAACAGTAACACTTTTATTAAATGCATTTCTTGATTGATAAGTGGATTACACACCTAGTTGCAAACAGTGCATTTACAAACTATGTGGAGGTTATTATAGTGCATTCCTCATGTGACTGAGCTGATTTCTATTCTGCTCCATCTCTTCTTTGTGTATTGAACAACCCACAACACAGTGCTAGAACTATACATTCTACAGCAAAATAAAATGCAAAGGTGTTTGTCTTTCCCCCCCACCCCCATATTATTGAAATCCCAGTTGTAGAAATGTGGCTATTACTTTCAAACCTACCAGCACCAGAATGTCAACCTGTCATAGCAATCTATCATATTTGAATTGGAGGTCATAGGTTTAGCTGCTGTATAAGGAGAAAAAGGCCAAAGACACAGAAAAGTTTTTAAAAGGAAAAAAAATCTCAAAAATAGATACCTAAAAATTAGACTCCAATACAGACAGAAGAAGTTTAATACAAGGCATATACCTACAGCAGCTTCATAATAACCTGTTCCCCAGTTAGTTTGCAACTACTCTAAATTAGGATGGGATTTTGTAGC
The DNA here is from genome assembly GCA_028565335.1 of Limnodromus scolopaceus. NCBI lineage: Eukaryota > Metazoa > Chordata > Aves > Charadriiformes > Scolopacidae > Limnodromus > Limnodromus scolopaceus. Next base: position 44,855,064 of record JAOXNO010000033.1, on the reverse strand, counting down.
AGCTGAACTTGAAAGGTAAACAGAAGCTTTGAGGTATGAACTTTTGTCTAAAGCTTGGCTTCTCTAGGGAGAATTTTAGGGGCTAAGGAACTTTGCCTTGCCTGATATTACAGCTGAAACAAAAATAGTTTGTATTACACCAAGTAATTCAGGGACTTTAATAGACCCCTGTCAGAGCCAGGCTTCCAGGCTAGAGTCAGAGTTACAAAGCAAGCAAACCCTGCATAAAGCAAGTTCCAGTATTGTGCTGATTTTTTCCAGCTAGGCAAAGGTAGCAGGTAGCTGGATCCCAGTGTTGTGCAACTCCAGCCATTTGGGAGGCAGGAAACTACTTCATCAAATTAGTCCCATTGAGTTCAAATCACTGAACAAACCCTCAGAAACAGCAAGAGATTAGCTATCACAAACTTCCAATTTTGTTATTTATAGCAGCACCATAGCCAAATAATGTTCTTGGGAACCCATATCTAAACAGGCACACTCATGAGATTTTTTCAAAATTATGCTGCTGCCAGACTGAAAATACAGCAATAACAAACAGAAAAAGCTCATGTTTTTCCTGTTTAAATTCCTATTTTTCTTTCTAGATCTTTCCAGTAACTTCCTAGCTATTATTCAACACCCACATCTGACACCACCATGACAACATCCAACAGGCCCACATTCACAATGGAAGCTCCTAACCCATATGACATACTCTTTCCCATCTACCAGCTTCACTGGGATATGAAGAGCAATTCTACCTACTTTAACACTTCTCATCACATAAAGCACATAATTGGGTCAGGCAAGCAATGTCTGTGCAAGCAACCTGGTAGAATTTAGCAGCTGAAGCAGAGACAGCATTCCAAGTTGATGAGACCCTCAATAATTTCTCTAAATGCTGAAGACAAGCTTGTGGTTTTGACCAATAATTCCAGCAGATTAATTAAATGCTGATAAGAATCTAAGAAGCAGAATCAAGTAAAATAGATTGTTAGAGTGGGAGGAGGGAAATACAGAGTAAAATGTTTTTCTGGGTTCTTATACCCCAAACTGTGTGGAACGTATGCTTTATTGACAGTAGAGCCTCTATGGCATCTTTTCTTCCTGCATTGTCACATGCACACAAAAACATGAAAAGGAATAAAAAGAGCTCACACCTGGTAGAAAAAAAAATTAGCATAAAAGAAGCTTAAAGGAGGCAAATATTTTATTCCTTTACAGAATGGTACTAACAGTGTTGGTTGAATTTTCTTTCTCCCATGCTAATTGACTGTTTACACCATTGCCTCTCAGTCCTTTTGCATCGAGGCCACTCCATACCTGTCTTTCTTACAGACCTCATGGGATCCTGCTCAGTTCATGTTCTTTCCTTTTCCTTAAAGTTATTCCTCTTGCGTAAATGCCATTGTTGCACCTTAGGCCTTTACTCTCTACCTTGACCAGAGCTTTAATATGTCTTTTACTATTCACTCCATTCATTTAAATGCTAGGTATCATATCCCATCTTGTTTATTTAGGTGACAATTCTTCAGTACAAGTTTTTTTGAGGTCTCTGGGTTTGCAGAAAATTTAGCACTAGTTACTATCTTTTTAATGGCAATTATAAGAGTAACACAACATGACAAAATACACAAGCCATAAAAGGAGTACTTCATGATTCAAAATAAGAACAGTCTTAGAAGAAAATCCTTCAGGCTTGTTCAGTCTTGCAAAGAAATTAAGCATGGAATTTGTGGCATTTTTTAGGACAGCAATAAATGTGTGCAGTAAGATCCTATATTATTTTCATTTTTTTGACTAGCTATGATCATATTAAAATATTACTTCTTTTATTGTGCAAAGTTAGAGTCTAGATAGATCCAGGCTAAGCCTGTTTGCTTTCTTGAAATTCCATAGAAATACGTAGTGATACTGCAAAGGTTTGAGTTTTGAGATCAAAACTTCTCTAAAATGACAAAAACTCTTGGAAAGTGCATGGAAACTGAGTGCAGTTTCCACTGGTTAAAAATCATAATAAATCAGATGAATCAAGAGAATGCGTTCACATCATGTTGATGTCATACATGTATTCTGCGGTTGCATTTTAAAAACCCCTTTTGCGACAAACTTTTACATTCCCATTTTTAAAGGGGATTGAGATACAGAAAGCAGAACCTACCAACATACTCAAAACCTGCAGTACAGTCAAAAATTGAAACAGCTGTAGTGTTCAAAGTACAAGACTATGCTTCAAATGCAAATTGCTAGACAATAAACATTTTCATGAGATACTAATTGATTATGCAGTACTGCTGGATGTTGCATTTAATGTACTACAGATGTTTGGATACTTTACACACTAAATTTCAAATCTTTCATAAAACAGATGACCAGGTGTAGAGAACCTCATAAGAATATTTAATGTTTTAGCTATTATGAGGTTTTTTCTTGCAGTTTCATACAGTGAAGCTAAGGATAACAATATATTTAATTTTCTTTCTCCTCTAATGTGCCTTTATAAGTTATTTAATTATGCAAACATATACACAGAAACATAATATATATGCATGTGAAAAAGAGCTCTGTGGTATCATAAAATACCAATGTACCCTGCAGCTTTTTTATTACTAAGCTGTGGATTGTACATAGAGAGGCACTGAGATTACTGATGCAGAAAGCAGTACTTTCTCAAGGTAGGCCTATTTTTTTTTTTTTTTTTTTATAATCTAGTATTATGCCTACCATTTTCAACAAGTGGCAGACATTTGTGCCTTCCACAGTGATGTTTTATCCTTATACAAAATGCCTTCACACCTCTGTTACAAATAACAAAACACTACTTCCATTTAGAGTTTTGTGCAGTGACCAGAGCTGTGTCCAAAGCAAAGAACATGGGATTATTCAGATTTTTAGTTGTGGTGCTGGCCTCCTAGGTGTCCTTTTAGTTATTTCATATATACTTAAACATTAATATTCCAAATAAATCTGTTTACCCACTACACTATTTTGGGGCAGGCAATTTCTTGAACAGTCGTGTGAGCTGAAACTGAGGAGTTTTAGACAATCATCTCGTTCTGCTGCTGTTGTGAAAAGTGACAGTAGAAGACATCAGAAGATTCATCAACCCATATGTGTCATATCTGCTAAAGTTTTATAATGGATTTGGCTTGGCAGACAGCCTGTTCTTGGTTTGCTCATGGAGAGGGAAAATATCAGTTCTGATGGCTGGCAGAGAACAAAACCAATCATGGGTAAAGAAAGAGGAAGAAAATCTCCAAAACTGAAGTTGAGAAGACATATGTATATCATTTCTATATTTTGCCCAATTTAGATGCTGCACAGAAACATGGATGAAGCAAAAGAATTACTGAGAAAACCTTCCTCCTTCAGACAAGGAACACAGGGAAAATGTCTTTCTTGAAGTCTGAGCAGCTGAGCAGGCCTCATTTGCTACTGAAATGTAGGATGTAGGACCAACACAGCAATTAAATATCTAAAGTCATAAGTTAGTCAAAGTGCATTAAAGAACAGAAAGCAAATATTTAAGTCTTTAGAATTAGGAATTTTAAATAGTGAATATATATAAGGATTAGGGAATATATAAAATCTCTACATTTCCTAAGGACCTTTCCTTGATGACATGCATAAAGTTACTGCCTACTGTACAGTATTTTGCATTATCTGCCAGCCACCAACAAGCACAAGATGCTGAAGTAAATGAAACTTCAGTTGTAGCCTGGTGGCAATTCCTCTTTTCCTATGAACAGTTCAATGGAAAGGTCTCTTCCACAAAGAACAACCCAAATAATACAGTTCTTGAATTTCAGTCACGGGTATTCAAGTACCAAATTTTGACATTGTGGGCCAAACCAGATGAAAGACTGAACAGAAGTGTAGAACATACGATTTTAACATAATCTTGTTTTCTGAAGGTTGCGAGATAAAAAGAAAGATCTAGTTAAATCTTAAGGAGAGAAATAATTATTCCATTCAAATAATCTAAACAGAACGGTGGGATTTTAATTATTATAACAGGATGAAATTGTGACTAAATTGAGAAGTTGATTATTCACAAAATAATTGTGCCATTCTTCTACAAATAAAATGAGACAAAATGTATTTTGTGGTTGGGAAGTTTAGATAATACTAATCCAGTCACTATATTTACTGACGTGAATCTTACTCAATAGTCAAGTGAGTTCCAATCAATTTTCTCATATAAACTGCATGTACGAATTTTAACTGGCAAATTAGATAGATGTCATCTGTTGACTCTTTTGGGAAATAAGAAATCCCTCTACAAGATCATCAAATTAGTTTTCACCAATTGTATGAAATGATATTAAGTAATACCAGGCTATGTTTTATTTATTCAAAAGTCTGCATCAGGAATTGATAATTCAAACTCAGGAAAACAATCCCAAGTGTAATCTTTATGAAAATGTCTTTTTCAAACCATTGAACTGATGTGACAATTTTTAATTACTTGGGCACATGTACAACTCACACACAACCCCAGTAACAGATTAGAAGACAGAGCTAGATTTATATCCCAGCTGAACCATTAGTAACTCAGTGATCTGGAGGTCTAATATAATCTGCTCCTCCTTGATGGGAAGCACCCAGTTGTGTAGCCATTTGAAATCATCTGCTGAGGGAGCACACCACCCACCAATAAACAATAATTTAGGGATTAGAAAGCCTCATAGATCTTGCCAGAGATTTTTTGCATCATATAGGATGGCTTCTAAAACTTTTGAATACTTCACTACAAACAGATCAAAAACTGGAATCTTCACAACCTCATCCAGAATTCTTGACTATCTGAACTAAAAAAAAAGCTTTCATATCTCATATATAAACCTAGTATTGTTTACCAAATAGGGTTACTGTAAGATAAACACATTTAGTAAATCAAAATGTGTCAATTCCAAAAAAACCTTAAATTATATTAAATGTTACTTTTGTGTAAAGATGGAGTGAAATTTGAGATCTGAGAACTACAGCTATCAATTACAAATGAAAAGAGAACTCCACAAATAAAGACACCTAATTTGAATGAGGTAAATAGACAATTTTCTAGTGGTATGAGTAAACCCCTTGGGGACTGAATAGGATAGACATGGTTTGTGGTTGTTTGACTAAAATTATTTTCCCACTTCCCATATTTTAAACTTCCTTTTAAAATTAACTGTTAATTATTAATATTAATTTATTTAAATGTTTATGCCAATCTAATAGTTGAGGACTTTACAGTCTTTTGTAAACTTATTTTGGTTAAAATTGCTCAATTTCAGCCTGAACTCAGAAATACTTTAATTGCTCAATCACTATTTGTAATACTCATAAAAAAACCAAACCAAACCAAGTGAACTAACTCACCAACAAACCACCCAAACCTTTCCTAAAAAAATCTTGTTGATTTTCTAAAATAAACGTGATGTGTTATCTCTCCATGCAGTCAACGGGGAGAGGTAGGTACCTCCAAAGGACAAGTCACAGCACAAATTACAACTGACATAGACAGTGTAGTCCCTCTACATGGGTCAGATCAGACAAGGATGTCCTGAGAGCAGCATGTTACAGCTTAACCTCCATGGAAAATAGAAAATAGAAGGAGGAATCTGTTTCTATGAGGTGGTATTTTGTAAATGCACTATGCATTAATCTAAGAACGTGCACTAGGCTATTGTTTGTAAGAGTTTAAGAGTATTAAGAGTATAAGTCTATACCCTTACCAACAGTGCTGATAGATCATTTCAATATCTGGTACTACTTCCAACCTTCTAAATCTTATGCAGTGCCAAAGAACAGCTAGGCTTTCTGCAGTATGCATAAATAGACACTATTCCTTAAGGGTTTGTAGGTGAAGAATGCATGTCTGCAACTGTGCTTCCAAGAGTGCCTGAATACAACTAACTGTCCACAGGACTGGGCTCAAAGGGAATAGGGAAGAGGGGAAGGTGGGACAGAGCCAGCTGGTGTAGCAGGAGAAACACCCAGTGGACTTTGTTCCTCTTCAAAGGCTTCAGTTAACTTGCTCTACTTCTATTTTATGCCATTCCCACACAGAAAAATGATATTCACTGTGAAAGTAATGAATGCATATTGAAAGCTAAGTATAAGCAAACATATAAGTGTTTTCTAAAGATAGAGCAAAAATTACACAAACAGTGCAATAACTGGGAAAACAAGAGCTTCAAGAGGAAATTCTGAAATACAGTCAATAAAAAAAAATAAATTGCTATTTTTGCAAAAGTATTGGGTGTACAGCACATAACCAGAGTTCCTCAAATAACTTAAATGCTGTTCTGCCAGAATATTCTAAAGGGAATAAAACCCCTTTAAAAGAGTATTTATCTGGGGCAACAGATAATAAGTAGCAGCAACGCAATCTTCCTGTTATTAAATTATGTCACTGTAGCCTAAATTAGGCAAGGAGATGTGACCAATGAAGCTACAATAGTTTGTTTTATCTCTGTGTATAGTTATGAGTTCTAAGAAATGAAATATATATGCTGAAGCCTTTATTCAATAGCCTGTGATATATAACCCATCTATACATGGTGAAATAAATAAAAAAACTCCCACCAACTTCAATGAAGATTTTTATATATGTGTGTATAAAACACCTTGTATAGATAGGTAGAGTTACTAGGTACAGACTTGTTTCAGCAACAGATATGGCATTTTAGTCTTATCGTTCTGCATAAGGCCAAGGAAGATAAATTTGATGCCACCTTCATCTGGATTTAGAAAGACTCAAGAAATTGTTCCAGTATAACCCTTAAAGCTTAACTGTGTGTAACAGCTTCATATTCTTCACTTTGGCAAAAGTTACTTCTGCTTGCATGGATTAAGTGACACAGCAAAATGTCACTGAGTCTTCTGCTTGGATCTTTATAAGATCCAAGATTTCAGAGTGAAAATCTGGCTGTGCTGAAGTCAGAAGGAGTTTTACAGTCTATTTAAACAGAGCCAAGCTTTCTTCCTTGCATTTGAAAGTTAAAACTGAAGGCAAATGTTTATGGCTGCTGACTAAGCCCTGGCTTGAGGTTGGGGAAAAAAGGCAGTACAAGGGCAGAGAAAAGGAAGGCAAAGAAATAAGAAAAAGGCTGACAAAGGCTGCATACCACCAGCCTGGTATTACCATGCTGGCGCTTGCTCAGGCCCTGATAACATTGGACACTACTTCATAACATTATACACTAGGCAGAGAAGATAGTGTGTCATCAGTAATAAGATTCATCTTCTTATTAAGATAGAGATTTAAACTCACTTAAACTCACTGAAATTTTATAATGATTTTAAATGATTTATCTTAGATAAGTTATGAGTCAAATGGTATGATCTCCAAAAAATTCTGATTATGTTCCACTCCAAAGGCTTGAAAAAGTACATTGCATTTCTCAAATAATTTCAGTAGGAAAAAAATTAAATACATTTTTAAAAGTCAAAAATATTTTAGTTTGATATTTTCAAAGTAAATGTATTCAATTTTAAAAGTTGATATAATATTCCTTTCCACTGCAACACCAATCATCACAAAACAGTTTAAAAGAGACTACACACAATGAGATTTTTGAGGGGAACAACTAGAACTAAACTGAAGCTTTTTTTTTTTTTTTTGCACAGCTCCAGGTATGAGCAGGAAGCTCAGCAGGAGAAAGAAATTAAAATGGAGAATGGTGTAGCAACCTTCTCATCTTGGTCCTTCCAGATCAATCTTGGAGTATACAAAAGCTTTTGCTGTCATCATCTACGTAGTACTTGCCTGTTCTGTCATTAAATGGGTGAATCAATCATCACAGGTCCTGAATTCACTGGAAAAATATTGGTCAATGGAGCTATGCCACCTCAGAAGAAAATGGCCCATTGACTTCTCCCTTTCAGAGAAAAAAGGAAATATTCTTTCAGGAACAGGCAGAATTAATGGTCTTTTCCGGTTGATTATAAAGGTCGAAAGTCTGAAGAAAAAATACAGCAAACAGACAGAGAAAAACTATCTTTGCTAAAGAGTCCATGAACTGTCACTCACACTTAATGCTTTGCTTAGTTTGCATCGATACTCTCAGCAAGGTGCACTAACTGCCTTCTCTTTGGCCTTATTTACCCAATAACCGTAAGGATATATTAACGATGCTGACTCATCTCTTGCTACAAATACAATTCCAAACTTGAGAGCCTTATTCTGATCCTTTAGATCAATAAAACATCCAGCACTTGTTTCCATGCATCAGTACAGAAATGCAGCAACAGGCACCACAGTCTGAAGTACCGCTGTGTGCGTGTATTTTCCCCAGATCCTTTCTGAGCAGTCGTGATGACTTCTTGCTGCTTGAACCAGATGAGGCATGAATGATCATCCTCTGCTTTTACAAGGGGAACTGATAGTTCTTTGAGGACAGATCATGGCTTTTTCCTACAGTGCTTCAGTAGGGAGGAGACTGAGCACACACTGGAGTACAGGCTTTTTAAGTAGCCTCAAAACTATAGACTACCCATCATTTTTGCCCACTGCTGAAACCATCACTTCTAGTCCAGATTTCTATAACTGATTCTTAGTCTTTACGCTCTCTGTCCTTATCCTGCCTGGCTTTGCCACCTGCATTTCTACACTTGCACTAGTGTGCCTCATTACCCAGTCTGACAAACTGGGAATTCCTGCTATGATAAATATGAACTGTATATTGTCCTTAATACTTTGAGATCATTTGATTTGGGCCTCCTTGTCTTGTACTGGAGAAGCCAGTATATCCTCACAGAACAGCAATATATGTAGAGTGGGAGACAATGTAAGATTGTAAATTTTAAAAAATATGTTGTGGAGCTTTTATCAGTTGGGTTTTTTTATACAACTGCTTGATCTCTTTTCAGAGCTAACCCTGTGCAGAAAGCACAGTAGCAATACATACGATTCCAGCAAGGTTTCCTGGTGTCCTGGGTTGAGAGACACAGGACTAACTTTTCATCTAATACTGGGGAAAACTGCACTTTTAGAAGACTCTAGTGTCTGAATTTGTGAAAATATTTACTTTATAGCCAGCCAAGCTCTGTGGGATTCAAGGTCTTAGTGTTTTCAAGCCTTGCCAGGTGCAGGGACAAGGAGGAACAAGGCCTAGGCATTTGTCCCAGGCTGGCCAACAGGATTATTCCATACCATGAACGTCACATTCAATATAAATTAGAAAAGTTTACTGCATAACTCTCCCTTGATGCAGCAGTCCAGACAACTCCTTGCCCGGGTGCCGGACCCCTGAGCCCTTCCCTTCCTCCTGAAGCCATTGTGCTCGCAATGTCCAACATTTGCTGTCCCTGCTGGGAGTGCACAGCTTCCTGCTGATAGAATTGGCTGAGTATAATTCTTGTATATCTTATATCAGTATTAGGATTAATACTGGTTCTTTAGTATTGTTCTTAATAATTTAGTCTTAGTCTACTAAATTTATTTATATTTCATCCCTTGTGTTTCTTTGTGTTCCCCAATTCCCCTTTCCTAGTGGGGAGGGATCATGGGGCAATCGAATAATTGTCTAAATGACAAAAGATTGTTATGGGTTTTCTCAAACCATAATACCTGGGAGCACAGAAACAAATCTCCTTAAGCAGATCAGTTTATGTGCAACTCAAAGCACGTGCCAATTGGAACTGATTCATTGATGCCAGCATCTCACCAAGTGTGTGGGAGCAGCTGCCCCAGTTTAAAGGATTCATAATATGCCAACAGGGGTAAACAACTCTGCATCCTGGCACCCTTTTCCTCTTCCGTACTCCAGGAATTATCTTCTGTGCTACCCCTGGACTCCCTGATCTCAGGGAACACAACCATGTCTAGTCTGGAGAAGGCTCTCCAGAGGGAGCTGGGAAAGCTTGTTTGCACTCGTCTCCTATTTCTCAAGCACCCACATAGGGTGAGGCACAATCACTATTCATTTTTCTCCCCCTGGGAGTTCAAAGCTTGAGTAAGATCTTATCTTTTATCTGGATGAAAAGAACACCAGCTGAATTTAGCAGCTTTGCTTCCATACAGCTTGCACTAAGGGGTCTGATCCAAAACATGTGGCAACTTTTTCCAGTTATTTCAAGGAGATCTGGATTGTGCTTTTAGCAATAGGATCCTCTTCTGATGAACCTGATTGTCCCACAGAGTCTGATGAGGTGCATGCAGCCAAACTGTCCCACGCTGCCATTGCCACTCACAAGTTAAGCTAGGTGGCCCCGTAAGTAAATCTAAGAGAATAAAAAGTGTAATATGATGTTTTTTCAAGCACTGTGATATCTGCAGCCAACAGAAGGATTATTTGATTTACCCTGGGTAAAAAAAGCCAGTCATTGTTTCAGTAATTTATTTCAATAACCTCTTGATTCCACTACCACTACAGAGACCAGTAAGAAGAAAACAAGGATTCAGTCAGCATGTGCCATTCAGCCTTATTCTAAAATCTACCAGTAATTATGGGTACTATCTTGGAGATAACATATCTCTGAAAGTTATTCCCCATTGAACAGGTAAGTCTTGATTCAAAGGCAATTTTTAAAGAGAGACTTACACATTCAAATATTGTCTGGTTTATGCAACATATTTTAGGAAAATCAGATGACTACTGTCTCTCTTTGCTTATGTGGAAGAAGAGAGAAAAGCATATTAAATTTCCTGTACATCCACATGGTGACTTCTAGTCTTAATATTTGGAGGCTTCAGCCTACAGGTCTGCATCAACCTCGTGTGCATGACTGTACAGAGACAATTTGGTAGACATTTTGACACCCATTAGAATTAAAGAAACCATAAAAATATAATTGTTTTTTACAGAAGACATCTACTTTTTTAAAAAAAATCCACTTTTTCTAATAAAAAAAGAAGACCTAGAATTAGATTATTCAGCCACAGGACACAGAGAATCTAGAATATAAATGCTCAGCCTTTTCAAGGGACATCTATTCCTTTTGGTTTACTCTCTACTAAACTTGTTGAATACATGAAAATATGAAAATATTTTGAATAGAATCTGGCACTAGAGAAACCTAGGAAATGTGCATTGTCCCTACTATGCCTTACTAGAAGAAATATCAATAAGCAGTGACATTAATTCCTTCAACAAGTCTCATAAGGAAAATATAAATCAAGGAGAAACCATGGCATCTTCAAGGAGAAGAGCTAAATGTGCTGAGGGCATCTGAAAACCAGTCCTATTGTGTCTTATTTCACAGAGCTCTCCACCAATTTATACTTCCTGTTCCATAACATCAGCATTATAAGATTCTTTATTTCCTTGCCTTTGAGAGGCATAAAGCTCACTGTGGAATTTTTACCAGATTTTTGACATGTTTGTCCATTGGTGCCTATACATAGCTAAAGAGATTTTTCAGAAGTATCTGCATCTTGCTGTATGATAGATGGAATAATATTAAAGTACCTGAAAAACATGGATAAATACCTGCTTTTGGTCACCTTTGTAAATCCCTATTTGCATCTTCAGGTACCCAAATTTGTTGATAGCTCAGGTCTTTTGCTATTGCAAATAGAAAACAATGTAATAGATAATATCACTGTATGTTGTAACTATAATGGTGCTATGCACAGACCTAATTTCCATTCACTCTGATTTTTAGTTGATCCAGACTAACGAGAACATAAATTACATGGCATAAACAATGCTGCCCCAATTAACCTGGGATGTAGAACTTACAGTTTGTATTGCTTTCTGACACAAAGAAAAAAACCAAAACCACCACCACCAACAACAAAAAATATTTTCAAAGTAGAAGATGACATTGTTATTTTATAATTATATAATATGCCATACTAAATGCAAACATTGTCAAAGATTAAGTACTTTGGAACAAGTCATTCCAGACCCATAACCTTAAAAGTCAGACCTATGGATATTCTTGAAAGCAAGAATAGCCTCAGATTTGCACTGGCCATCCATTTTCCAAAACAAACAGCTGTGGACCCCTTACTTCCTCAAATGCAGTTAAAAAACCCCCATGTTCTAGACCAATTCAAGTGCATTTCTATGTGACTAAGATGCACAGCAATTTTGCTGTAGGCCCTGTGAGAATAAGTGTTTTTTTCCAAGTCACTTGAACAACAATACAGGGAAGAGAAAAAAAAAACAGTAAGCAGCTTTGTGTTGCCTGTACCTATGTCATCAGTTGTAGGGTATGCTGGTTTGGTTTTTTGTTTTTTGGTGTTTTTTTTTTGTTTTGTTTTGTTTTGTTTTTTTTTTTTTTTTTGTTTTTTTATAGAGGGTGGACAACATAAAATAATTAAAAAAAAACCAAACATATGAAGTGTTGATGCCATCTTGCCAATACATCAGCTCGTGGAGCTAAGCCAACCTGAATGAACATGTAAGAAGCCATATCAAGTAGAAGCTGGCACAGTTTCATATCATCCAGAGCAAGGATAAAGCAAGGACCAAGTTTTTGAACTCCTGAAGTTCAGAATTTTGATGCAGTTCTGCTTGCTAGGCAGCAACACTGTGCATGGCCCCTTGGTAAGGAAACTAAAATCACTTCTATTAGCTGTCCCTGTAGTTTGATTAGCACTATTTAAAGGCATTTTGTACTTTTACAACCCAGTGGGAAATACCATCTTAGAGAAAGAATATATATTATTGATCAAATTATCAAATTGAGATGAAAATGATACATAAACACCAGAAGATCTATTGCACGTTTCCAATACTCTGTGACCTTACATTGTAAAGAATAGATACAATGCAATACACTGTGTTGATAAATAACAGCTCTGAAAACTGAAATGCTTCAGTATTAGGGAGGCTCAAGTCTCACCCTGAAAATCACCTCACATATACTTGCTCCTATGTTCAGAGGGTGAGACTGAAATTTCCATATACATTGAATACACCAAGTTTTGCACTAAATTGTCAAGCTCCCCAGTGAGAAGTCAGACTACTCATGGAAGAGACAGAAGGGTTGATAATTACAGTGCAATAAGTATTATTATTCACAGCAAGAAGAAAGTAGGACCATGAGTCACCTTGTACAACACCAGCTCCTGATTTCAGAATGGGCCAATTTCAGTTAGAGCTGCTAGTGACACAAATTAATAAGGAGATGAGCAAGTTTGCTAATGTTGGCTTATTTGTCAGTGTGCATGCCTCGTAAGATTAAAAGGTCTTATCCCTACTAAAGGCAGAAACAGTGCATGAGATCCCTTTTATTTTAATATAATGTTACTTTAATTCAAAATGAAGGATTCAGTTGATAGGCACATATTTCAGCTATTGAAATGCTGTTGAACATTATCTTTTGTTGTTGTTCATTTCTTCTTTTGTTGTGCAAAGAATAAACCCCACATATCTACCTAATCCTGCTCACCTTTCTAGTCTTATTTCTTTCTTTTTTTTTTTTATTCTGTCACATATATTTATGGTGATTAGTAAAAAAAAAAAAAAACCCAGAATTTTTCTTACTTCCCTCAACCTCCAAAAGCTTTCATTTGCTCCATATCACTGTTTCCTTTCTTGCCTTAACATAAAACAGTTCATCTGTAAAGACAGTCACTCATCAAAATCACTTCGTGTAATTTCAATTTCACACTGATCATACAGATCTGAAACCTGTCCATGCTGAGATTTTCATCATACAAGAAAATTTGGTCTCATGTTAGAGTTGTTGGTATTTTAGCTCTGTCTCTTCCTAGCTCCTGAAATATATGTGTCATGGGAGCATACCTAAAAAATTGAATTGATTGCAACAATTACAAGATTATGGTATTTCTTTCCAAGAAGCATTTGTGCTGCATCTTTTTTTTTTTTCCCTTTCTTCTTTTTAATTTTGAAATGTGACCATTTTGGACAGTGTAAAATGAGTTTGTAGTGTTTTCCCACCTTCTTACTGCTTCTTTTGATCCTCTTCCTAAGTTGTTTTTATGTTATTAATTATGTTGCAGTTGCACCTGGAATCGTCACTCAAGATCAGAGAAACAGTGATTACAGGTACTACACAAATTGTGAAGACTATCCCCACGGTTTCCCAATACAAAAACAAAAGCGTAGAAAATGGAAGAGAAAGACAAAATGCATTCTTATGATCTATGAATGTGCCCTAGCTCTTCTGAATTTTCCAGCCATATTCTGTTTATGCCTTCTGCCATAATATCCAGCTTCTGCTGGAGCATCTCTCCTGTGAAGATAGGCTGAGATAGTTAGGGTTGTTCAGCCTGGAGACCAGGGAGGTCTCCAGGGAGATCTTATAGCAGCCTTCCAGTACCTAAAGGGGGCCTACAAGAGAGATGGGGAGGGACTCTTTGTCAGGGAGTGCAGTGATAGGACCAGGGGGAATGGTTTTAAGCTGAAAGAAAGTAGATTTAAATTAGATATTAGGAAGAAATTCTTTACTGTGAGGGTGATGAGGCACTGGAACAGGTTGCCCAGAGAAGTTGTGGGTGCCCCTTTCCTGTAAATGTTCAAGACCAGGCTGGTCTAGTGGGAGGTGTCCCTGCCCATGACAGTGGGGTTGTAACTAGATGATTTTTAAGGTCCCTTCTAACCCAACCCATTCTATCATTCTGCGATTATTAGCTACACACAGATTTGCAACTGTCTTCTGCAGGCTGTGAGATCATTGATACTGATGAAACCTAGTTTATGCATGTTTGGAAGTTATTAATAATACATAAAACACAACAACTAAGGTGAATAAATTCATTATAAGAAAATATTTAACTCTATAAAAGTAGCCCAAAGCAATTAAATATATTGATTGTGAAATTGTTCTTCTCTGATTAATTCTTGACAATAGAAGAATATTAAATGCTTTAGGTGTTTTTTATATATATATATATTTTTTCAATCTTTCTTCAGATTTTACAAAATTTTTTTGTTTAACTTAAAATATTTTAGACATGTTCTAAAAGGGACATGTTAGATACTACGATAATGAATGATCTGAGAAAGACACTGATTCAGTCACCAGAAAGATGACATTCCAGAGCAATGTCAACAATGTTACAATAAAGAAAGAAATGGATCCTGGAGAGAAAGTAGGAATGTTAATCTCTCTTCAAAATTTGTCATTAAATAAAAACAGCATATCAATTTACCCCACTTTTTATGACTTTAGATCTGGCATAGGTTAAGTTCAAAAGCCTGGACATTTATTCAAACACCCAATTTAATGAAGTCTTACCTTTTCTTTCATACAACTCCATACTTCAAGACAATTCTTCAGCCTCTACTATATTGCAAATATCTTGTCCTGGCAAGTCTCTGTTTACTCTTTTTTGTGGGCTTGGTTTGGGTTTTGGTGTTGGGTTTTTTTTTGGGGGGTGAGAGGGTGGAGGTGGGTGCAGAGTTGTATGAGTCCTCTCTGGACACAGATTTTCCCCAAAATAAAGTTTGCAGTTTTGTGCAAAACAAAGTTTCCATTATGATCAGTTCTTACTTGGTATTCTGATAGTACTGTCTGGAAACAGTAGTTTCAGTAGTACTGAAAATTTCTGTGATCCTTTGGGAGATGAATAAATGCAGGTGCCATGTAAAGGTCTGAATTCATGTAGGTAAAAATCACAGCGGGTGAGGTACCCTGATGGATCCAGATGGTGTGCAACCTGGTAAGCTTTGTACTCTTGAACAAGAAATGGTCTTATGCATAAGCATACCTTCATTACATAACTTTTGCAGGTAATGCCTTATTATCTATCTTCAGGCATGAATCAGGTATCTCCTCATCAGATTACAACCTCTAAGTAACTTTAGCTGTTTGGAGAATAAATTAGGAAGATTGTCACTGAACTGGTTTCTAATCTTGTAAATGAGAAATTATCCCATGTATCAATATAAGTATATTCAACACTTTTGAGGGTGATGATCATAAATTGCAGCAAGGGAAATTCTGATTAGGTGTTAGAGAAAACATTTTCACCATGAAGATACTCAAACACAGAAACAAGTTGTGCAGAGAAGTTATGGAATCTCCATCCCTGGACAAATCCCAGGACCAGGCTCTGAATAATTGGTCTAACTTAAAAGTTAGATGCAACTTCAATGGCCTGGTCTAAGCAGAAGGCACTTTTTGATGACCTCCAGAGGTCCTGCCCTGGCTACATGACTCTGAATCTTTGATGGCAAGTTCATTCTTTAGCTCTTGCTCTCACCCAGAAAACAAAAATGTCTGCACTCTCTTTAACAGCTCAGACAGTGCATTCAGCCAGGATGTGGAATACATGCCTGATTTACTCTTTCCCTGAGAGGATTCAAACCTGCATTTTTCTCCAGGAGAATGGACTAACCACCAGACTGGTGGTTGCAGGGTGAAAAGCACAAAGGAAATCCTTGACCCCTTCCTTTTGGGTCTGTTCCATTTCATATAATACAATTAAAGATTCATTAGGTTAGAGGGAGAGAGAGTTTAAATCTCTAGCTTAGTGGTTGATAACTTCATCTGGGAAGGTTCTGATTTGTGTTTCTGCCCCAAGGAATGTTACTGTATTTTATACAGTAACTGTTTCATTGAGAAGACATAATCAGTCTTTGGTGTTTTGATACTGACAGGAAGAGGAAATGAAGTTATAGACAACAGTGCAATTACAGAATTTTTATCTTACTTTCACCCTCTACCCTCTCAGATGAATCACTGCTTTCTGTATATGATACAGTTCATGAAGACTTTAACCTTGTGTTTTGGTCACGGAGGCATAAAGATGAAAGGCAGAAGGGATGTAACCCCCTTTCTTCCACACTGTCTTGAGCTATACGCAAGGGCTTCACCTTGTCTCCTCTCCTCCAGTGAAGGCAATGGTGACTTCATTAGGCCTTGAGACATGAAGCGAGCTCATTGTAGGATGATCTCATCAGGGCCTTCAAGCAATTCCTCCTAATTTTTGACTTCTGGCAGGGCTTTGGCTCTTTGATGTTTGGTGGTAGACAGTAGATTATGAATTGAACCTTGGGAGCTGAACTTTGCCTAAGGCTACCCAGGAAATCTTTGGGAAATCTGAACCTCCCTTTTTATAGGCCCACATTAATGCCATTACCAAGGAACTATCCCCCTATCACCTTTCTTCAGCAGAATGTGTTGTATGGTGCTAAGAATAAAGAGACTAAGACGTATATACCTAGTTTAAATCTTCAGACAATTCCTTACATCTCTGTGGCATTTTTGTATCATACGGCTAATTTCAGCCTCAGATATACTATGTAGATAAAGCAGAACCTTATACCTCCCATTATCCCTTACTTAGAATATCTGTCCACCAATATTGTTTTATGGTATAATTTGTTAATATATGCTCTTGTTCTGTTCCATATGACCTGAATAATCTTCCAGTAATAATAAACTTAACAAACAACCAAACTTCAAACGGCATCTCAGTATTATCTGAATTCCAGCTGAGAAGCTGCTATACTACTGAAGTATTTGGTGAATAGGAAAATATTTTTATATGTATTTGTTATATATAACATGAAATATTTATCTTCCTAGGCTTTAAAGGTTAAAGAAGACTAGACACAATCAGGAAGAGAAAAGCTACATCAGCTTAGACTGAAGACTGAGCTATATTTGTGTTGTAAAAAAGAAAGAAAACATACTAGGAACCATACGTTGTTTCCAAGGGGTAAAGTAAGCAGCTCTTTAAATGTTGGCATAGAGATCTCTTCTTTTTAATTTTCACACTCCTCTTATCTTTTAGAAAATATTGCACTAGAAAATGCTGGACTTAAAAAAAACATTGCAGTAATGCTAATCCTGTCCTCTTTAGCTATAGAAAGGCTCAAAAAAGCTAAACTCTTCTCACAAGATGGAACACACTTTACTCATCTGTGCACTTATCAAGCTTAATTTATTCTTCAGTGGAAGAGTTGATAAAAAGTTCATTTTCAACTAAAAACAACCTCAACACTAGAAAATTACTACAATAAAGAAATTTTTAAAATTGTCCTACTTATTTCACAGAATCACAGAATCTTCTAGGTTGGAAGGGACCTTAAAGATCATCTTGTCCAACCGTCAACCTAACTG
>JAOXNO010000033.1:44814889-44828581 GCA_028565335.1 Limnodromus scolopaceus | reverse complement strand
TTGTAGGCCCCCTTTAGGTACTGGAAGGCTGCTATAAGGTCTCCCTGGAGCCTTCTCTTCTCCAGGCTGAACAACCCTATCTGTCTCAGCCTGTCTTCTCAGGAGAGGTGCTCCAGTCCTCTGATCCTCTTTGTAACCCTCCGCTGTACTCATTCCAACAGCCTGCAGCAAGACCTCTTTGAATAAAACCAGAAATCTTAGTGAGGTCATAGTGCAATAATATAAAGATACGTACACAAGGGCAGCTGTAGTCAACATTTAACCCTCAGCCATTAATTACTGATTAAATTTTCAACATGTGCTTGCATAGGATTGTTTAGAAGGATCTTATTATTTAGAATTCTTAATGAGGCTTCATCAAATAAGTACAGTTTGCTGCAGTTTGAATACCTTAGTTCACCAGAAACTTTAGTTTGTTTATGGAATCACAGAATCATGGAATTGTCAGAGTTGGAAGAGGCCTCTAGAGATCATCTAGTCCAACTCCCCTGCTAAAGCAGGATTATCTAGAGCACATCACTCAGGACTGCATCAAGGCAGGTCTTGAAAATCTCTAGAGAAGGGGACTCCACCACCTCCCTGGGCAGCCTGTTCCAGTGCTCTGTCACCCTCACTGTAAAGAAGTTTTTCCTTGTATTTGAATGGAACTTTCTATATTCCAGCTTGTGCCCGTTGCCCCTTGTCCTATCGCTGGAAACCACTGAAAAAGAGTCCAGCTCCACCATCCTTCAACCCACCCTTTAGCTACTTGTAAATGTAGATAAGGTCTCCCCTCAGCCTTCTCTTCTCCAGGCTAAAGACACCCAGCTCTTTGAGCCTTTCCTCGAAAGGGAGGCACTCCAATCCCTTAATCATCTTAGTTGCCCTGCACTGGACTAAATGTGTTAATTTAATGTGAGGGTATTTTTTTAGCTTCTCTGAACTCACTGACTCAAATAGCCTGCTGTGAAAACCAAAGCTGGAACCATATTCTACTCCTACTTGCATCAAGAGAAGTCTCACAAATTTGTGTAGATTTACAAATGGTAAAAATAAAAAGTACACAACGCTGTAGAGATGAATCTGGGTCTGATGCTTCATTAATCTAGTTAAATATCAGTAGTTAGGCCTTTCCCCTGGTGAGAGGTTCAACAACAGGGATAAGTAATTTCTCAAGCTGTTTTACATATGGAGAATTCAAAAGGCACAAGAGTCATGGAGTTGGTTATCTCTTTAAAGAGAGTTGTTGAATATGTTGCCAGAAAAAAAGACAGGGAAAGGATTTTGAACATACTCTGCATTCCAGGGATCCTGGCATGGTGCAAAACAATCCTTCAGCTACTCCTACCTAACAACTTCCCACCTCCTTACTCTGGTGCTTCTTTGGCTTCTTGCATAATACAGATGAGTCACTAGGTTACTTAAACTTATATCACAGTTCTCTGCCCTCTAAGAGCAAGCAGCCAAACTCCAGTGGCCAAACATTCCCATAGCTGCCTGTGAAAGATGCTAAAGGAAAACCTGGGCTAACATTTTAAATTTTATTTAAAAAAATAAATAATCCATTAAAACTGCAACAGGATTCCAAAAAGGTAGTGAGCTGCCATTGATGGATATTAAATTGATTAAACTAAAGAAAGAAATCGTCCCTTCTTTAAATTAAAACAAAGCTGGAAAGCCCACACTGCTCGTGGAAAAGATAACCTTGCTTATGCAAATTTGAATTTGGGTCAAATCACTACTATTAGAGAAAAGAGATGTCTAAGAAAAGATCTTTATTCAGTATCATCGTATTATAAGCTAAGCTAACTCGTGACAAAAAAAATCATAGGAAATTTATGCTAAAGAGAGGGTATTTTGAATTTTCTTCTGTTCAATCTGTATACATAAGTGTTATAAAGTCACTTTAATGTTACTACACAGGACAAGAATCCACAATTGTGCAGCATTTATATTACAAAACGATACAGAGTTTCTTAACAGAACCTCAGACAAAGATAATTAGAATAAAAGATGTTTTTGAGAACTTCAAATAAGTTAATATAATCTCTTGACAAAATTCTTCACAAGGGGCTGCAGCATTGATGATACGACTCATTGCTTTAGTATTAGCCACCCTTTACTGGCACCTAATCTGCCAATGTATGGCTTTTAAAATAAAATTAATTGTGGCTAGAAGTGCTCTGCCACACAATCACAATACAGTCAGATCATGCAGGTTAATGAGGCAGGCAGACAGAAGTGAGAATAAAAGTAAAGCAAACAGGTTAAAGAAACCTTCACCAAGATTCATGTTTTATACACAGGCTACTTCTGGTGTCCAGCCTGCTCAGCCAGCTGTAATGTTCTATGCACTGCAGTCATGGATTTATTCTGAACACACAGACCATGCAGTATGAAAAACTTCAAAATCAAACTTGATCACAGAAGGTAACCCAAAGCACCTCTATTTAGAATAGAAGTTCTGAGTATTTTGAAGAGATCAGATAAACTTATGTCCTGCAGCTACTTTTCAATGATGGTCTGGTTTTCTTCCTCACTTCTACCACCAGTTCCCATGTCTGCCAGTCCCCTGTTTATGAAGTGATCTGACATTTTAGGAATGCTTAGTGCCACCTCCAGATCCAACTTAACCCAAATAATTATGTTAGATGCCCCAATACTGTCTTTTATGCCCTACTTGCAGAAAACAACAGTTTATTGTTATTCATGGACATCTTCAAGTCATGCTCTGTGGCACAAGATAGACACAATCTTGGAAAACAACGCAGACAATATATAGAAACTAGACTAGAGCCTGGACCCACCTGAATGGTGCCAGATGAAAATCCATTAGAATTTCCTGTTTCATTGAAACTTTTGTGCTACAGAGGCACTTGGTCCAAGCTTTCTCTTGCAGAAATGCCTGATGAAGGGTAAAGATGTTTGACAACAATCTTTCCTGCATCCCAGGCTATTGAGAAATATTCCTGATGCTATCACAAGAGGATATTATAATATGCCCACACAATCAGGTTAATGCAAATAATGATGCTTCCTCCTGAACACAAAATGCTGGGGCCAGGGGGGGGGAAGGTGAAATAAAAAGAAGTCATATAAAATTGAAACGAATTGCTGATGAGTTTTTAACCCATAAAATCATCAGTAATCAAATATTTATTTCAGCAAGAACAGAGCTTTCAGTAGCTTGACTGCAAACCTAAAATCCCATGGCTTTAGCAGGAATGAGAAGAATCTGAAAGTAAAAAATTAAAAAGCAAGGTGCTCTGCATGATTGAATTAATAATGTCGAAAAGACTTCTTGAATAAGAAACACCAATCCTGAAAGGAAAAAGAAAGCTTCTCTGCAATCTAAAATAGCTCATCAATAATAAATGAAATTCACTTTTGAATGTATTCTGTTAGCTCATTTTTTCCTGTAGAAATGCTGTGAACACAGGTTACCTACCACAGTAACCTTTGTCATACCACAAAAGATGCATTCTGCTTTCCAGCTCACCTATATCTAACAATCTGACTACAAGTCTTTGAAGTCCCTACCATCACCTTTGCAGCAAACAAGTCCACATACCAAATAGATTAACATGAAAGTCTCCCTTGCCAATAGCCATACTTTTACCACACATTCTTATACAAGAAGTACCTTTAGTTCAACTAAATAGCCTTTTACCAGGAGGGCCCCAGGGGAAGCAATTAAATTTAATGGGAGGAGTAACTCCTAAATAAATCCATCTACATACCTAAGGCATCAGGAAGCAAAGGCTGGTTTACCCTCTGCAGCATGCAAGATACTCTGAGACATTCTCACATCAACTTCAGCACTTCCATTTCTCTTTTCAAGTTTAATTTATGTCCTCATTTCCTACTCAGCTGCATTAAAGCAATAAGCCTTGATGAGGAGGACATTATCATGAGACGACTTAGTATGCCCAACACATGATGCTCTACAGGTCAATTAACAAACCATATTCTCAGTCAGATGTTTTTGGTAGTAAGAACAGTATAAATTAACAGGCTTTGGAACTGCCCTAGTAATTTTCTTTTTCTTTAAATCTGAAAAGTATTTGAGAAGGATATTAAGGAAAAAAAAAAAAAGTCATTTAAGGAGGGATTTCTTAACATCTTCATTAATCCAAGGCAGTCGCTTCTGAAATGGAGACAAATGTCAGTCTTTTACAGTTATGTTTGAGTCTGGAAGCAGGTTTCTGCTTTATCTTTCTGTATCTGAGGGAAAGAACTTAAAAATCATTGTGACTATATGTTGTTATATACAACTACATGATATGGGACACGAGGCCATTTTTTATCAATATAATTTATATTTTCACCTAGGTTCAGTCTGGTCAATACAACTCCTAGTATGCAAAACTTTGTCCATGAAGTCAGTCTACATGTATCATGTAATTTCAGATCTAGACTTCAAAACTTTCCATAATCCACAAAACTTGTGTCTGAAAAATTTAAAATAGTTTGACTTTGAAAGATGTTTACCACAGAGTGTAACCCTTTAAGGAGATGAGTTGCAGGTGTTGTGCGTTTGCCTCATGGTATAATACTGGTAGAACTGATATCTGAAAGAATTAAGAGACAACTAAATATGTATCAGGATGTTCTTTTTTGTTTTATTTTGATTTTCCTTTTTTTTTTTTTGAGCAGTTTTTATTGACTTGTGCTTGACAGGAAAAAGAAAAACACAAGTTAATTTTTTTCATTCCAGAGTGTCTTTTCAGGGATGCTAGTGCAAAATGCTTTTTCTTCTCCTCCTCCCAAAGATACGTATTTGAAAGTTTTCAAGGTACAAAGTATAATGGCTTTCACACAAAAACTGTTATATAGATATGGACTATAAACCCCTGTTCATGACTTTCTTAAAAGTAAAGATATTAGAAAAAATATTGTTTTCATTGTGCAAAACTCAAATACTAGCCCAAAAATTTTAATAGGTGAAACAGTTATCCAAGTACCCTTCAACCATAAGACTCTACACTGTTCCAGTCCTTTAGATGAGCTCTCCTGTCCATAACACTTGTGTTTACACTTGTGCTACAGGTTCTTCATGCTGAAGTGATAAAAGTTTACCTGTAAAAGAGAAAGAAAATTATAAAGAAATAAAGAAAAATCAAAACCAACCAGCAAGGTCTTACCCAATATAACTTTTGTGAGTCAAGAAAAAACCAGCAATACTGGATCAAAGTGAATTTGTGCTGAGTTTTATCTCCTGCTTCTTTACTGTCAAAGCATTTGTTAAACTTTAAGCATATGAATACTATCATATATATGCAACCAAGCACTTAAACTCATGTGTAAGTTTAATGATGTAACTGAGATCCATGGGGATTAAGTATAAGAAAGTGCTCTGTATGAGTAATGTGCTTAGTTATTTTACTACGCTCAGGTTTCATTTCTTTGCCCCATCCAAAATGTCTGTTCCTTTGTAGTATATGGCTTTCTCAGTAGCTCCTTGGCTACTAGCTCCCTGACCTAGAATACATATTTAGCTATTTTAACTCTTCTCACTTTTAAATTCTCAGTTTAATAAATAAACCAATAGGGAAAAAATAATCTTAGGAAAAGTATTTTGAAAGTTCTCTAAAAGTTCTCAGGGTTTTCTTTGACTTCCTAATTCACAAATCGGCTGCTGTTCTTGTCAAAGAAGTATATGATAAACTGAAATATTCTGCTAGCTCTTTTTTCCATATTGTATTAAGATGGGAAATAAGCCAAACCCATTTCTCTAGCGTTCTCCTCATGGCCGCAGGTCAAAAGATACAGGCATTTCTGGAAAAAGCATGTAACTCACTTTTGTAATGTGGGCTTCTAGTTTCTTATAGAGAAGACACAATTCCTGGCATGTGAATAACACGAAGAGTGACCACAGGACAGAAGACCACACTAGGACAGAAACTGGCCCTAGCTCAGGGATGTCTGTCTGACCTCCATGCTGATCTTCAAACCAGTCATTTGCTGTACATCCATCTGCTGGAAGCAAATAAGGATTTAAAAATAACTAAATTCTGTCTTCAAGAAACACACAATTGCAACTTCTAGAAACAGCAGTGTAATTGCTTCTTTTGCATTGTAAGTACAATTTATAGAGAAAATTTTCAAAGTTGTATGTATACAGGAATATGTATAGTACTCACACATTTGGCTTGTGAATCAAGGTGATAGTCATGAGAAACACATGTGGATCTAAGGTTTCCATCCTATACTCTTTATTTCAGATACGTTGATAAAAACTGCATGAAGTATTCAGACATAGGCATATCCCTGATGTATGGTATCGTCCACTACTTTCCTCTTGCTCTATTAAACCTCTTCTAATCAATTTCAACATTCTGTTGGCTTTACTACGAGCTGAGCATGAACTGGTACATTCTGGTTGTTTTTTGGTTTGTGCTTTCATCTGCATTACTTTTTACTTATCAACACTAAATTTTATCATGTTACCTTAAAGATAATTAGAGCATAGATGGGCCCCTTCAAACCATCTAATAGTAGAACTCTAATTCAAGTGAACTAAGTTACCCAAAATCATTCTGGTTTTATCTTCTCAGACTGTAATTTTCCTTTGCATTTTGCAGACGTCATCACTATTTTGACTGAGTGACTTATAATGGATTCCTTGTATTACAGCCTTCCTCTTTAACTGTGAAGCCTTACTCAGTAGAAACTCTACAAGACCTGCTCATAAATCTCATCATCTAAATGGTTTCTTCTAAACAACTCTAACTTTTGGATGCCTCTTATAGCAACAATATAATTTCAAAGCAACTGTTCAGTTAGTCCATCACAGATTCAAACGAAAACATTTCTGTAGAAGTGTTATGACTTTTATTTGTGGCCAATTGCCTATTTTCTTTTTTCATGCACTGTACTGGGACATTTTTATTTGTCTGTTATTTGCTGTTTTTTCTTTAAACTCAGTATCCATCTTTTGCCTATGTAATTTTGTTCGTAAATATCCTAATTACTTTTAGGTATTTTACTGTTACCACAGGTAACGACAGCATATGACAGACTACAGGGCAATATAGAGAAATTTCTTCAAGGACATCCCCACATCTTCTAATGTGGAGTGTACAGTCTCCAGTTCTGATTGGGCAACCTTATAGTTTTACAGTACAACTAAACAAAGCAAAAATAGTAATTTCCAAAAAGGTCTCAAAGAGTATGTTTCTTTATAAAGATTGTGTAAGAGGGCAATAGAACAAAATTTTCTATGTTGCTATTCTGAGGAATATACCAGCATATCTGAGACAAGCATCCAAACAGCTCTCAAAAACAATCTAAAGGATATACATGTCCCTTATGGTGTACCTCACTGTTTATCACAGTGTTTCAAATCCCTTATGAGGTCATTAATGTTCTCTTAAGTTGTTGATATTTAATTATAAGAAAAAAAAATACATACTAATTTTTTTTATTTTCATATATATTGAGACCTTTTCATAACAATAATACAATTTGTAGTTGAGCCAAATGTTCGGGATAAGTGGGAATAAAAGTAGATACTACATTTCTTCATGCAGTGGTCTTTATACAGGTCTGTACAGTGTGGCACAATAGACAATTTCTAAGGTTTTGAGATGTCAACCTTATAAGGTTAATAACTTGAACTATATCTTTATGCTGTTTCTGAGGTGTTTTATTCAAACAATTTCATCCCACGTGATGTGTATGTCTCACGTATTGAAGTTTAAATCTGTCTCATTTTTAAACTCTGTTTTTGACCCACTGACCATGTTTGGCTGTCCTGGTTATAAAAAGTGAGAAAATTAATGCAATGTTATCTTTCCTTCCCTGAAAACAAAGAAAACAAAATAAAAGAAAAATAAAAAAAAGAAGCATTAGACAAAATTAATCACTGCCTACATCAACTATGATGCAGGACATATCTGTGCATTAAAATAGACCAGACATATTGAGGATTCCAAGGTTAAATGAGTTTATTGAGTTAGTGGTTACAATGGTATGTCAGATACCTGTAATCCAAGCTACACCTACATATTAGCCTCTAAATTCTCATACTGTCAGTTTCCGTGTCTCTAAACATTCCACCACCAGGTCTTCTATTACTAGTATTATAATAATAATCATAATAATAATCATAATATAAAAGGCAATGTCAATCACCATATTGTGCTTCATACTCCACCATAAGGAATTCAATTGGCATAAGTAAACCTCTGGTCATGTTAATTGAATTAATTGAAATGTGAGCAACCATAACACTACTAGAATATAAAGAACAAAATATGGTTTTAAAGAAGCATTTTTTAGATGAATTATTTTGTATCTGTTTTAAAAATTCACATACTATAATGAAGATGACTTAAAAGTTATTTAATTATTGGGCCACACATTTAAGCATATTGGCTAGTACATTTTTGCACTGGAACAGAAGCAATACAAGCTTTATGGTCTACCATTACAATTCCTTTTTTTTTTTTTTCTTTTTCATTTAATATACCTGCCAACCTAATGTTTCTTGCATGCATAAAAATTTTTGGGTTTAGACTTGAATTTATTATTTAACCCACATGTACCCCTGTGATGCAAATTCTTTGGCCAATTGAATGCTATAGTCTAGTTTAAAAAGTTAGCTTGGAATATGTCCATTTAACATCAGTAGAGAATGCCCTAAATTTTGGCATTGCAGAAACTTAGTTACTTCAATAGAGTCTCAGGATGCATGCAAATTGACACTGCTTCCCCCCACCCCATGCCAGACGCATACAAGTCGGCAGGTATGCATACAAAAAGAATATAAAACCCTTGTGGTAAAGCTTAGTGTTTTAGAATGAATCCATAGCTTTAAATTCACTTAAGGCCTGTACAGGGGAAATATGTTTCTTCTGGGACCCTCTTCTCACTCTTGTCTGATATTCTTCTGGTTTTTCTCTCTTTACTAGAGGTTTCTTCTCAGGGGCCTTCATCTTCCAAGATACAACTGGTGAGTTCACTGCAGCAGTACCATAGACCTTCTGATATTTAGTAGAAGCCACATATGATGCTTTGACTGTAAGGACCACAGCGTTCATCAGATTTTTAGCTGCCTGGATGAGAGAAGTGGCACTGTCCAGCTAGAAATAGAAAAGAAAATGAAATACAACAAGGTTACTGGATGACTGGATCACTGGACCATTTCCTGACTGAAGTCTGGATACTCTCGGTTCTCATTAAAGATGAAATTAATCCTCTCCCTCAGGATTAACCAAGTAGCTTGTAGTAACAAGCACCGGCAACAACGGGGACCGAACTGTAAAGGTAAGACCATGATATCTCACATTGAATTTTTTAATAATTCAAAAGAATAGCTTGTGTTGTCTGGGGTTTTTTTGTTGTTGTTGATACTTTTTCTATGGGTGAAGATGTTGCCTCTTTTTTTCACAAAAGAATGCTACTTCTTACTTAAACCTTTAAAAAATTACTTTTATGTGTCAGAACCACAAAATAGATCAACAGGGATTTTCCCCAAGTGTTCAGGTTTGTTCTGATGATTCCCATTAAGCACAGGACAACGCCCGCAATGATGTCTACAGGAACAGTGTGAGGCCAGTGCTGAGCTTGTTAGAGAATCCCATCTGAAAAGATGAAAGGAGATTTTGAAACCCCTAAAGGAATAAAAAGATGAAAGAGTTAACTGCAGGTTTTTGTAGCTACTGTAATATGTAAGCTATTTATGTTCACAAGGAATTTTTCTGATTAGCAGGCTTTTCATACATACACCATGAGTTTCATTCACAAGTCTGCTTGAGGTTCCTGGGTCCTCTGGACATAAGGGGCCTTAAAAACTTGTTGAACTTCAAACCATCGGTCAACAACATTGCATCATACATTGAAATCAAGTATATATCCCTGGCAAAACATTTAAAAAGGACTTAAGCATATAACAGGACTTCCAAAGCAACATCTCAATGTTCCGAAACGCAAATGAGGTACTTGCCAAATCCAACTAAACATCCTTAAGTTAGTAGGTGCTAAAAATACACTCTTAAGTACTGCAGCAACCCAGGATACTATTTAGGATGTTCAATTATCCCTTTCCCAAAATACTGAAAAAGTGGGATACACATTTTGTGATAAAGTCTTTTGGTTCTATCATGGAAGCTGATAGTTAGTAGGAACAATTTTTACTCTTTAGTTCCATCCCACTTAGTAAATTCTTAGCTATTTTTAACTTGCGTAAGAGGCCTGTGTCCCTCCAAACCTTTCCTGCTCCATATTTTGGGAGCATAGGATTCCCTAACATGAACTTTAAGCAAGGTATCCAGGATAAATACTCAGAATGCAATAACAAAAACCTTATTATACTTCACCTCAAGTATTTTGAATCATTTTCAGAAGAGTTCAGGAGAAACCTCTTTCTGAAGTATCAGTGACTGATGTGAACAAGAATAGACATTACAGAAAGCTTTTGTGTGGAGCCACATTAATCTATAGACTTACCTATATTTTTGATTTCCTCAGCTATGGCTTTATACTCGTTATGATTCATTAAATACATAAAGAGCTACATACAGTGAGGTGAAAAACAAAAAAACATTTTAATGATTTTCACGTACTCGGTGTCGTTCCCTGAAATGCATAGTTAATTGCCTGCCCCCAGTAAACATTTTGCCTCAGGACTAATTTGTATTTTCTGTTAGTAAAAGAAACTAAGTTAAAATATGGAAAATTACATTATATGGCAGAAACATGACTGTTCAATAGGCAGTAATGAAATATAATTCAGTATAGTGTTATTCTATAACCACAGTACTGTGTGATTTATAAGGCAATCTCTATGTTTGTTGGCAAATAGCAGATCATACTCTATTAAATTAGGATATTCTAATTCACTGCAGAGATCTACAATCAAGCATTATTCATTGTTAAATGATTCTATTTGAAACACTGGTGGATTGATATTGAATATAAAGTGATACTATCAAATACTATTTACTTCATAATCAATGTGGATAAAGTGACTGAATCAAGACTATATTGCACATTCCTGAATGAATTCTATTTGTTGAAGGTTTCTAATAGCCTCATATTTTCCGTTTTTTCTTTATGGAAAGAGTTCTGGTAGCTATTTTACATGGCGTATAAATTAAGGAACAGAATGATTAAAGGAAGCATTTTGAAATGACCAGGCACCTAAATTTGTTGCTTAAAACCATACAAAGGATGTAATCTACATCTTTAAACACATTACTAGTTTTATGGAAATTAGATAAAAGTGTGCAGAAGCATGTGCTTATGCAGGTTCAGACGTGGATTTCAACAATGTCTTTTAGAAAACCACGTTACATATTTTGATGCCATTTTAATTACCTCTAGTTTCAATCTGCTGTTATAGAGCTCCCTATTTTCACTATTATGAATCACAACCTAACATGCAGATACTTAGTCCTTGCCCTTAATATCTATTCATACTGTAAAATGCTTTCAAGTCTTGGAAACAGACAAGAGACATAAAAACCTCATAACAGTATTAGGCTATGAGTGTTCTCCAAAATCTGCTGGTAGCCATCCCGTATATCCAATTTGGCTACTTAAGCACTTCCAATGATTTTCTTATTGTCTCCAGCTCCTTGCTTATATTATGGCTTAGTAAAGAAGAATTAAACTGAATGAACATAATTTCAATTACCATTTAGATCTTACTACACCACTGTGTTACTTCAGTTATAAGCCATGCTTTGTAATCAGCAGAGTTCCAGTGGCATAAAGTTGGAACGAGGCCATACTGAATCAAGCCCTTAGTACGTTAATTCCTTACAAAATCTGGGCACAGAAACATATGCACTTTTCCAAACAGATAATGTTAATAAAAAAATAAAAAAAAAAGAAAAATTAACATTTCGCATAAGAGTACCACTAGGAAATTATTGCACAGTACAGAAGGAAAACTTCAATGGCTAGCAATGATTAGGGAATTATGAATATACTGATAGATTTTTGTGCTAACAGCTAACAGAGTCTTTGACTTGCCACACAAAGTAACAGTGTTCTGCTACTTAGATCTCTTTACAAATACATTTGCCTCCATTTAGGAAAAAAAAAAAGCCCTCTTAAACATAAGAGACAAATTTAGGTTAATGGCCCATAAAAGTCCAAGAACAGAGAATGATGGGGAAAATTCAAAAGAACTTAAGAATCACTGCACTGGAGCTGGTCACTTACCCAGGTTAAAACTGCCATCTACCCAGGGGAGGCATAAATCATTCAGAAAAAAAAAAAAAGAAAAAAAAGATTTTGCTAAAAACTAACTTTCCAATTAGTGAATGCAAAGGTAGAACACTGGAGCAGCAGAGTTTATTATCTGCCAAGAAGATAATTTCAGGGTTTTTTTCCCCCAAAACAATCCATAAGACTATGAGGAGTTTAATCTGCTTTTAAGCCATTCTTCATTTTTCCTGCACTATATACAGAATTTTCTAGGAGCTTGTGACAAATCTTGCTTCTTTTGCATATACACATAATCTACGTAAAATATCGAGCAATCACAATACCAAAAATAGCTGAAAAGGAGGGAGCAAGTAATGCTGTAATGCTTGAAATTTTTTTCCTGAACAGGAAAGCAAAAGAAAATAGATGTTGTCCCTACATTATCACACCACTGTAATGGGGAAGAATTATACCACGTATTTTAGAAAGGAGATAACTGAATTTCCAGAGATATCTTCATATTTACCATCAGAAGTATACTACAAAAAATAAGGGAAATAGAGAAAAAAACCCACCCTGTATTTCCAGTAAGCAAGGATATAGTATAGGTAGCTTTAAAAGAGCTGGTTGTTTAAGAATATACTATATCATGACTGTTGATTTTAATAAACCTTGAAAAATGGGGAAAGACATCAAAGGAATTGTACATAGCTCCTAGTCTGGAAATATTTGAGCAAGGCAAACAGAATGACCTGTGAAATTATAGGTCAGTTCAACTGACAGCACTACCAAATAAAATTACGCAATACCTATGACAAGCCTGATGGCCACAAACGTAAGTGAGCCAATTGGTGACATCAATATTGGAGGCAGCCTGGGCTGCAGTGATCATGCACTGGTGGAGTTCAAAGTCCTGAGGGATATGGGTCAGGCAAAGAGTAAATCAGGACCCTAAATTTTAGGAAAGCAAACTTCCAGCTGTTCGAGTTAGTCAATAGGACCCCCTGGAACACTGCCCTCAAGGACAAGGGAGCAGAACAGAGCTGGCAGATCCTTAAGGACACTTTCCCTAAAGCGCAAAAGCTCTAAATCCCTAAGTGCAAGAAATCAGGAAAGGAGGACAAGAGATTGGCATTGGTTGAGTCAAGACCTGCAGGTCAAACTAAAGGGCAAGAAAGGTGCACAGGCAGTAGAAGCAGGGACAGGTATCCTGGGAAGAGTATAAGGATGCTGCCCAGTTGTGTAGGGATGGGGTCAGGAAAGTCAAGGGGCTGCTGGAGCTGAGCACGACAAAGGACACAAAGAATAGAAAGCGCTTCTACCAGCCAGCACGGGTTCATGAGGGGCAGGTCCTGCTTGACAAACCTGATCTCCTTCTATGACTAAGTGACTCGGATGAAGGAAAGGCTGTGGATGTTATTTACTAAGACTTTAGCAAGGCCTTTGATACAGTGTCCCACAGTATCCTCCTGGAGAGACTGGCTGCCCATGGCTTAGATGGGAATACTCTCCACTGGGTTAAAAACTGGCTGGAGGGCCGGGCCCAGAGAGTGG
>JAOXNO010000033.1:44785264-44814789 GCA_028565335.1 Limnodromus scolopaceus | reverse complement strand
GGACAAGGGGTAATGGCTTCAAGTTGCACCAGGGGAGGTTCAGGTTAGATATTAGGAAATATTTCTTTACTGAAAGGTTTTGGGTTTTGATTTTTTTTTTTTTCCATTGGTTGGACTAGATGATCTTAAAGGGTCCCTTCCAACCTAGATGATTCTGTGATTCTGTGATTCTGTACGTCAGCCAGAAAAGGAAGGTCAAAGCAAGCGTATGTCTCCTGATGAGCAAACTGGTAAAAATGGATGAGAAGTCTGGGGTATTCAACAACTTTTTTGCCTCCATCTTCACTGGCAACCTCTCTCCCCACACCTCTTGAGTGTATGGACCACAAGGCAGGGACAAGGGGAGAAAAGACTTTCTCATTGACATTGTAGGAGAAGATCAGGTTTATGACCACCTGGGCAACCTGAACATACAGAAGTATATGGAATGTGCCAAGACACATCCCAAAGTCCTGAGGAAACTGGCTGATGTAGTTGCCAAGGTACTTTCCATGGTATTTGAAAAGTCACAGCAGTCAGCTGAAGTCCCCAGTGACTAGAAAAAGGGAAACATCGCACCCATTTTTACAAAGGGTAGAAAAGAGGACCCTGGGAACTACCGGCCTGTCAGCCTCACTTCTGTGCCTAGGAAGATCATGGAACAGATCCTCCTAGAAGCTCTGCTAGGGCACATGGAGGACAGAGAGGTGATTCAAAACAGCCAGCATGGTTTCACCAAGGCCAGGTCCTGCCTAACCAACCTAGTGGCCTTTTATGACAGAGTGACTACATCAGTGGTCAAGGGAAGAGCTACAGACGTCATCTATCTGGACTGCTGTACGGCCTTTGACATGGTCCGCCACAACATCCTTCTCTTTAAATTGGAAAGGTATGGATTTGATGTTTAGTAGACAAGGAATTGGTTGGATGGTCACATCCAGAGGCTAGTGTAAATGGCTCAATGTCCAGATGGAGATCCGTGACAGTGGTGTCCCTCAGGGGTCCATGTTAGGACCAGTATTATTTAATATCTTCATCAATGACGCAAACAGTGGGATTGAGTGCACCCTCAGCAAGTTTGCAGATGATGCCACGCTGAGTGGTGCAGTTG
The DNA here is from genome assembly GCA_028565335.1 of Limnodromus scolopaceus. Lineage (NCBI taxonomy): Eukaryota > Metazoa > Chordata > Aves > Charadriiformes > Scolopacidae > Limnodromus > Limnodromus scolopaceus. The sequence goes on along the minus strand of JAOXNO010000033.1, from coordinate 44,813,699 downwards.
ACAGGCCTGAGGGAAGGGATGTCATCCAGAGAGACCTGGGCAAGCTTGAGAGATGGTCCTATGTGAGTTTCAACAAGGCCAAGCGCAGGGTCCTGCACCTGAGTCAGGGCAATACCCAGCATAGGCTGGGGGATGAAGGCATTAAGAGTAGCCCTGCCAAGAAGGACTTGGGGGTACTGGTGGATATGAGCGAGCAATGTGCACTTTCAGCCCAGAAGGCCAACAGTATCCTGGGCTGCATCAAAAGAAGTGTGGCCAGCAGGTCGAGGGAGGTGATTCTGCCTCTCTACTCTGCTCTCATGAGACATCATGTGGAGTGCTGCGTCCAGCTCTGGAGCCCTCAGCACAGGAAAGACATGGACCTGTTGGAGTGGGTCCAGAGGAGGGCCGCCAAGATGATCAGAGGGATGGAATGCCTCTCCTATGAGGACAAGTTGAGAGAGCTGGGGTTGTTCAGCCTGGAGAAGGCTCTGGGGAGATCTTATTGCGGCCTTTCAGTACTTAAAGGGGGCCTAATGGAAAGATCAGGGCAAACTTCTAAGCAGGGCTTGTTGTGATAGGACAAGGGGTAATGGCTTCAAACAAAAAGAGGGAAGATTTAGACTAGATAGAAGAAAGAAATGTATTATGATGAGGGTGGTGAAGTACTGGAACAGATTGCCCAGAGAGGTGTTAGATGCGCCATCCCTGGAAACATTCAAGGTCAAGCTGCAGGGTGCTCTGAGCAACCTGATCTAGTTGAAGATGTCCCTGCTTATTTCAGGAGAGGTTGTACTAGATGAGTGTTAAAGGACCCTTCCAACCCAAACTATTCTATGATTCAATGACTCCATAAATAAAGAGAAGAAAGAAGTACAATTAATGGGAACCAAATGATTTTTTAGGTAAAAAACATTTCAAAGTGACCTACATCATATTTTGATATGATTAAACTTTGGATTGCTTAAAATAATACTGTTGATATAATTGGACCTTTGAAAGGTGTTTTGCTACTACATGACACTATGATTAAAAACTCGGCTGCTAAAAAATTAACAAGGCAAATATAGGATGATTTCAAATTCTCTAAGAGATAAATTTCCAAAAGTATGTATGCACATAAAAATCATTGCTAAATGGTGATTTTTGCAGTGGGCTCTTGGAAAAACCATTTTTCAGCTTTACGATGTTAATAATTCTGTTAAAAACTTGGAAAAAAGTCATTTAACTGATGAAATTTGCAGACAATACAACAATCGGGAAATTGATAAGTCACACAGAGGGCAAGTGATTGACATCTAACAAGCCAGTAAAAGTCAGAAAGGTAGATTTCAGTTTGGCCAACATTATAGCAGATGATACCTACTTATACAATAAGGAACTTTATCCTATGCAGGATCCTAGACAATCACTCCTTGAGTATACAAAAAGGAGGACACTGATGAAATAGGTTAAATTATCATATTAAGTTCATCAAGTGTCCACAGTTATGGAATACTGAGTCCTCTTCTCAATGCAAGAACAATACTGAGGAACTGGAAAAAAAATTAAAGAACTTCAAGAACAAAACCCATCTTTTGTGGCAAGGACTCAGCTCAGTTTTTCTCTGTTAGTGAATGATTAAAAAATGAGTTGATCGAAATCAGCAAGTAAATAGTAACAGAAAGTTGATAATATTTCAAGGTCAACAGATTAGACAAAGATATAACAGAAAATAATGGCTGAAAAGTGAAGCAGGTCATTTTAGTTATTAATTAGCTGAAAATTTTTAGCAGTGATATTAACTAATCACAATAACTCAAGAAAGATAGTGATTCTTTCTCTGGAAATTGTGAAATCAATATAGGGTGTTTTTGCTTAATATGTATATTCTAATAAAAGCATATCTATTGGACAATTTTAATGCACATTAATTCTGGGAAGCCTATGCATCAGTTATGCAGAAAGACAGTTTAGATTATAACAATGGCCCATATTGACCTTGAAATGTATGAATGCAAAAAAATTGGTATCAGTTAACATTGATAAATAGAGTTTAGTCTTGCTTACTTTATACAGATCAGGAGGAGCAATTGTCATTTATTTAACATGTTGAAAAAGAACCCAAAACACTTCAAATACTCTTGGCTAAGTCTTTATTTGTATGTCTTTAGCAGGGAATTTAGGCATTGCCAAGTTTTATGGCTGTTTGTGAATTCTGAGTGCGTTCCCTGCTTCTCCGCTTTTTCAAAGCAAGTTCATACTTTCGTGGACTATAGTTGCTGCTATCACAAACCAAAAGTTAATTAACAGCCTCTAGAGCAACTAAGGTTACATGAAGAAATTATGAAGCTGGATGGTGAATCAGGAATACCATTTTCCCAAATTACATTCTTAAGCAGCAGAATAATTTCCTTTCAGTTGTGCTTAATAGTAAATTCAGTCCTACATACATATGTAAGATATACGTAAGGAAAAGATCTTATTGATAATACTTGTCTTAACATTTCTGTGGCACATTTCATGTATAATACATGATACTATTAGTGACAGCCAATGCGAGAATGGCCTATTTGCTACTCAGATGCATCATCCCTATGGTAGGAGACATCTGCTATTTATCAGCACTAGTACACAATGGCTGAAGCCGTATTTAAGTCAGTCACTTGAAAACATGCATAAAATTTTTGCTAGACATGGGTCCATTGTGGGAAAACTATTCTTTTTATTTGACATTCTACAACAAGCAAAATGTCATTATTTAGAATGTAATGTGGTCACAATGGTGTTAAAAAGGGATCTGTGGCTATGTAGAGGAAATGGTGCTATATGCTTCTTTACTATTTATTTTCACATTTGATTGCAATTAACTTGCTCCTTCATACATGTTGAATATTTAATTAATTCTGCAGGCAGTTGTGCTTTATAGGTGGCCAATACACTGAATAACTGTCCTCATCTGCATTTTTTCAATTCCAGGTAAGAAACCTGTAGGGATTCCCAAGCCTATTTGGTTGCATTTAACAAAGGCTGCTGTCTCTTAGGATGACAGAAAGCACACAACTATATCAAGAACTATGGGTATCTTCTGTCTTCTATGGATCATTGCCACTTTAAAACACACATTTAATTTACAAGGTCAACAGGTTGCCAACTGCTTTATGCCACTTTGCAAAAACATAAGCATACAAAAATGCTCCCAATACCGGCATTACCAATAAAAGACGGCAGACGTAATACTGAAAATTTGTAGAGATGTGTTATACAGTTGATTTACTTATCCCAGGCTATTTTAAAATAAAAAGGATAAAAGACAAAATGACATTCCAATTCATTTGCTTTAAGAAGAATACTTACTATGAAACTAATATAGATAAAAATATAATAATAAAATACAATTCAACACTGGATATCGCTAAAATTGGGGGGTTATACTTCATGCACTAAATAAAGAAGTTTGAAGAAGTAATCTAAGTTTCTGATAAAATAAGAATACTATCACTGTAAAGTTAAGGAATACCACCTAAATTCCCCCACATATATCCAGCCATCCTACAAAAAAAACTTCAATTTTATTGTAGCAAGACATACTAGCTACTTCAGTGAAACACCAGGAGCCCTACATATATTTTGTTTCTGTCTTGGTTTAACCCCAGCCAGCAACTAGAAACATGCAGCTGCTCATTCACTCCCCGCAGTTCAGATGGAGGAGAGATTCGAAAGAGTGAAAGTGAGAAAAAAGTTGTGGATTCGGATAAAGACAGTTTAATAGGGAAAGCAAAAGCTTTGCATGCAAGCAAAGCAAAACAAGGAATTCGTTCCCTGCTTCCCATGAGCAGGCAGGTGTTCAGCCATCTCCAGGAAAGCAGGGCTCCATCATGCATCAACAGTTACTTGGGAAGACAAATGCAATCACTTCGAACATCCCCTTCTTCCTTCTTCCCCCAGCTTTATATTCTGAGCATGATGTCACATGGTATGGAATAGGCCTTTGGTCAGTTGGGGTCAGCTGTCCCAGTTGTGTCCCCTCCCAACTTTTTGTGTCCCCCTAACCCAGCCTGCTTGCTGTCAGGGCAGTATGAGGATCAGAAAAGGCCTTGATTGCTTGGCAACAACTAAAAACACCAGTGTGCTATCACACTCTTCCCATCCCAAATCCAAAACATAGCACTGCACCAGCTGCTAGCAAAAAAGTTAACTCCATCCCAGCTGAAACCATGACAGTTTCTCAATCAGTGTCTGAAATAGTAAGCCATGCACCAACTCAGAAATGCTCAGCTAGCAGACACTGTACTTAAATTTCGGAGTCGGTGCCAGAAAGCTTACAAGTATTTCTTTTTTTGAGGAAAAAAAATCTTTTTGCCTTCCCATTTGAGAGACTGAAACATGAGATTCAACATCATGATTATTTACTCATATATATATATATACATACAAATATACATACAAATAATATTTAGTCATACTATATTTGAAGTCATGATCATTTGCCTATTTACTCATCTTTGCTTTGTTCTCTCTTCTCCCCTCATCAATAGTTACAAGCGGATGGATCTTTAACAAGAAGCCTTGCAAAAAACCTCACTCATAGGTTATAGTCTGAAGAAAACAGTGAATCCAGTTGTCTTTGGCCCAAGAGCATAGAACAGCAGTAGAGATATTAGGCATCTCCAGCTCTCCTGTCCAGCGAGCTCTAATAAGGTGAGTATGCACTGAAGTTGCACACAGTGGTCATTTAGTAACATAGTGAAGCACCCAGTTGTAAATCCTGCCAAAGTTCAGGTTTTTTCTAACTCTGGTAGGCTACCAAGAACCGTTCTAACTAACATACTTGTGCCATGTTCTGGAGCAAAACACAAACATGGGGAATATTAATGTTGGAAATGTAGATGCTTTATGAGGCTGGATTTTGAGGAACACATCTCAGGGACAGGATGGCTAGTATGAGGTTTAGGCAAGACTCAGACATTTATTTTCTTTTACTTTAGCCCGTCTAGTTCTGCATATGATTTGTTACACTTGTGAAAATCACTACATGCCCTTCTGATTTAGACATTATCAAAATGTTATTTTTATAGCAGTGGCTGATGTTCCATATTGTCAGTGTTTCTCCTTCTAATGAGCTAGCAGGAACGCTTGCATTTTAACAACTGAAATGATGAATTGAAAAATAAGACAATTGGAAACAACTAAAAGTTAACTTAATCCAATTCTTTTTGTGAAATGTAAGTATTAATGACTTCTCTCCAGCCCAACAGGTGCCAAAGGTGAAAAACATATTTTGGGATTTTTTCTAGATATTAAAGTTTGTTATTAATCAACTGTATTTACAGTCAATAAATTACTTATCTAATATGACATTACTGCTATAAAACAAAATTTACAATTTTTCTTGTAGATATCAAAGATAATGTAGGTTATTTCATCAATATTTAATATTTAATTAATATATCATTGCATTCTTTTAAGAATTTAATTGGGAAAAATATTTTGACCCACAGTGAAAAATTTCTCAGAACCAGTTCTTTTTCTTCTGCTTATTGTCTGCCACTGCACAGCAGGAAAAAGATGCCAAAAACATACAATTCATAACACATATCAGAAACACTGTAATGACAAGCAATCACATATAGCATTGAATTTTTTAAATAAGCTTGTTTTATCAGTCATTTTCATACTAGAACACTGTCTCAAAACTTTCAGAGTCTGCTACTGAATTAGGATATTTCACATCAGTCTGATTGCCCAAATATCTGGAACAATTCCACACACCAAGGAAGAAATCCTCAGTCAATGAAGTCACAGGAATTTTGTAGTGGGGACCAAATTTCACCCCACAACTTTGCCAGGACTATGGTTGTGTATGCTACATGTTTTCTTTGCTGAGGTTCAGTGTAGGGGAAAAAACACTTTCTCCATCAACTTATAATTGACAAACATGGGGATGAGTCTTCTGCCATGATGGCTCCAGGGATTCTTCTTCTAAATCTGCCTCATTCTGCATAGAACTAATGTCTGGGTGACGATGCCTATGATGAAAAGTCATGAACAAACCCCATGATTTTCTAACAGCCACCACAATTGCATTACTAATTGTAGCAAAAGTAGTACAGTCATGTTTACAACTTTAAAATCATTCTATCCCATGGAATGGTTTCATCTGAATTTTTGGATGATTAACAGGAAGCAGACTTTTGTATGACTGAAGATAGGCTCCTACCTGATCTTCAAGGAGAAGACAAAATGTCTGCAACAAAGATGAAGTCCGAACTATATTTGACAGGATAGATTAACTCAAACTATAACTAAGATTATGTGATATTGCCAGGAGGTTTAATGAAGAAAATGAGAGAAAGAAGTATGTGGAAGCTCAGTATCAGTCCCAATAAAAAAGTCATGAACACAAAACTTTATGTAAGTGGTCTGTGTATTGCTAGGATTGCATACACCATTTTACACAGGGATTCATATGACAGAAGATATGATGATGTCTGAACCTGATGTCACAGTCAGAAAAGCACAGACAAGATTCTGTCAAAAGCATCTCAGTACAAATTTCCACTCTCACATCCAATTGCAGTTAAATCTGAAAGAAGAAATAGTCTGTACTACTGATCTCCCTCCTCCTGACTTGAGTTCTTACTTCTATGTAATTTGAAGACAGATATCATTTTAAAAGCACAAAATAATTTACTGCTCTTTCAAATTAAGTTTTGGAAGCAAACCTTTTGTTCTTTATCTAGAGAACAGGTATAACAAGAAAAGCATGTCTTCCTTATAGTATTACCTGAAGGAATTCCAAATCATGTCTAGTTAGCTGGAAATTGTACTCTCTGTGATAAAATGCAGGAAACATTGGATTTAAAAAAAATCAATACAGCACAGAAACACTATACTCTTTACATAAGGATGTATTATCTCCTGCTGTTCTTCCTGATCTTATCACAATGAAAACAAAAAGAAAAGCAGCATAATGCAGGATTTCAGACTGCAATGCTGAGAAATGTGATATTTTCCCAACTTCTTTTAAAATTTGCAAAAGTGTCAGAATGGTATCTGTATGTGAGTTATCTCCATGTCTTCAACTGTGAGGATCAGTCACATTTTGAGGCAAATTTGTTCCTTCAGCTAGCTTTATATCTCTGAAGCTGTGCTTGCCCAGGTCAGCCCAGAGACACTTTGAAGATATCTGCTCTACAGACATAGCTGGCTTTTCTCAGGAAAGGGCTTGGAAATAATGCATCAAACAGTCAAAATGAACAAAATAAAATCCTTTTGTAGAATGGAAGATAGTACCAGGACAATTGCTCCTTGTTTCCCAATGCTTGCCTGCTGTTGTTCATGCATATTTCATGTCTCATAACAGCAGATAAAGGGCCTGATCATTCAAGATATTGATCATTTCTGAAGTGCTAAAAGGCTTTTACTTCCTTGGAGCTGAGGGTCCTTGCAGTGTCGCTCAACTCAATCAGTGGAAACATTCCTTTCTCTATTTGATTCTGTAGCACTTTTTAGGACCTTACAACAGTATGCAATGAAATAAAAAAATAAAATTGAATCTCCACAGTAGTCTCCAAGAAAGAGCCCCATTTCAGTGTTTCAGAAAAGTCCCAGCACTGACAGACCTAGCTTAATAATATATGACAAATAATTTCTAAAGGAAATTCTAACATTTTATTCCAAATACAATATTCACAACTAACTGTTCAATGTCTTTGACCAACAATATCAATGGTTAAGTAACATTCAGTAAGTGTTCCTTACTAGAATGTTTTTTCCCTGGTCAATTACTGAATATACAATTTGTGAATGCACTGATTCGTTACATTTTTAACTTTAGCTAACACTGAATGTTATTAAAACCAGCAAAACAGGTAATACTTACTGGAGACTGCAAGCAAATGAAATCAGAACGAAACAGAAACAATTACAAAGGCTGTTGCAGTTCACAAGGAAAGTACAAGCAAAGATGACAGCAAATTAAGAATAAATTGTAATGAGTAAAATCTTGCTCTGAATTGTAAAGATTCATTTTTATTACTCACATTTTATAATGCAAATAGTCATATAATCATAGAATACTTTTGGATGAAAAGAACACTTTAAGGTCATCTAGTCCAATGCCCTGTACAAACTAAATTGAATTAGATGAGGTTTTTCGGGATTCTGTTCAAATTCAGAGTATCTCCAAGGATGGACAGTCTCCCACATCTCTGGTCTAGAGACTTCCACCCTGCACTTGAATTTGAGGTAAAACATTTTTTCCTTATATCTAATTGGAATTTCCTATGTTTAAACTTCTGTTTCTTGCCCCTGTGCACCTCTGACAAGTCTGGATCTTCTAGTTCCTTCTATTAGGTAGTTTTAGACAACAGTTTCTCCCCTTAGTCTTCTCTTTATATATATGCAAATGTATCTAAGTGAGTAGCATAGATGATGTTGGTGATCTCATTTTCACTGTTAGAAGAGGAAGTGTTTTATCCAAGGGGAAAAACTGAGTAACTGTGGAAGAACTGTTACTACTCTCTTTAGAAAATAATCGTGTTCAGAAAACTTGATTTACTTTCTTTTGGGATTCAGTACTTTAGTTAGCATTTTCACTGAATAACAAATGCAGAAGTACTTATAGCCTCAATGATTCACATAACCCAAATGGTTTCTGTGCTTTTCACCTCAGGACAATCTTTCCTACACAAAAACAAATTAATTCAACCACAACTCCAAAACTTCCCTCTAATCCAGAATTTATGTAAAGGAGATGACTGTATAAATTCAGCTGTTATTTAGAAGAATGGTGGAATGAAAAAGCACTTGCACTAACTCTTTTCTTATAAAGCTCTTACCTAACTTAAATATTAGTCATGATTATCTATGGACTTGTCTGCACTTACTTGGCGTCAGAAAAATTATGACTGAATGTCTTTTAATATTAGTCAATATCCAAGAGCTGGTCATAACTGGTGGCACTAGAAGCCCCAGATGTAATTTTTCAGATGTCTGTATCTGAACAATTTCACTAGGAGTGGAGGCAAGAAAAATAGGGCTGCTCATAAAAAAACAGTGAGAAGACATGTTCAGTGACCTGTGCAAGGCTTTCCAAGTTTCCATTTCTATAAATGAAGCCTTATCCTGCACTCATCCTACCTAACTCCAGGTGCTGGACCAAGGCATTGCAGACTCCTTGTATGCTTGATAGATACCAGGAATCATGGAACACTTGAGATATTTCACGGGTTCATTTTTTATGGAGATGGGCCAGAGTATCTCATCTTTTTAATTATATTTGGAGTTCATAAATTAAATTAAAATACTAAAGACAGTACAGTGAATCTGAAAAATCTTTCTGAATAATAGAATACTTAGTTTTCATTACATCATTGACCTACTCTCATCTTTTGAACAACTTGAGTGGGGTAGCCTCTCCCTGTTACTGCAAGATTTTTTTCCAACTGTCAATTTCAAATCGTACTTCTTAACTACAATAAACTCTTTCTTCTGTTTTTATTTTTTTAATTTTTATTTGGCTATCCAGAGTGGAAACTGGAATGTAGAATGGAAGACAGAGAAACACTGGACTTGAATATTATTTGAGTCTTGAAGAAGGATGTAGTGATTGAAACTTATCATGATTTTATAGATCTTTTCTGCCTTGAGTGCGTCTCAGTATTCTCATTTGCAAAAAGGAAATAATTACAATTTCTTTTTTTTTCATTTTTACAAGGGTATACCATCGTGTTGGCTTTGAGACAGTTGGATGGGATTGATAAAAATCCAAAGGATTATGATTGAACAGAATCATGTTTAATGTCTTTGAGATGCAACTTCTCCAGAAGCAGGAAGTCTGGGCTGTTAAGTAAGTCCTTGGTTCCTCCAACCACTGTATTCAGTGCAAGTGCTATTGAGCAATTTTGTTGACAATTCAAATGAGCTGAGGTTGAAGTTTAAAAGGAGTGCAATTTAAATCAATATGACGAGTCCTCTAGAATTCTGTGCACTATCATTGTGACTTCTTTTGCTTAAACAAGATTAAATCAAAAGTATTTTGAGTCAATGGTGTTATACCAGCCTAAAACTGCAGCGAGAGAGGGCAGGGTGATGAGCATCTATCTGCCAGCTGACATGGTTTGCAAACAGATGGTGCATTTCACAGCTCTCCCTCACTTCTCATACAGAAAAAGAAGGTAAGAACCAACCTGCAAAATTTTAATTCAACTTTCAAGAGAAATCAGTCTGGCAAATACAGAAAATTTGGGAATTTTACATAGCTATCTTAACCATACTGAAAAAGAGTTTGATCCCTATAAACGGTCTTACATCATTAAAGTATTGCTCACACCTTTCCAGCATGACTGAGAAACAAATCTGTAATTTAAATGCTGACCTGCTTAAATATATAGGTATAAATATACTACTTACTGGTTTTGCTTTGACAAATATGCTTGCAAATGTAAAACAGAGTTTTCAAGAATGCCTTGCCAGAAAGTAACTTTCAGTTTGCAAAACACTTATGAAGATTTAACTAATTTAAATTAGCATATATTGGAATAAGTTTCTCAGATATTTGCTTTCAAAAGTTTTCATATTACACACTAAATAAAATCAGCTGAAATACAGGCCTTATTATATTTTACTTTAATTTATGTACATGTAAATAGTAAACTGTTAAAACAAACATTGCAATTGACTGAATATACATTCAAGCCAAAGCTGTAAAAAACAGGAATCTGTGCATTTTAGAAGGTTTTATTTTTTTAATGACAGCTCCCAATAAAATAATCTAACACTGAAATTATCTCAGTAAATGTAAAATTTCGCTATTTATTCTCCCAGTGTTAGGTTACTTGGGCAAACTCACATCCTGGGATTGCATGGACAAAAGTTAATTAGACTTGGCAAAGGCAGATTTCAGGTTAATTATTGCAACTGTTTATGTAATTTTGAATATTATTCCCTTTACAAACTCCCTCCTATACGTACAAACTGCTTATTTGCTCACCTTGTAAGATACCTTTAGAGAGCAAATTTATCTGGTAATCCACGGTAATTGTGTGTAATTGTGGTAATCCACAATCCCTCAGTGCAGTTCATTAGCTCTAATTCAACTTAATTACGGAATAATACCTATTCTGATTTTCTGTTCCTAATCCTTATGTCACTTTAAAAAATAATTTCCCTCTCTATGCCACCAAAATGCTTTCATATCATTGAAGTGAGATTAGGGGCACTGTACAATTGGTCCTTATGTTTTACTTATTCTGTGCAAAACTTAAAGTCTCCTGCCTTATGCAAGAATAATTATGCACAAAACCAATTTTATAAACTCACCAGCAAAGGATGTTCTTAGGATCTAAATTAAATTTTACTTTAAAGCATTTGCCTCTGAAAAGAGCAAACCTCAATCTGTCTTTAACAAGAGCAATTCCTATAAAGTTTTCCCAATGAAACATTAGGGATATACTAACCTGCTTTTCCTTTCCTGCTTAAAAGATCAAAGTTTGCTAGGGAAGCTAAATTTGCTAGACAAGTTCTTGGCCTTGGAAACTTCAATGTTTGGTTCACTAAACGAATAAGCAGGAGTAATAAAACTCTTTCTACACGTTATTCAAAGCTAGAAAAGCTACCACCTCTCAGGGAACCAATTTTTCTATTCTTTGTCTTTATTTTTCTCTCTGACCAGAAGGCAAATAGTCATTAGAGAAAGTTTTGGTAGCTTTGTAAACAAGACTTTCAACCTCACAGAATTTCATTCAGATCTCCTATGCGTTGATACAAAGATCATCACTGAGTCATCAGGGAGGAACATCTATCCATCACTACTGACCAATTCCCAATACATGCCTGTGACCAGAAGATGGAAGGCTCTGTATCCTATGCCCAATTCCTCAAAGCCACCTAGTCACCTGAAAATAGAAGTACTTCATCAATCAGACTATGGACCACCTCTGCTGAAAAGGCTGTGATTGCACTCTCTTTGCCTATGATTTATAGAGTATGCATTGCTGCCTTTTAGTGCCTTTCACTGAGATATGACAAGACCCCACATGAAGATGGTAAAGAGCTTTAAATGAACAAGAATAGCAAGATTTGCAGTATCCCCAAGGGTCAAAATCTTCATATGATCCTTCTGCATTTAGCATGAGAACTCTGACATCTTGACAGCTTTAACAGATACCCAAGAGGCAGAACAAGAAAAGAAGATCTTCGTAGTCCATCTTGTCATTTTTAAAAATGCAGAGGGGTATTAAAACAGGGAAGTAGTAATACTTGGGGCCAAGGGAAATAGGTAAAAAGACAATACTTTAAAGTAAAATAGTAATGTATAGGTAGTTACAAGAAAAACACCAAAAAATCACAGAAAAAAAAATTCAAATGCTTTGATTTAAAATTTCAAAGGTTAAATCTCAGTTACATCTCCTGGGATTTGATTTCCTGCTTAATTTTACATCTTCCACAAATTTCTTTTGAATTTTATTCATCTATAAAATAGGTCTTATAACTGGCCTATTGTCAATAAATAGCTTCATAAACATTCTGGATAAAGCACATAAAAGCAGTAACAGAGAATACGGAAAATAAAAAACCTGTCCTGTATAAACAGGCATTAACCACAGTAAACAATGATAAATATATAAATCACACCATCTATCTTTAATCACAAAGTACTGTAGAAAAATGATGGCCCAGCACTACTGTAAGTAAATTAATGAAAGTTTAGTAATTGAGTTCAAGGGGACCAGAATCTGCCTGTACACAGTGCAAGATCAACATTGAAGGATCAGTTGAACCACCAGTAAATGGACCACCTCTACAAAGAAACATTATTATTGATTTACAGACAACGTTAACTCTAGGGCTTCAGAACAGGAAGGAAATGATTTTTCACAGCTGACTAAAACAACATATGCAATTCATTCTGTAAGCCCTATGGTTTTAAAAAAAAAAAAAGCTAACAAATACATCCCCCATTCTCACGTTGTTTCCCCCCACCCCCAGATCTGTAGAGAGAGTTAAAGATATAGATGAAACAGGAGGTTACTCACCGTCGAGGAGTCACTGCTTCCGGTCTCAAGCGTAGCTCCCTCAGCACAGGTGGGTGGGTGGGTAGAAAGTTGACTAGCCCTGCCCCCATCTATGACATCACACTCTACCTCATAAAAGGTAGTGAAAGTGTTCTGAACTCCAGTCTGATTTCCGAGAGATACAGAAAAGAGATAGTGAGAGAGAGAGCAAGAGAAATATTGTGGCGTAGTGTAGAGGTGAGGAGAGAGGAAAACGTGTGCTGAAGGAGCTATGCTTGGTCAAGGAAACAGGGACTCTTCCACGATGAGTAACCCCGCTGTCTGATGGTTCCTCTCACTTGCTCCCATAGCACAGGTTAAGCATGCAAGCCCTACCAGGTTTGCTGATTGGGAAAGGGAATAAATTTTGGCACCTTTTGATGAAAACCAGAGGAGATAGAAAGCTCTATCCCTCCTAAAAGCTGATTGACATCAGATCAGGAATGAATTTAGTTAACAGACTTCCAAACAGCATTATTTTGTGTATGGTTTTGAACTGCCAACCTGCACAAAAACATACACAGTAATGCAAGCAGCTGAAATTCCAATGACTACAACTGGAATTACACTTGTGTTCACCCGTACTGAATAAACATAACACAATTCAGACCTCTGGACTGACCTTGGAGCAGAATAAGCCAGAGGGTAGGCCACCTACACCACTATATGAAGGAGCTCAGGAAAGAATTATGTTTTTCTCATCATGAAAACAAGAACCAACAAACTGTGCTTGAAAGAACAAGTGAGGGAAGTATAAAAATTCTGGGCATACATTTACAGAGCACACTTTAAAATTCCAGAAAATATCAACAAAATTGCAAAGAGGTGATGTTTTTAAAGACTACGCATTTTTAGACAATGACAGCCTTATAGGCTAAAGCACATTTATTTTCAAACAACTTTCCAAGAACTGAAATTGAAGGCCTTAAAATGGGATATTCATTCTAATTTATTGTAAATGGAATTTTTATCATCCAAATTCTGGAAAAGCAGGTTCAAGAGTAAACATAATTGCTTATATTCTCCACTGAGATTTTCTTAATAACCTAGCTATATACTGAGATTGAAAAAAAATAGTATATGCTGCTAAATCTACCTCAATTAAATAAAACTGCTTAGAGAATGGGGGACTACTCAGTGCCAGTAAAGGGTACTAGCATAGAATCCTGCCATTTGGAAGCGCATAAATGGATGCTCCTTAAATCTCTTTTAAGAGTTATGTATTATAAGCACACAGAGTTAATAGTAACATTTTCCCTTAGGCTTTTTGTTGCTACAAGGATCATGTAAATTGTAATCTAAGCATGATTATTTTTTTAGTCCTACTAATGATTAATGTATACTCCCTGCTCTGTTTGTTTGCTCTTTTGCTCTTTGCTTTTCTCTCCTTTCTTTCTATTGAAAGAAGTGTGTGACTAATGTCTAGTATCAATCACTTTACCTAACAATAGAAGTCAAGTGTTTTTCTTCTTAACCTTCAGATCTTTTATCATAATCTAATCTTACAGTATCTGCAGATGCTGCTTTAAACCAGTATATTTGTGGATTTAAAAATTCAACAAATTGGCTAGTCCAGTTGACTAAATGAAGAGCTATTGTGACTGTTAGAAATTATATATAACTTCAGGAACACAATGCAAAACTAGGCTGCATCTGAGTAATGCAAAGTGACAAAGTGCTGTGAATTTCAGCTCATAATTGAATTAAACATATGTCTGTGTGATTTCTCATTACATCTTGATTTCAAGCTATTTGCATGTATGAAGATAGAAGGGAGGAAAAACACCACTGGGCATCCTATACTGTGTTCTTATTAACATGTATGTATACTAGTCTGCTGAAGAGAAAAGAAAAAATTAAAGGCATTTATGGTAAAAGGTACCAAGTAGAATTCAGTTAATTAATAACTTAGATTAGCTATGAATTGACTACTGCACCACAGTTGTTTTTGCCAAATAAAGTAGGAATATATTTCAAACTCCTGTCACCACCAGACCTTATGAAGCCTAAGCAAGCTTGCTCATTCTGATAAAGAGAAGGATGTTCAGAAAGAGAGAAATGAGAAATACTACATCTGTAGTAGCAGTTCTAAGATCTCCTAAAGAGAAGTAAATTGTCTTTTATTGGAATAGAAACATATGGAAGTAGCACAATTAAATTCCCGAAGACTGAGTATGGTCAAGAATATTGTCCAGTAACATGAGAAATACCGAGAAGTATGGTAGATTCCAACGGTAATGTGATATAAACAGTTCAATAGATTAGGTATTTTGGAGCTAGCATTGCTCAAATCCAAAATCTTGTTTTGACCTGCTTAGTATGAGTGGATATAGTGGTAAAGAGAAAATTAAGGGAAGGGCAAAAATATATAAGACTGATTTGTGCATGAACACATTACTTGCCTAAACAGTGAACAAAGGCAGAGAAGGAATATACATAATGGAAAACATTTTAAAAATGCATATACATTCAAGAAAGCATGGAAATCTTCGAAGTGTTCAAGGAATACAGCTAAGATTAATTAAATTAATGTATGGAAATGAAAAGAAACAGTAAATGAAAACTTTAATACTCTAAAATATTTTCTTAAGGGATGTAAGTTAAGCCTAACAACATGACAAAAATACATGAACACAGGTCGAGTCTTTGATATAATCACTTGCACTAGAAATCGAGTTAAAAAAGGGTCCAGAGTTTGACATCAAAGATCTGGCAGAAAAAAACCCAGTGCTTGCTTTCTTGCTTAAAAAGATGGACAGATGATGGGGAATGGTCAAGCAACACTAAGGTACCAGTGGCTGCTGTCTATAAAGTTTGAGTAAAGCAAGACTGTGAAAAGATGAGGAGAACGAACCATGCAGAGAGATTATATACAATACTGATATATTTACAGAAGGTAAAAATAGATGTATTTTAAGAAAATGAAACAACAGCTTGAAAAGGCCACGTATAAATGGCAATCTGACACATCTCATAGAAGTTTGAGACCGTAACACAGACACACCTCTGACCCAAAGATGTCCTGTTGCTGTAGTGGACCAGCTTGATAGATGAATGGAACAACCTTTTTTCTTCATTATCTGTCATAGCTAAGGAATGATGAAATATGTAACATCCCATCTGAGTCTGAGTAAAGCTGTAACTTCTCTAATTTTTTCACAAGGGGAATGTTGAATCTAGTTGCAAGTATAAAAAAGGATGAAAATGTTTCTACAGTTTTTCCGATCAGATACTGATGCTCTAATTCAGTTTTATAGAGTTCTGATTTGGTCTTTGATGAAATTTAGGACACGTCACTTGTATGCTTGGTCTCGTTTTCTCATGATACAAGTACCTACCTGGTTACCTAGTTCACAAGGAATTTTGATGATGTATTAGTCAGAATTAGAAAGAATTGATGTTAAAAGAAAGCATTTAAGAACACCTAACAGTAAGAGTTTAGGATCAATTTTTCTGATACTGGATAGGTTTTTACTTTGACTCCATATGATTGTCTTGAATACATTTTACAAAACAAACCCTTTTTGTTCATGCAGCTGCTTATCAGTTATGTAAGATTAATGATGTGATGTGAGAACAGATATATTTTACCTTTGCTCCTACAAGGTTCATAAATAATCATAGTAATAGTGATAATAGTATGTTCGAAGTGTGGAATAATATATTTCAGAGGCTAAAGATAAAAGGCATCTTTTAACCTTACACAGTTTGATCTCTTCCCAAAGGCTATTATGGCCTACTACATTCAATGGAAATACATTCCTATTGTGAGTTTTATTAAATACTTTGTTGTGAGCTGTTTTGTTCAGTATTTACAATTGAATTTGCTGAGGCTGGGAAAACCTGTAATGTTTTTCCCTTGAGGGTATGTCTTCCTGTCTGTGAGTATTTCTATGTGTGTGTTACTCATCTGCAACTCAGGTTGTTGAGAAATATAATCAAAGTGAAAGAAATCCGTAAGTCTGAATGGAAGTTGTTATTCTTTTAATATTTGCAAATGCAACATCTGATAGTACTTTTAGAAGTGAGATTAAATCTCACCACTATTCAAATTGGGAAGTTAAATAATTGTAAGAGTAAAAAGTGTACTTCTGCATAAGTACACTCGAGCACAACTCGAAATCTCCTATTGTGTGTTAAATCTGTTATTACTTAAATTCAGTTCTCCACAATTCCATGTGCAAGAAACAAATCTAATTTTTATTTAAAGCCTCAGGATGTACCTGAGAATGCTGCAGAGAAAAGGAACTCTTATTTAATATAAATGGTGATGCTTGGTCCCAAACCACCTCCTTCAAAAGCAGTAAGGAAAAGAAGTGAACATGAGATAGCACTGAAGTTCTCTCTTTCTTTATAGTAATATTTATAGGAATAGTCCTTTAGGACCGTATCTTGGCATATGTTGGAATGGTCTCCAGGCCTTGCTAATTATTGCAGGGCTAGTGCAGTTTGTATATCAGAAAGCCATAGTATTCCCATTTAGTATGGCCTGAAATAGGAAAACAAGCTGGACTGTAGCAGGTGAGCTTGGAATTTTAGAGTGGTATTTTTAAAACAAATGCAGTATGTAATGAATCCTATACATTAATATTTCCTTCAATTCTCTAATATCTTTCTGTGATCTTATTTGTTTCAAGCCTCAGTCTTCAATCCATAATGCTTTTCTTTGTTTTCATGGAATTAAATGGCTTAACATTATTTGGTATCAGAAATGTTGGGTTTTTTTGCAGAAAACTATCCTAATGAGAAATTTCAATAAATTTAATCTTCAGAAACTCATGAAAATTTGTAACCTGATAAAGCACAAAAGCATGTTCCCTGTAGCCAAAGTGTTTCTTAATAAGGATAAAAGTCTGACCTGTCCAAATTTTAACCTACTAAATGTAGACATATAGATGGTGTGCGTGCTTCTTGCCTCCCTGAATATATTCTAATGAAGAAAAGTGCAGTGTGAGTTTGCTTTGCAAATGAAATTCTAGATAACATTTTTCCATTTATGAAGGATATGTTGTTCCACATTTATGTGTATATGTGTTTACATGTGCATTTATATACAATGAGATGTTTTCTTAATCCTGAAAATAGCCTTATATCAAGACACTGTAGCTTCAAAAGAATTGAGATAATTTCATAAAAAATATTTTCTTGTTGAATTTTTGCCGTAAGCTTCATTCATCTACTTTTCCTTACATAACATAAATTCTGCCCACCACCAATCCACCTTCATGCAGCTGCTTTGAAGAAAAAAATGATAACACTAATAAAAATAAATCAACCTTTCCAAAATCTTCTGTGCTATTCTTTATGTGGATCATACTTAATATCCCCCAGATGCCCAAAGCTCAGGGTATATACTATTGTCCAATCCAGCAACAGCTATAAAGGCAAAACCATGTGAACTCACAGACACAGAAACAAGATTCTATGGGTTTTTTCACTTAGCTGAATCAAAACACTATACAAATGTCACTTGGAAGAGACCTCTGGAAGTCTCCTGTATAACTTTTGACTTGAACTAAATTGATTACCAACATTAGATCTGCTCAGCTGCTGCATTGTCTACCTGGGTCTTGAATGATTCCAGTTGCATAAACTCTCTGGGATCCTGGTTCACACTGCCTTTATTGGGAAGCAATAGGTAAGCTTTATCTAATGAACTAAATTTTTATTATTGTTACATATTTGAAAGAGGTATTGCAAATGGCTTTAATGCCGCCATAGCTACTTCTATTTATGTCTTTTTTTCTATTAGTCTTTGAGGTGTTTCACAGGATATTAAGAATTCTTCACTGTTTTAACAGTTTTTCCATAAAATACATCGTATATAATGATTACAAGACCATGAGGGATTTTATCAGCACTCATTTTGATTGACCTGCATAACTCACTGACGCTTTTATCCTTTAGGAGTAGTAAATTGACTCAGTGTCAGGATGAAAAATTTTTTATGTTACCGTATCATCAGATAGTCCCTCTCTTGGACAATGTATTGAGGGATACAGCCTGTGCCAGGGATACAGCAGGAGTTGGAGACTGCTGTATTAGTAACAAATAGGAAAGCTCAAACAATTTGTTCCAGACAAAGGCTTACCAAAACATGTATATTTATAAGTATCATGTGTTTCATGTAGCCGTATATTTTGGAACAGGGTACATTTACTATAGCTTTATTTCACCCTCGCATATATCAATACGTCTACATACATTCAGACACATACAAGGAGTTTACTTAAATATATCCCCATGCCAAAATGCACAGTTGAAACATTGCCCTGTAGTTTTCATTTCTTGCAAAGCAGATAACATGAGCTAGTTGAATAAAGAACGTAAATCAAGGTCTCTCACTTTCCTCACCTAGCCCACCTAGCCCCCAACTTCCTGTCCTGGAAGATGTCTTTTTAAGTGGTAATTTCAGAGCCGAAATAAAGACCCTAAGTTCTTATTTTCTCTCCTTACTTGTTCTACTAGGAGAGGAGAGGTTATTGTGGAGTCCAACCAACTTTATGGTCCTGACTTTATCTCAGTCCTTTCCCAACATTGGTATTCTTTGATTTCATATTATCTTGCTTTTTGGTTGGCTTTTCTCCTGCTAACCCTTTCATATCTTTATTATTAAGTAGAGCTAGGTCTTAGCTCAAGTGTTTCCTACTGAGAACACTGACAGCTTACCAGTCCAAGCAGCCCAGCCTAGAAATATCTACAAATCCTGGTTTGTCACATTATTTCTGTGAGTATACTTCACCAAGCATTCTTCCATTTCTGTTATAAATTAATAGTAAAACTTATTTTGTTGCTAGCTAAGTAACAGAGGTAACCTTTTTGCACTCCTGAGAATCCTGAAGAAATGGAACGTGACTGTTTTATCAATTTGCCAGCTCTCCCTTCAGCAAACTTTCTTTTACATAATGCTAAATTCTTGCGTGATTCAGGAGCAATTAAATTACTTTATTTACCAAACTCCAAAACAACATTTTCTCCATACTCTTCAGCATTTTAAATGCAAAGGGTCTCTCTGATTACCTACTTGAAAACAAACAAAGGAAAACCCCCAGAAAGCCTTTCTGATGAGAGGTAATGAAATACCACATCAGTGGCTCTTAAGTAACTGCTTATGCACAGGCTCTTAATACAAATTCAATGAAAGACAGCCTTACTTGCTTTTAATAGCAGGTAAACTTCAAGTTACCTGACTTTTCTTTGAGTTTATAGAATTCATAAGTAGCAACTTGATACTACATTGCTCATACGAATATGAATTTGCTTTTACAGCACAAGGTAGTTTAGGGTAACTCCACTTTAAATGAAAGAAAAATAGGACCTTTAAACCATTTTATTTTACTAAATGTGAGATCCATAGGCAGAATTGACAGGGAAACTGACAGCTTACCTGAAATAACTGTTGGATGCACACTGTTGTTCTGTGATAAATAATAAGAGGCTCGTTCTTTTCTGATGAGGACTACCTATTTCCAATTACCTTATTCTTATCACTGATCAAGAAAGAATAATCATACAGACACTTATGTTGCAGTATATCTCATATCTGTTAATATTTTTATATATCCAACTTTCCAGTCCAGGTGTTACAGGAATTTTCATAATGTCCTACCTAAAGTTAATGGGGTGGCTCCAGCCTTTTACCTTCCTTTTTACCCCCAAATTCCTCACTTAAATTCACCAAGCAAGAACTCATAGATAAAGTCACAATCTTAACTAAACTGTCTGGTATCTTCAAAATGTTATAAGAATCCTTCTGTTAGTATGGTAGCTGAGCCTATTAAGATAAATGGGCCTTTGAAAATAATTGGAAATTGGACCCAGCTAAAGTATATGTTTGGAGCGTGCGTTTGCTATTGATTCAATATTTTTGGACAGTGTTCAAAGATACATGGCTGTTACTCTGTATGACACTGCATATTTATCTGGCTCAGAAGTTTAAGACTCTTTGGGCAAATTTTCTGATAATAGAGCTGATTATATCTGTAGAGTTCTAAATCACACCTGAAAACGATAGGGGGCTGCCTCGGATAAGGGATTTTCTTAGATTCTGTTCAATATAATCCGGCAGGAAAATCTGTAGCAGAACTACTAACATAAACAAGAATTTTAAAATATGCAAGCTCATAGCCCAAATAGAGAGTAGGTAAACGAGCTGATTAGCTTCAGAGCAACAGTTAACAGATATTTATCCTACAGTAAGAAATGAATAAATATCTAGATCTGTTTTATTGTAATGGTATAGCTAACAAGAGTCAGACAGGAATACTAAAAAAAATTAGCAGCCCTACAGTTAGAAGTCTGAATTTCTATCCAAATAACAAACATTATGGTTAAACCCAAGTCTATTCAACAGAAGTAGCTATCACAAAAAGGCTATCTGCTGCCCAGGGAAGTGGTTGAGGCACCATCCCTGGAGGTGTTCAAAAGATGGGTTGACATGGTGCTGGGGGACGTGGTTTAGTGATGTTTTTTTTGTCAGAGTTAGGTTGATGGTTGGACTAGATGATCTTGAAGGTCCCTTCCAACCTAGATGATTCTATGATTCTATGAGTTAAGTATATGTAAATGGTATTTACTTCACTGTGAATAGCTCAGCACTTCTGAGGATTCATGCCAATACAATGGTGCAACTGATTATAAAACAAATATACGTTACATTAAATAAAGTAAACAAACTTATTTTGAAGTGCTTTTAGACAATGATTTTATCGAAGGAGGTTGCTTATTCTTAGAGGGGAATTAGAAATTGAATATTCAAATTTAAAATTACAGAAACATATATCTGTTTATCGACCAAGGTCAAAGAGACTTTTATTAGGAGCAAGGATATCATGTACACAGATTGAAAATATTTTTAAAACATATTGCATTTTTAATATTAATTCCTTTTTGCTTTTATTGAACTTCCTCCTCACCCCTTTTCTTTACTTTCTTCCCTGTAATCTTCAAGATTTCAAGGCTCCTCACTGAAGATCAGGTATCACATAGTTTTCCTTATTTCACTTTTCAAAACTCAACTGAAATTAGGAATTAAGAATCTGCCCTTGCAACATAAAGGGCCAAATCAACACATAGTCTAAATTGACCTTGCTCCATTGATATTAATGAGGTTAGGCTGATGTGTACTAACTCTCAATTGCCAGATCTTACTTATTTGGTGAAAATAATTTTGCTATCTGCATGCAGGGAATTTGATGGCAAATATCAAAGCAGAGAAAGAGATGGGGGAAAAGGAATGGAAGGAAGAAAGGGAAAAACAGCAGTAGGTTCTTTCCTTTACTGAAATAATTTACATTTCAGGAGCGTGACGTTTTCTTACTTTTTGATCTGATTTTCTATTTGCAGCAAAGTCAATGATGCCAAAAAGAACCCCTTCATATGCTATGCTAGTATCACATCAATCTATACTGGAAAAAGCAAACAAGATCAGCTTTATGCTTATTTTCAGAGATAAACCACAGGGAACTACTGAATCTTGAGGGAAAAAAAGAAAAGAAGCTTCACCAAGAGATACATAGCGCATTATATGTTATATACACAGTATTTTCAAAGTTGTTGCAACACATTTTACTCTAACAGAACTATAAGAACTGTGGGCTGCCTTTCATCTGTCTTTTAGATTTTAATTGGTTTTATGTCTCTTTCCTTTTTACATATATATACATATGCCCATGCATAGATTCATACATACATATGCATACATTCATTTCATTTATAAATGTTGATTATTATTCTTAATAATGCAAAAATTCAAGCAGAGATTTTACTCCTCATAACAGTTCTGAATCATAACTCATCTTTTGGATTAATCTTAATTATATTGTGGTTCTTTGTAAACAGTAAATTACAATATTGTAATAATCATCCTGGCGCTTGATATTTATATCAAAACACTTAAATATAGTGCATTCACATAGACTTACTTCTGTAGTCATATGTTGGGAAACTTGAACCCTGGATTTCTATTGTACTTCTAACATCGTACTGTATGCACGTTGCCAAATAATGGTATTTCATTTCAATGTAAATAAAATACTGTTTATTTGTAATTGGCTATCCAAGAGAAATGAAGAAGATGGAAGCAGAAGCAGCAAGTAGACAAGCAGATGTAGATGTGCATTTGGATACCAGATCTCTGGATAGCAAAGGAGCATACAGTACCCAGCACCTTGAAGATAAATAGCTTGGAAAACACTATTGGGGAAAGAACTGTACTGACTGTGTTGTACCAGATAACAAGATAATACTCTCCAAAAGGGATGCACAGGAGTTCAACGCTTTGAATCACCTCCTGTTCAGAGAAACAGCAGAAGAAGCATGCTGGGCAGTCTTAAAATTTTCTGTATGTCAGTACTACTGAGTCTTTGGAACAGACTCAAGTAATTTATGTGATTGAAGCTAGTTTTGCCTTTGTCTGCAACTGACTGTGAAAACCCAACCAAACAGAAACACAATGGTCATGAAGCCTGGTAAGCAGCAGATACTACCAATGCCAGACTGTAAATGATAAGGTCAAGCGATTTGGCCACTTAAATTTCACAACGGATGGTGATGTACCGGTAACAAATAGATGCTAGAGATTCACAATGGCTTATTCAGCATTCATGTACACTGAATAAAGAGACTTGGAAAAGAAACACACACAATCACAAAAGCCAAGCTGGTAGAAGCACTGATTTGGATAATTGTTATAGATAGATGAATATGACAACTCAATGGGTATGAAAAGCTGGACCCAATGGCAGAAGGTAAGAAAAGATCATAGCATTTACTATGCAGCATAGCTGATGGTGGTACAAGGACAGATTACTCCGTTAATCTCAGGAAAATGGAAGAGGATCTTTTCATTGCTGTGGGAAGATCAAGGTATTAAAATTACATATGTACATATGTCAAGAAGTGAAGACCAATTGCAGGACAGACACAAGAACATTTAAGTAGCTTCTTTTAAGATTGCACATATAACTTCAGAATGTTTGATCCAAGAAAACTTGGCAAATGTTTAAGACCTTCTGTAGTGCTTTGCAAAAAATCAAAATGCTATGTAGTTGAGAACACTTGCTCTGACTTCTGATATGTTTGAGGAAGGCCAGTGATTTCACTGGGGAATCTTATGGATGAAATGAAAGGCACAAATTAGTTGTCCTAACAATCTTCATACTTGATTGGGCTTAAACAATGAAAGGGTGCTTTTTCAAAACTGCATTTGAAAAAAATCTTTTTGCAAGTATCTTGGATGTCAAAAATTGTCGTCATTTTGAAAACACACTCAGGAGAGTGAAACACATTATCCATTTACAAACATATGGCCTGTATTTGAGTTAGAAGGTAACAAAGATGTCATGGGGCTAATACTAGGTGGATTAGTTAAAATAAGAAAACAAGAAAAAGAGCATCAATTACTACTGCTTGGTTCTGGTAGTCTCCCAGAGGCACAGAGTCCAACATTAGGAGAAGGAACAAAAAAATAGTTGAAAAAAGAAGAAAATTCATTGTTTCTAATATTACTACTGCTGCATATTCCTGTCCTTATTTCTTAAAAAGATTATACATAAAAAGTTTGTAGCATTCATTGAAAATAACTGAAATAACTGGATGGGAATTAAGAGTATATAATTATTGTGCTTGCCAATAGTATTTGAAAACAGCACGTGCATCAAAAATTAAAATATTTTGTTGGCCTTCCAGAGTTTTTGCTAAACCTAGTGTGCATTGGAACCTGAGTGAATGACATCCCATTAGTCATCACCATCTTAACATTATGCACTTCATACAGAGCTGGCTTCTGCACAGAGGAAGGAAATTACCAGTACTAACAATGGAAAGAAGATTTATAATGAGCAAATATATAAAAGCTCCAAATAATTATAATATTCACAGCTTGGCAGTGACTTTCTAGGCTATGAAATTACATTTCTTTCAGAAGAATGAAGATTTTACAAGGTTAGTATAAACAAAGGGTAATTGGAAAATCAAATTGTTCTATGTAAGTTATTGTAAGGTCTGGAATAATGGTGATAACATTTTAAAAAGCTTGCTTATGAATCACTGTATTTTTGTTTTGTACATTATTGCAATCAAAAATGCTCCCTTTCAAGTGCTACATGGGAAACATAAATGGCTAAATACAAATACCAGCTTACCCCTGATACTATAAGTTCTCCTCCCAGGTTCTGAACTTCTGCCTTCACCTTGCTGCAGATATTGAGTTGGTGGCAGTAGAGTGCAATGCGCTGAAGGTAGGCTAGCAGATCCTGTTTGCAGGCTGAGTCAGGGCACTATGGACAAAAGAGATATTTGATTAGATGTAGCTGAGTTTACATGATTATAGAGAAGTAATCAGAGGAGATAGTGGCAATGTGTGTGTATTAGGTGGACCCATTTCACTTTGTCTTTACACGTGATACTTGATGAAATTTGAAAATTTAAACTCTACCTTTCATTTAACTCAAGACTTATGACTTGTAACTTGAAGATGCACTATACTTTTGTAAAAAGAAGAAATCTTTCTGTCAGCCACTGATGAAATACAATTAAAATAATATGATTACTATGTTTGTGGGGGAGGATCACTTGTGATATCAGTTTGTACAGAACAGAAGAATCTATAGAGCAGCCAAAAGACCAATTTGACCTGAAACTCCAGGTTGCCTTCCAGGGGTCCAGGTTAAGATACAACATGGACCAGCTAAAGTCCAGATAAATCCAGCTCTGACTGATTACATCCACCCCAATACCAACTCTTGACTTTCTTGCCAGCTTCCCTGGCATTTGTGCAGACCTTCAGAGGACACAGCTCTGCTTCACACTTGGTAGAAGCCAGGTCCCTCACTTGACACGCTAAGGACTCAAGATGCAGAGGTGAGACTGTTTGGGTTTGATATTGACAGATTTGGCAAGCTTATTGTTAATGCATAAATACCCTAATCTGTGCCAGAAGGAAATTATTTACTGAAGTGTAAATGACATATTACAGAGTCACTCAGCAGATGACATCAGTATTGCAGCCCTTCTCAAGAACACAATAAAATAAGATGGTCTCTCTGCATGTCATACTAGAGAGAGGCTATCTACAGCCCTGTTACCATTTTGGGTGCTGTGCATCTCAAATGTGCTCTGATATAGATTACATTAGGTCAAACATGGTAGACTCAGTGAAGGTTTTTTAATCAGTATGACTAGAAAAAGCTTACGTACAATTTATTCATAGTCTTTGGGACTCTTAATAGAAACTGCATCATCCCCCACAATATCAACAGCATAATAAACAACACTCTTGTAGTTAATATTCAAAGTCTTTCCTCAAGAGAACAGACCTCAGTAATTCACTCTGATGAAACATTGCTGAAAGGGTCCATTGCTAACAGCATGTCTCCAATAAATACTCTTTGGGGCCATCCAACAAAGTCTGACTGACAATGTTCTTTGAATGTATAGCTTGGGGAACGAAGATTCTGAATATGTCTTTTTAGCATTGTACAAAGTTTATGCTCAATTTTTGTAAAATATTATCAGAGCACAAAACCTGACAGAATTAAACACACATCAGTCAACAGCATCACAACCTCTGACTTGAGATGGATGCTCTAGACCCAACAGCTAATGCTGGCAAGGAATATATTTACAGTGAAGTAGTAGTGTGTACTGTAGTCTATAACTCTGAAAGCAGTCACTTTGCTTTTTTCTCTCAATTTAAAAGTAACAATAAACAAAGCTGGAGGTTCATTGTGGCTATTAGATTTAATCTACTCTATACTTATGGCAATGCTGTAATACCTCTCTCTCAGACAGTTGCCACATCTTTCAGGCATGAATCCCTAAGAGACCTCTTCTCCCTACCGGTGACAATTTAATACAGAAATATTTACTCTACTCTTGAAGTCTATGAACTGAAAGAAATTAACTTGAAAGAAATACGTCTAGAGAGCTGACAAGTACCTTGAAGCGAATGAAAATGTAAGATCTCTCTCATCAGAACAGTAATTAAAAATGCAACTGTCCATAAAAAGTTTATATTGCATGAGTGTCTCCAAAGTTCTGTAAAATATCATTAAAGTGTAAGCATTAAACAATAACTTGGATCTCATAGTGATTTTACTGTTTATTATTAAAGTGTGCATGTTACAGTCTTCTGAAATTTAAAATGTGACTCAAGCCAATGCACTCTAAGCATAATAAGTCTTTTATGCTTCTTTCTTAAAAATACTTCACCTCTGCAAATATTGTAGACTAGGAATTTCATCAGCTGACAGATGGATTTCTTCTTTCTTATGCTAAAATGAACAGATGCTACATTGGAAGCACTGGAATGGGTTAATTACAGGAAAAATTGCTTGCTGATAACGAAGAAGATCTAAACCCCAAATTTCTCAGGTTATAGAATAATGGGCAGCTTTAGTTTTTTGTCACTCAGGCCCACATTCCTTGGCAGGATGTGTTATACACTATTACATGCTTACTTGAAGAAGAAAAAGGCATATTTATTTTGAAGAGAAAAACTAGAGGCAAGGAATTTATTAGTCCCCATTTCCAGCAAAATTTCTTCTGATGACAATGAAGGGAAAGAAACAAGAAAAAAAACAAGGGAAAAAAGGAAGTTTACAAGGGAAAAAATAGTCAAATTTACAGATTCACAGATTTGACAGAGTTGGAAGGGACCTCTAGAGATCATCTAGTCCAACTCCCCTGCTAAAGCAGGACTGCCTAGAGCACATTACTCAGGACTGCATCAAGGCGGGTCTTGAAAATCTCCAGAGAAGGAGACTCCATGACCTCTCTCGGCAGCCTGTTCTGGGGCTCTGTCACCCTCAACATAAAGAACTTTTTCCTCATATTTGAGTGGAACTTCCTATGTTCCAGCTTATGCCCATTGCCCCTCATCCTATCGCTGGAAACCACTGAAAAGAGTCTGGTTCCATCATCCTTCAACCCACCCTTTAGGAACTTGTAAGCATAGATAAGGTCTCCCCTCAGTCTTCTCTTCTTGAGGCTAAAAAGCCCCGGCTCTTTGAGCCTTTCCTCATAAGAGAGGTGCTCTAATCCCTTAATCATCTTAGTTGCCCTACATTGGACTCTCTCCAGTAGTTCCTTGTCCCTCTTGAACTGGGGAGCCCAGAACTGGACACAGTATTCCAGTTGTGGCCTCACCAGTGCAGAGTAAATGGGGAGAATGACTTCCCTCGACTTGCTGGCCATGCTTCTCCCTATGCAGCCCAGGATTCCATTGGCCTTCTTGGCAACAAGGGCACATTGTTGGCTCATGGAGAGCCTGCCATCCACCAGGACTCCCGGAAGTCCCTTTTCCTCTCCCTTTTCCTCAGAAGTACTTCCCAGAAGATCTACCCCCTAACCTATATTGGTGCCTGGGGTTCTTCCTCCCCAGGTGCAGGACCTTACATTTGCCCTTTTTGAACCTCATT
>JAOXNO010000033.1:44735795-44785164 GCA_028565335.1 Limnodromus scolopaceus | reverse complement strand
AACAAGTTGTTCCATTATTTTCCCAGGGACAGAGGTGAGACTAATTGGCCTGTAGTTCCCTGGGTCCTCCTTCTTGCCTTTTGTAGACTGCTGTGATATTTGCCTAAATCTAAAATTAGCTACTTAGAACCTGGATTTGAAATTTGGCTCTTAACTTTTAATATGATGCTTCCTCTTCCTCTCCAGATGGACAGATAACCCAACCTGAAAGAAATTAGCTGCATAAAGCAAGTTCATCTTTCCAGTTGTGACAGGAATTTGGCAATGGGACTCAGTACACAGATTCTAGAACATGGAGCAGGAGGCTGTAAGGTGAAAGCACAATACTCTGATGCAAAGTAGAAGAAGGAGAGTCAGGAAATCTTGAAAAAGAAAGTGCCATATCAAGGGAAATTGCTGGAAGAACGAGCTGAAAAGAATACAAGGATTCCTTGGCATATGGCAAGGGTAACAGAGCATCCAATTCTCTACTGCTTTGATGACAGCAAATACATCAGTGTAAATCTAATACAACCACCTGGGTCTAGAAGTGAGGCTGTGGAAAAAATTAAGCATTTCTGAGGTTTAGAGAGACTCATTTATGACTTTTCTGTACTGTAAAACCCAAGCTGATTGGTGTAGAAGAAACAACTTATACTCAATAGGTTGATCAGAATCCAGGCAGTGACTTTCAACAGGTAGTCTTCTGCCAAGTAAAGATAACATTTTCCTGCAAAAGGCAAATCATTAATAGAGTTTACTTCATATTTCTGCTCATTTTCTTTTGTTACCTGATCAGCTACTGCCCGTGCCAATTTGTCCATCCTTGATCCCGCCTCTGCAATCTTCTTGGCTGCATTAATAACATCTGATGTATTCTTCAGGGGGCCTTTACCTCTGTGAAATACAATACAATTATGCATAATCTAAATAAATCATGAATGGCAACAGTTCTAGTGATCTCGTTTAGTGTTTGATTTTAAAATAGTAAAACGAATGGCTTCTTATTTTATTACAATTTCACCTTTTAACTACTTTATAGTACAGCTTGATTAGGAAATCAGGTTGCTATATTTCCTCTCTCTTAAAAAATGCCTTACTAGCAATTTAGTCTGACAGCAACTTCAAGCACACGAACTACAGTATATGCATGTTTAAGTGGTCACTAAGCAAACATTCTTTCTGGAATACACAACTATTTCAAAACTATGTTATTCCTAAACCAGTGCTAAATGTTAAGCCTGTCATGTCTAGAGCAAGAATGTCACATTTTAGAAAACATTTTTGTGGAAGTGAGCTGATTACCTCATTTTCCTTTCTTTTTTTTTTTTTTTTCTAATACTATGTGGAGAAAATATAGCTTCAGATAAGACTGATGGAAAATCATAATATGATAAAACTTTTTCTTTTTTTAAAACTAAAATTGAAGACATTTTTTCTAAGCACAACGTAGTATTATTTTTGCTTTTTTTTTCATCTATAACGCCAAGAATAACATACTGAAACAGATTTCCATTTTTATCTTCTTTCCATACTTTCATTTCTACCTTAAACAGATATTGAAATACAGGTATCCCACTTTTGTTGAACTTAAATTGTAGCAAAAATCCTTCATAGTGACCTCATATGCTTCTACATTAATTACATCAGTAGATCTGTCACAAACTCCATACATTTGAAAAATTATTCTATTTTAACACTGTTGAGGTTACAGTCAACCAAAAAGGTGTGAAAGGCTTTGTTCTGTTTTAATGGAATATATTAAACAAGTTTTTATTGAATCAGATGTAGACAGATGTGCACTTTGATTTTATTTTTTTTAATTTACTTCAAATGCGACAGTAGTTTTCTCTCATTGTCATATTACTTCTGTTCTTTTGATGGTAGAAAATGTAATTACAAAACTTTCAATTTGATGTTGAATGTATCAAAGGCTGTCCGTAAGGCTGCAGAACACATTCATATTCTGGGGTGTTGCTTTAGAACATTATTTTTGCATTCCATGAAATGATGGCACTGTTTGGACAGTTTTTCACTCTGCTTTTGGGCAGAAGGATCAGTGACCCAAAGACAATAGAAATACAAAAGTAATTAAGATTCCTCTAAAATAGCGTACTTCACAGGAGCTTCTACACTGTCATTTAGTATACAGGAATGGTGAGTATACTGTAAAAAGAATAGTTGTAGAAGCACAAACTGAGAGAAAAACAAATCTGAGAGAATAATTGCTTGAAAAGAAGTATAGTAGTAATCTATTAAAGCGAGCAAACTTTCTATGTGCATAGTTAAATTTAAAGTGGATAAAATGTTTGCTGTTGCCTATCACCAATTAACTAACTATGCAAATGCAAATAGTCAAGTTATTTGCAAATTTATCATATTTATACAACCACACTCCTATCTATCTATCTATCTGTCTGTCTATCTACCTATCTACCCACCTTTCTATAAGGTACGTTTGAACCCTAGATTGTCAATGCAGAGACTTTCTCCTCTGAAGTGGGTTGAAAGCTCCAGACACAAGGCATGTGATCAGCTGGAGACTAAGAAATCTATTTGAGCATCTCAGTGAGGTGAATAAATGGATGCCTTATTTTAATTATGAAGAAAAACATAAAAATTTTTGTCCAGTTTTGTCTAATCACATTTTGATAAATACCATTTAAACTTTTGAAGTCCCATTAAATATAAACACTGAAAAAACATTAATTAATTATGGTGACCTATAATTCAAAGAACCTTGTCAAATGTTCTCCCTGGTTTGATGACCAACATGACTATATTTAAACAAAATAATTCTGTTTATATTATATCATTAATGAATGGCTTTTGATGCTTTGCAATTAGGAAAGAACAAGACATCAATAGAAAAAAGAAACTAAAGCAAAATAAAATAACTATTTCTGACAGGTTCCAATAAAGTATTAGATCAAACCAGTTTCATTTCATTTGTGTGTTCAAAATGATATAAATAATTTTGCCATTATTTTTGATTGACACAAATTATGTTGAAATGTTGAAAGTTCAGAGGGGCACATGCATTTAGATGGGTACTAAGAGAAATGTCAGTCAAGTGTCTGTAAGGTCACAGACTGTTTTTGCTGCTGAAATTCAAGATGGTCTGCAAATAAAACATGCTTGCAAATAGGACAAAAACTTCATGTGATTAATCCCATTTGGAGAAATATCCAGATCAGTCATGCGTAGAGAACTGTGCAACACATCCCACTATGTATGATGTGTGTTACCTGGTTTTGCATCCCCCAAAACACAGCACATCATCTCAATAGGCTATAAATTGCAACAGAAAGTAAAGATGCAGGATGTCTGAACAAGTCCTCAGCACAGGTTATTTTGTCCTTACCTAGTAAAGTCTGTCATTTCCATCATAATCATGCACATCTGCTTTGCCAACACAATGATGTCATTACCACTGTCATCCCACTTGGCCACCTCTGCATCCAGTTTGCTCTTTTCTTGGTGGAATATCTCTACCTGCTCGGCAATCTTAGCCTTCTCCTCCTGAGGAAGCTGAGCCATGATAGCCTGGAGAAAAAAATGTGAGAAGTTGGGCATTAAAAAAGGAAGATGGAAACGATACATTTCCAGAGGTCCAAATCGTATGCCCAACTTCTAGTTTCTTTTTAAGGGAGTTGAGGATGCAAAGCAAAATCCAGTAGACATTTGATTTCTGTTAGGACAAGCAAAAACAAATCCACAGGATGTTTATAGCTCTTCTTAAACCTTCAATGATTTAAAAATTATATATGTGATGCCATGATACATAGATTATTCACCAGTCAATGCAGGAAGATTAAAGAAAAATCATGTTAAATAAGAACTTTTAGGAAGACCAAAATGAATGACATCTCTGGGAAAAGGCAGACTGAATTGCCAGTATCTCCCTAAATCTCGTTTTCTGTCAGAAGAAGAGGTTTTCTGCTTAACCCAATGCTAAAATAAACTATGACATGTAAGATAATACATTTGAAGTGAATTGTAATGAATGTACCTTTCACTATTTAGTGGTCTAATTGTCTCTTGGAAGATATGCAAAAATGCACTATACAGGTTGATATTAATCTGCCTCAACATTATCAACAAAGCAGAAAGTTCCCCCCCCCCAAAAAAAAAGAAAAAAGAAAACCCTACAGAATTATAATAATTTCTTTTAGAGATCAAATGGACACTTCCAATAATGCTTTCCAAGTTGAGCTACTATTTGGCTTTGGGGGTTCTGAAGACCACATTATGTATTTAATTGGGTGTGACACATATTTAAGTGTCATTACATTTTGTCTTGTTTATGTCACTTTCAATCAGCTGAAGTCTTTCTCTACATACTCTTAAAATGCTCTTGGCTTTTAAAAATTCATAATTGACCTTTTCCTAAACTGAGATTAAAAAAGGTTATATACAGTAGATCAGAGAAGGAGAAATTTGCAAGTTAATCAAATTAAAATTCAACACATGAGTTTTAATTAGGCCTTATCAATGTAACTCAGCAGTTTCAAATATTAGCATATTATTCTTCCCAAGAAAATTAAGTTTAAGTCAAGCTCGTAAATAAATATATAAAATACACATAAAACACTTGAACAGATGAATTAATAGAAATTAAGAGAATGTGACAGGAGTAGTAAAATTTGGAGTGTTGATCTATATGTCTTGTATAGCTTTTTTTCTGTGGACAGCTTCACCTGTCCACGCTAAAACACTGGTATACAGTGTTCTAATATTTCTATTCCAGCTGCTGATGTGTTTTCAAAGAAGCTATATCCTATAGCAAATGCAGCTCATATATTCAAGTTTTATTTCTATTGAAGACCAACACAAGTCTTTCTACTGAAATACTAATACCTTTAAACGAGTAAGCATATTGAACAAATCCATTACATTCCACAAATAAAAATCCAGCTTTTCTACAGAAAAGGTTCATATAAGATGTTATTCTGCTTAGCAGACTCATTTCAATGAGTCACTCAAGACTGTGGAATGAGTGGCTTCTGCTTATGTTTTCATTTTAGGTTTTCATAGTTTGTTGCTTCTTGTGACATATTGCATCCTACATTATTCAGGAATGGGACCGTCTTTATAATATATTATGTGTATATAGTGTATAGCTGATCAAAGCAGAACGTTTTAAGTGCAGCAGTGATAATAACCATAATAAATGTAATAGAATTTAAGAATCCTAAGTCCCTAGGAGAACTAGACTCTTAATAAAAATATTGCTGCAATCTTTACTTGGTTTTCAGATTAAGAAATGATGATATGCTACTCAATCAGAGATACAACCAAAAAAAAAAACCGACTATGAAATAACTGCATTGTATTTCAATATTTTTACTGTACCTGAGACTTACTTTAGTAGTCAATTCTTCAAATAGGTCAAACTGGTATTGATGCTCTTTAAAATATAAAAATCTCCCAAAGACAGTAAACTGTGTCCAGAACAGTTCTATCATTGTTCTCAGGATAAGGTATCCAGGTGCCATTCTGGAATTTTCCTGACTGCATAGTTTTCAATGCCAGTTCCTAGTCACCCAACTCTCTAGGATGGGAACTACAATCCATTTGCTCTTCTTCTTGGTGATAATGATACATATGATATGTCCTTGATATGCAAGGACATTTTTTTTTTTCTCCTTGGGATGTAGTGATAGAAACCCAGCTTTTCTGATACATGGTATGCTTTATTTACAATCTGTAGTCAATATTCAGGGAAATTAATTTAAGACAAAAAGAAACCTCTGCTCAACCTCAAGCCCTAACCTACTGTGGGTCTTCCTACAGCAAGTTAAAACTCCTCCTTCCTGGTCCTCTTAAGTGATCTTTCAAAGCACTGTTGTCTTTTGTTCTTCAGGTTCTCAGTCCTACAGATCCTCTTCTAGAATTCAAGCTAAGAAGTCACTATTTCAGTTACCGGCTTTTGCTACAGTGTTTGAGTGTGCATGGGAAGAATTCTGCTCATTTAGTCCATTACTTCACTTTAGCAGTTATCAGAAGAAACTGCAGACCTGTGCAAAACAGCCATGAAAATCATTCAGGTAATTCCTAGTTCTCCACTGGTTCTCTGCTGGAAAATTTTAAGACTTTTATTTAAACTCTCTTTCCAGTCAAATATATTTGCCCCCAAAATTATATTCTGATTTTTATTTTTATTGTTAATAATCTGATCTGAGCAGCCTATTTAGTAAAACGTGAACATTCATGTGTTAACAAACTTCACTTCTCTAGCACCCGTGACCCCCGAAGCACTCATCAGGTTAATTTGCAATCCCTGTGCACAAGCTGAGGTCGCAAATCACAATGATTCGAGTTTATCATGATGTAATTACCCTTGTAAAATTACATTTACTCAGTAACAAATGTCTTCAATTACAATTAAATTACAGGGACTACTCAGTAGCTTAAGCAGATCTTCTTGACAGGTTTGCACACTGGGAAACATGACTAAAGTAAGATTTCTCCGGATACAGCACACGGTGCCTTGATAGGATTTTATTTTTTTTTTTTTAATTTGCTGACTCCTACGGTTTCAGCACATTCTAAACCTGCAAGGCCTTCCACGGCACTAGCTGGAGCAAATGGCTAATACAAGGCATCACATAAGCCTAAGGTTACTCAGTAGTCAGTGCTTTTCAAATAGGTCAGACATGAAAAAAACTTTAAACATCCAGATCAACTTATTCCCATCTTTTTAAGTGACCCTGAAGATTTTAAATCACTGTATTTTCTTCCCAAAGCACAGCTTTTTATTTGTAGCTATACAGACGCTTAATGTAGTATGTGGGTTTTATACTCACCCTTGCACTCTGGCCAGCAATAAGCTGGTCATCTTCAGTCTGAACACTTGTTCGGCTGCGAACATCATAATCTTCCTGCTCAAAGTCTGAATCATCCTCTAGCTCTTCAGGGGTCTAGAGAGAGAAAGCAAAAGAGAGGAGATGACAAGCTTATAAAGGATACAGACAAAGTCCTATGTACAGTAAGTTCTTATTTCAATGACTACGTGCCCAGGAAATGCTGTTTCTCTTTCCTTTTAAATTAACTAGTCTTCTCAGGCAGTCAAGAACTGAAATTGATTTGTCTTAAAAATTAAGTTGTTTCAACTCTAGTTTTCTTTACAAATAGTATTTATCATTACCTTGCTGCAATTTTTCCTTGGTAACATGATGAATGCAGTTCAAGGAACAAATACCCTTTGGAAACACTAACAACCAGAATTCAGTATTTCAAAATAATACTATTTTATACATAAACGGACACCAATACTATTACATTAATGGAATCTCCAAGTAATCTTCAAAAGAGAAGTAAATGGGAAAAAGTAACAAACATTCTGGAAGAAAAAGTTATGAAAACAAGTAAGAGATTTACCCTTGAAAGAAAACATAAATGATGTCAGCTGGTTTTGGAAGAAATGTAAAGTTTATCATCTGCTTTATCTTGTTGGTTCACATAGTTGTTTTCAGGTACAGAACTTTGGAATTTGCCTCATCCCCTAAACTGAAACCACATTATCTCCATTGCTGGTGCTATGAATGGCGTGAGGGTCTCTGGGCAGATTGATTAAATCTAGTTACATGTATGCTGGCTTCAGGTTGTTTAAAATGTTGGAGGGAAGGAGAAAAAAGATAACTGACGGATTTCTTTATTTGTTTTTTTATCCTTCTTGCAAAAAATTAGGAGCAAAAAAATTTCCTTATGTTTATACAGAGAGACAGCCTACTATAAAATCACTATTTAGTACTATATTTAACATAGACGGTGCAAAACCAGAAATAGTCATTAGAAGGAAGATTTTGTTCCATTTTGTGCTTTAATAGCATCTAGTACAACAATCTGGCCACAAGTAACTTCTGTAGGTACAATACATGATAGTGGTAATAGAAAAAGAAGATCAGAGTAACTGTGCAGAGAAATCCTCACCTTGCTGGATACCCATATGCCTCAGTGTTAACCTAAAGGGCCAACCATTGCAGAAGAAATCATCAATGCTGACATTTCATACATGGAGACGTCAAGTTTGCTAGCAGAGGTGCTAATCATTGCCAGTTGTCATTACAGCTCTGCCTTGAAGATGCTCAGTCACTAGGATCTGGTCCAAACCCTCTAACATAATGCAGAGAAGTCTTTTGGCGATATTTATACTACAGCCTGGTTTCCAACATGAAGTGCACATCACTGTTTGTAACAGAAAATCAGCCGCTTTGCTAGCTACATGGTGAAGTGCACATGATGAGGAGAAAAAAACACAGTCATATTCATTTGGCTTGAAGAGTATGAATTAAATAAATCTT
Organism: Limnodromus scolopaceus; assembly: GCA_028565335.1. Lineage (NCBI taxonomy): Eukaryota > Metazoa > Chordata > Aves > Charadriiformes > Scolopacidae > Limnodromus > Limnodromus scolopaceus. The sequence goes on along the minus strand of JAOXNO010000033.1, from coordinate 44,776,879 downwards.
TTGATGCTGAGCACTGGAGGAAGAAATAACCAAGTGTGACAGTATGGTAATGAAACTCAGGCTGCATCTCTGAAGAGATGCATGTACAAATGGTGTATATAACAGGATAGATAGGAGGTGAACTTTAGGTGAAAAAATGAATTTACCTTTCTCTACTGCCACAGGAGAAAAAGAAAGTTCAGTACCCATCATTATAATGTCCAATGGTCTTGCTTTCCAGTTGCCTTTAATCGCTTTATTGTCTCTGCTGAACTGCCTGAGGGCAGCATCCAGCTACTAAGAGAATCATACAATTCCCTGAGCAAAAAAGAGTATTCCCTATCGTAGGGCTCAGCTTTTCATCTGTCTAGGCTTTGCTGTGAAGAACAGGAACAGGGTGGAGAGTTTCAACCCCTTCTTCATAAACAGGCTGGCTATTGCCCATCCTCCAAGTGCAGTGCAATTGCACTAGACAGTTGCGCTGGTAATTGTAAAACCAGTACCCTTTTACCCCACAAGTATACTCTTCTTTGTTTTTTCTGTCTCCACTTTTATAAATATGACTATAAAAGACAATGTGCAGCCCTTTCCCAAGCTTTCATAGTCACACTGCAGTAAAGCAAGGCGTAATATTTTGAGTATTACATCTCAACACTGTAACCAGTAAGGACATGAGGATGCTTCTTAAAAAGCTAAAATATTCTGAAAATTCTGTTTTGGTTATTTACTCTTAAAGAAACATTTAGAAAAAACATATTGCTGTTACTGCCTGACGTTCACAATCTCAAAATTTGTGGCCTTTAAAAGATTGAAACTTAATGGGAATAGACATTGAACTTCAAGAAAATCTAGTGCAAACCGAAAGGACAAGTTTATGCAACTGTTAATAATATACTACAAGCATAAGAAATCTCGCTATTTCCCCCCTGTACAAGTGAGATCTAATTCAAAAATAACTTTCAGATTCACTTTTTTAAAGTTTCAAGTGTGGTGAATTTAACACCTTCATTTTACACCAAAAATAACTGCAATTTTCATTAAGATGAAGAACAGTAGTTAACTATTATCTGTATCCTGACATTTCAAACATTTTACATGCTTTTCACTCTTGCAGTGTTGCTTTGTTTCATCTCATCTCTTGAAGGTGCAGCCCATATATAATAGGATCTCCTATTTGTTTCAACACAAAAGTATAAAAAAAGAAATATATTGAAGTGCATGACTTAAGGATTTTTATTCTTGGCAGGGCCTTCTAAACATACCATAAAAAATCTAACTTTTGTGCACAACTAACAGGACCTTGGTATTTAAAACCCAGTTAACAAGACAACAAAGTCTGGAACTTAATTTATCTGAGCTGGAAGACAGAAGGACTGAATCAGTCTTGCAGACAGCAGAACCTATGGTCACACAGACATAGAAAATATGGATTTGAGATTGGAGACAGCTTCCAAACAAAACTCTGACAACCACCAGTGGTAGGAGAATCTAGAGTAAGTTTCAAAACTAATAAATTTTATTAACTCATTGATTTCAGCAGAAAAATGGATGATTTTCATAATTTTTTGTCTGTCTATTCTGTAGCACAGGCCCTAAGACTTCCTAGGATGAATTTTTTTCAAATACAGTATCTCTACTACACATAGAGTATATTCGTCATTTCATTCATCTAAATCAGATGAATTCCCTCAGTGAAGAGGACTCCTTCACAATCCCAGATAAATCAACAATTACACCAAGTCAAGCTAACCTTGTAACAAGAGGAAAGAAAAACTGACAAGATATTACCCTGTTTTTTCAGCATGAAAATACCCTCTAATTCTAAAAGCTAAGGAGAAAAAAAAGCCTTTATATATGCATTTCTATTCAACTCCATGCTATTCTATACATTTGTTTTTGTATAAAGGCAGTTGCAGCCTGAGTGACTCAGGTGTTGCAAGCAGCATCTGAGTGGCAAACACAGAGAACCTCTCTCACAGCAGGTCTTCAGCTGTTTAATGATTTACAGTAAAATCTAGCACTCTAATTTCAACCTGAGAAGCAACAGGCAGTCAATGTAGGCAAGGGAAACCCATTACATCCTTTGGAGATAGGCTATTTAAAAAGATGATGGCATTCTGCACCAAGTCTAGTTTTACAGAGGATCTGAGATGTAGCAGCACTTTGGATTTCACTACAGTGGTCTACCACTATTAAGTGATATGAACAATTACTGCCTGAAAATAATTGTTTGTGTCAGATGCTCTAAAAAAGTTTCCTTTTTTTAATTAATTCTGCAAGAAGTTTTATAACTTGAATTAAAGGGGTGCATGAGCTTTCATAATACTTTCCACTTGAATGTGAGATGTCCAGATGGGAACGCTAGAGTGTCTCAAATTGAAACTAATTTTGTTTTCTACAGAAAATAAGGTTCTGATTCAGTAAACGCTGGTCTGTACAAGTTTATATAAGTGGATTTTCCCAGTTAACTCACAAGGATAATATGCTTTAGTTCTCTGCCTGAGTAAGGAGCGCTACATTTAGCTCTATAAATAAGTTAACTGAATGCAAAAATACATCTTCCTAATCTGGGTAAGCAGAATTCATTAACTCATATCATACAAGAAGCAGAAAGTGGTAGTGATACAATGGCAAAAGTAACCTGGGATGTTTCTCAGGAGACCACAAAGCCTGCATGCTGATCAGCTTTCTAAGCTAGTGGTTAATATAACATTAAGACAGCAATGAAATAAGTGACTGTACCTCCAGAATTCAAAATGGTGCTTTGTGCTTAGCAGAAACATCTCAGCCAGTCTCACAGCAGCCTCCCTGGGACAACTGTGGTGTACAGGGGGTGCTGGAAACCAGAACTCTGGGAAAGGGGTAGGACAAGGGGTAAACTAAAAGAGCACAGATTCAGGTCAGATATAAGGAAGAAATTTTTTACAATGACGGTGGTGAAACGCTGGAACAGGTTGCCCAGAGAGGTGGTAGGTGCCCCATCCCTGGAAATGTTCAAGGTCAGGTTGGACCTCGGGGTCTAGTTGAAGATGTCCCTGTTCATTGTAGGGGGGCCTTTAAAGGTCCTTTCCAATCCAAGCTATTCTATGAAAGTGTGGGTCTACACCAGATCCCACCTGTTGATTGTGTCTCATGAAACAGTTTAAAATAACTCGTGAGACACTGTAAACATTAAAATATGCTTAGAAACATGCTGTTACTGAAAACCACAGTTACAGACTAAGGAACTAGATAATCAAAGGAAAAATGGAGATCATTTACTATGCAGGTGTCTTGTTTCCATCACAGTCCAGAAGAGTTGCAAATACCCTGATGTTGCACACTCAGAAAGAAGGACAGGTCTGCCCCCACCACCAATCATGACTATAATTCAGACTATCCCAGATCAGCACCAGGTATGGGAATTAAATTTATGTTTCATGGTTATAAAAGTAAGCCTATCAAAAGCTTTTCTCTTACATAGTAACAAATGACTAAAATGAAGATATTTTGGAGTGTCCCAAGTGCCTGAAGTCCTACATCAGTGCCTTACTAGACTCATAACCACAAGTGTAAGTTACTTCTTTGCTCAAAGGGATGAGATGTTGTTTTAGCACTGTTATTTGCTTCATAAATTTTCTCCATAATTTTCACTGTGGCTTTATTTATATATGGTGTTCACTGGAGGTGAAGGTAAGTTGGGTTTCAAACAAGTTTCTCTTGCTAAAGAGATGTCCGAAACAGGTTTGGTTTGCTGGGTTTTTTAAAAAATCTTTGACTGTAGACTACATTGAAAAGTAAGACACACATCTACTGTCACAATAATTATGTTGTTGTGGGCTTTTTTCTATTTATTTGGTTTGTTTTTTTAAAAGATGCCTATGCAAATTGAATCAACTGGTTAGTCAATGCTGAAATGACACATCCTTTACCTCAGTAAACATTCAAAACCATCCCTGCAGAGGCTCACTGGAGCAGCAAGATAATTTATTCATTCATTTAGATTTTAACCAGATTTTCCTCGTATCCTAGGCAGCACACATACATTAAGGAAAAACAAACAAACAAATAAACAAACAAACAAACCCCCAAAATAAGTCCACAAAACCCAACAAAAATCTACACAAACTTTGAAGATCTTAACAAATTAATGTTATTACTACAGACACAGTAATGAAATTTGCATCACTTGGCAGTTGTGATCAAATCTTCTCCTAGGTGATTAACAAATTAATTGTGGTTAAAATTCCCTCATTTCTTTACTTACAAACTCTTTTTTTGCTCCACATACTTTGGTTTCATGCTTGCTTCAGTGTCAAGCTTTTCTGGCTTATTATGAAATAAAGTTGATTCTGAGATGCTTTTATATTCCTCTCGCCCAATGTGATACTTTCCTGTAAGTCCCATCATCTATTTTCCAGGTGCCTTACATACCCTTATCATCAGAACAGCTTTCCTGATGTCACGAACTCCATCATAAACCAAGCGGGAGGCATCTATGAACTCATTCTCTTCAAATGGCTGTGGGACATTCGCACTCAAAGCTTCAATGGCAACTTCAACTTGTTCAGCAAAACGTGGCATAACTAGATTAAACAAAATGAAAGGCAGTAAGATTAGACTCCTTCTTTCATTTTCCTCCTTCCCTTGGGCATAAATACTTCCCAGCAGACATGGTACATACTCTCGGTACAATTTCAAGATCCAGGAAGGCTCATGGGATGAGTCTGTACCAGCTCTGCATGTGTCAAGCTCTGGCACATTTTCTGCCAGCACAAAAATAGCCATCTTCATATTCTCTCCTCCAATTGTACAACAAAGAAAGCAAAACTTCCTTTAAAAAGTGTGATTTACTAACTTTTAAAAGACTGCAATATATCTGAATTATCAGTAAAGTACTTTTAAAACCTTTAAAAGTTGGAATGAAGGCAGTAAGCATTTATATCGAGTGATCAAAGCAAAATGTAGACATTATGACTACTAGTTTAGATAACTAACTTCAGTCTAGCTCATGTTGAATAATAATAATTGTATAAGAGACAAAACATGTTTAAAATGCAAAATCTAGCAAATTACTTTGGTGAAGGCACATAAACAGACATTCTATCATCATGTATATAACAAAAAATAACCATAGATGTAACATAGTGGTATTATAAACCGTGTTATGTCCTTCATTAATACATATCTTAAATAAATTATTTACTTATATAAATAGTTTAAAGGCATTCCTTGAAGTAACCAGAGGCTTTTCTTCAAATTTTATACAGGATTCCTCTGAAAGTATAATTTTCTCCATATCACATATGCTGAAAGATAAATGTTCCCTAAATCAGTCCCCTAACAACTTAAACCAAATCCTACAAAGAGAAACACGAACAACATCAGGTCCCATTAATTATAATGCATCTATATTCCTGTACTTATTTACTCCTATTCTTCAATATTTTAACATTAATATTGGAGGACTGGGCTCACATATACCACAGGACAAATAGGATCAATGCTTCATTAGAAGCCTGTAGACAAAAAATCCATTGCGATTAATTCTTACAATTTTAAAGGAACTTGGGTCAAGCTTAAGATTTATAGATAGCCGTCTTTTCATTATATTCATGTAATTTTTATTATTTGTCACCCTGTAGCACCTAGGTATCCAAATCACGTACCATTGGCTTTATTATTTTGGCATTATAATTGGATGAACAGGAAAAGATGATTTCTAATTCAGACAGTTGCCTTTTTTGTTATACTATTATCTTTCTTTACCATCTTTTCCCTAGACCCTGTTTTTAATACACTTTTTGGTAGCCTGATGAATAAAAAGAGGAATTTCCAGTGTCATTTTCATCAAGTACAGTGATAATCTTCCATAGGAAGTAAACTGTCACTGTGGCAGGAAACCACATTTTCTTCCTGACTGAATGTCCTTATATATATCTTACTCATAATGAAAACTATGTTTTATGCATCTTATTAAGTATCTGATCTAAAGTAAAACCATGAACAAAATGATTCAAACCTAGTTTTTGAAGACCAACTGGCAGCAGCTATGAGCCAACCTTTCTGTTTCTGGCATGTATGTATTACTCACTGGATGTTAAAGTGGAACTCTTTAAAGAGATATATCTATTCCAATTTTGTTTATTCTGCCTAAATATATATACAAACATATATATGTTTGTTCATGAACACAGATGAAAGAAAAGAATTATATCTTTTATGCAGATAATGTTCTGTAAGTGCAATAAGTGCTTGTGATATATTGGAGAAAACAGGAAAAATTGACAGCAACAATATACATAAATAAAATAAACATTAACAAAACATTGCTAGACAGAAGGGAAACATTTTAAGTAGAAAAGGAGTTTGAGAGCTGAAGTTTTGGAAAGAGTAATAATAAATGCATATATCAAATTATCTTAATTAATGGAACACTTGAAAGTGTAGTAGGAGACTAATATGATTGCATAAGGAAGTCTCTGGTCTGAAAATCAAAAAGCAATCACTAAAAATACAATGAAAACAAGTAAACGTAAAGAAAAATAATAATAAAATAGGGTCATAGGGATAAAGTAAGTAAAGCTAAAGATGCAAAAATGGCAATGGGAAAGCAGGCAAAGAACCCTCATATTTAGGGTCCTTAAGTTTCTTTCTCAAATTTCCTAAATAGCAGAGGTGGTCAGGTATTTAGCATAATAAATAGCAAGTGAAACAGACCTGAATTGGGAAAGGGCAGTTTGGAGAACATCTGCATACACATAAAGAAATATATCTATTAAATATGTCTTCAATTAACAGAGCATATTTATCAAAAATTTACTATGCAGTTCTTAAAAAAATAATCAAAGCAATTTCTGAACCATCTTTAAGCATGCAAGAAAACCAGTAACTGTGAAAATTCCAGGGATTTAGAAAAATAAAAAGAAGCAAATAACTATTTTTATAAAGGTAGAGAAGAAAAGAAGAAAAAAATATAGGATACTCAGCTTAATTTCACTACCCAGAAAGAAAATGAAACATGATGTAAAGCAATTAAGGTTTAATTACCTTGTAAATAATGAGCAGATGCCGGAGAGGCAACAGATTTGTCAAAATAGCTTGCACCAAGCTATTACAATATTTTTCTTGACAGGGCAGCTAACTAGTAGGTTGGGAGAAGCAGTAGATATGATACAGCTTGATTTCTGTTAAGATTTTTAACATGTCCACAAACGACATTCTTAGAAACAAAGCAAGGGAAATGTAAATTAAATTATTATAAAGGTGGACATGGAACTCATGAGAAAAAACATCTCAAAAAAAAAAATTACCTGTGGTACGTTCCCATACCAGAAAGACAAGTCCCATGGATTTTTGCAACATGTCTAACAATGTGATGCTATTGTAAAAAATGGCAACGGTCAATCTGGAATTATTAGAATATATGCAAAAAGACCTGAGAGAAGATACTGTGACGTTGCACAGTGAGGCTCTAGTTGGAGTACTGTGCCCGTTTTTGGAGGTCCAGATGAAAATTTTTGTAGCATGTCTACAAGAAAGATGCTAAAATTTTTTTTTAAAAAAACACATATTTTGTGGTTCTATCCAGACATATATTTCTATGCTTCATTAACATAATTTAGTCCATACTCTTTATCTAGAAATTATTTCTGAATCATGTTTAAGAGAGTCAAATGAAGGAATTAGGAATTTCTGCCAACTCCTTAAGGAAATTGTTTATAGCCTGAGAGATTTCGCCAGATCAGCCAATGAAGACTTATACCAATAATCTAGATTGAAGACCCACAGGTAATTTTTCTCACTGTGCCACTAGAAAGATGCCAGCAATCATGACTCCATTTGTAGATTGGAGTAGTAGATTCTTAAGCATCAGGCCACAGGGATGAGATGCAAATTTACATTTTGTTCATTTTGGTGATCATGAGGCACTTGTTTTTGACCACATGGATTACCACGGGTAGTGCTAATCGGATGTGAAATATTCTTGCAACAATTTTGACCTTGCAGACCTGGATAGAGTTTAGTCCTTAATTTACATGTTTATACATGAACATTATCTACTGTTTCAAAATGGAAATAGCTAATAAACTATGTTATGAATTGCTTGCTTTCTAATTGCATTTTTACATGATGGTCATTTTTGATTAGACAAGAAAGAAAAAACATTTTAAACTAATGAGATGCTATTACTAATAGTTTCTCTGAACATATGCTGTCAGTGAATTTTTTGGAAATTGAGTTAAGAACTGTATTATTCTCCAGTTAAGGTTATTGGGCCATGTTTGAGAAGCTCCATGACAGTGATGTATGCGGAAATATCTAACTCAGTTGCACCCACAAAACCTCCAGTCTTTTTTATTTGTATTTACTACACAAAGGATTCTCTTATGCTGACAGTGAAATAGCTACAAGCAAAACTCAGGCAGAGGCATAAAATCTGTATCTAGAGTTGAAACTTGTAAATGCGTCAGTTAGAGGATTATTCATTTCTTACATACAGAGAGATTTGCTATGAATTTCAAATTTAGAAGCAAATCAATACTTTGAGGGAAAAATTAAATATTGGTTTCACAGTTTGAGCTGTGGTCTTGAAAACAGTTATGCATACAGTTAGACTGAAAAATATGATCCATTAACATCTCTCTTTTTAACTGTATGAATTAATTAGGCACCTGCATAAATGTTGGCAGAATCAGGTCCCGAGTTAATAGCAACACTTCTAATTTACTGACATAGTCATTCTAACAAATAAAGATTTTAAAGCCTTTCTGTAGATGAGTTTTCAATGGCACTGAAAGTAAGATCACTGCCAACAAAATCTAGACTAAACTGTTGCTGGAGAAAAACTGAGAGACAACAAAGATAAAATTACTTCAACTGATTAACTTGTTTGTTTGTTTTTTTGTTTTTTACTGTCAGCATAATAGAAAACTAGCACACTACCATGGGTGAATTCATGCCTTGATACAACTTGTATTTTCTTGTGAACCACCCTGCCCACACAGAAAGTATTTTCTCTAGAGCTTTTCTGTATTACTTGTGAACCACCCATATCACCTAGATATTAAAATGATCAAGTAACTATCAATTTTCTAAAAATATATTCTCTACTGACTTTTCTTCTGTGGTAATAGTTTGTACTGCAATGTTTGTGCTTAAAAACACAGCCACCAAATTTGTTTAGTTATATGGGAACAATAGGATCACTGATAGAAGGGAAATGTTAGGTTACATAATTACATTATTGAGATAAAAAACCATAAAAATGGTTGGGCTTTATTGTTTAAAGCATTAGAATATGAAGTTTCATTACCTACAAGATTAAGTGAATGCCTGTCTAATTTTATGCACTGTTATCACCTTATTATTTAGGAACTTGAATTCCTCACAAACTTAAGTATATGCAAATTTTCAGTAAACTAGAAAGGTAGAACTGAGACACATAAAAACAATAAAAGTCAAGGTTCCTCCAGGTACACAGGTTTCTAATTTTTAGTGGTATCGGTGGGAGTTAGGATCCTTGGCCTGGTTTCATCTTACTTCATATATCTGAAAGTTAGAAATCTGTGCTTCCCTATACCAAATGGAGAGCAATAGATGTTTCCATTAGACAATTAATCATACCTACTTTAAGAAAGCATTTCAAGTTCAGCTTAATAAAATTCTGATATTCCTCTGCCCATGGAACACAGAGGAAGGACAGGTTACTGGCTTTGAACAGATGTCTGCTTTGGGCAACCAAGTTTAGGCATAAATAAATCCCATTCATGAACCAAATCCTAGAACAATTTTGGCTCTAAATCAGAAGGGTGCCCTGGAGGCTAGTGGCTGAGCAGGAAGTGGCTGCTTTCTATCCAAACCTCACTAGAACTGAAAGGTTCCCAAATGTCTCAGCTTTGGAACACTTTTTCTAGCCAGCAGATTATTTTTGAATGGCATTAGCTGAGCTATTTCTTAGAACTTCATTTTAGAGACAAACACCTACTAGACTCTTTCTAGTATCCAGGGGTTTGCACCCATGAGAATCACCCTTCCCAAAGACCAGAGGTTATTCTCTGGAACCAGACTGTTCTCAGACAAATGAGATGCTTGAGCTCCAGAGAAATGACTGATCTCATATACCCCACTGTATTCAGCTTTGCCCTCCAGCTAGCTCTTGGTAACTCTGCGCTCATTTAAGCATTTGTAGTTGTCCCTTGGAAATTTGATTTTCCCTATGCCATGGTCATAGAGACTAGACATATAATTTTAGGTGCCAATCACCTGGTTGAAATTACCCTTAAATGGCTGTAAAAATCTGGTCTGATTTAGGCAAGATTATTCAAGAATGACATGGCAGTCCCATGGATCCCTGAAAATCTCACACAGAGAATCTGTGCTTATACTAAACATCACTGTTGTGTAAGTCACATAAATCAACAAAATTATCCAAAATGACTGGCAGTATTGTAAGCTAAGGGTTATCAGGGAAGACTAATGAAGAAAAAATCCATGAATGACCCACTATATTAAAAAAAAATTACACTCTCTTAGGAAAAAACCCAACCTCATACCATCTCATATCATAGTTTACAACAATTCTGTCGTGATTATTATATTGCTAATTAAAAAGAAAAAGTTTTATAAAGCTCTACTGAAAAATTAAACAATATATAACAGTATTAGACAAAGCGGTTTTCCAAAATGCAGATTTGATTTAAGTATTTTGTTGCTTAGGTAGATGTATGCTTCTATGTATCTTCGTCACGCACATTGTACATGTATACACATTTATATGCATACATATATAGATAATATATACATATATTTATAATATTTTGGTTGCTATGGATGAAGAAATGACCATATGTAATTATGTCTGTGTTTTACATCACTGGATTGGGTTTTCAGAGTTGTGTGCTTAGAGAACCAGTGACTGATTTCTGTTACAGCTAAAAACTCATAAGTGAAAATGTGAATCCTCATCAGTTCTGGATATCAAACCCTATGCATCTCACATTGGTCACACAGCAAAGAGGAAAAGCAGAAATAGGGTAAAATTTGCACAGTGATGGTTTAAGTGCTATGGCATAGAAAAGGATGAAACAACGCTGTCCAAACCACAAGAGAATCCTTTCTCTTCTTGCTGTTTTACCGATTCACTTTTCCCCCAATGAAATAGTTAAAGGATAGATGTAAAATAATGAAACCACGTACCCTATAGCATTTTGCAGTAAACACAAGACTTTCAGGAAGAATCAGCCTTCGCTGCCAGTACACTGCATCACCGGTTTAGCCACAGACAATAAAACCAATGTTCTCAGGGTGCCTTGAATTTATGGCCAAGTCCTGACCCTTTGGCCCATATGTGTTAAATAAGTCTGGCGCTTCACAGAAAGCTCTCGCTTCATCTGTGGGTATATGTAACTATGCGGTATAGACCTGGTAATGCAACGCTTTCAGGAAACATTGGATTTGGTCATGTGCAGTACAGGTGAGCTGTACATTATAGACATTAATGTGATGTCTTGAGTTAAACTACCAAGTATTGGGAGATATGGACACATAGAAAAAGACCCAAACCTTCAAACTTTTTACTGATTGAACTGTCATTCGCAGAAAAGGAGAGAACCAAGATAAGTGGTGTCTGCAGGGAGGTGCTTCATGGCCAGCATAGTAGGCAATCATGTAACAAAAGGGTACATCACAAAGAGTACAAGGAAGGATAACAAATGATGGCTGCAGGGACATATGTGTCTCACCAATTTCAGATGTCTCCCTCATTCTCCTGCCTACTTGTGCAAATAAAGACTGCATACAGTGAGTACCCCCACAATCCTATTTCTACTAAATGGAACTCCCTTCAATCTAATATTTCAAGTAAAATCTAGCTGCAACTCTTCAAAAAATCCCCTCAAGAAAACTGTTGCATGCTCTTGAACTCAAAATGACTTATATAACACAAGCAAAACACCCTTTCTGGCTTTAGTTGTAAGTTTGTGTATATCCATACATAGATGTGTGTAGGCAAGGGGATGCGAGGAATGACAGTATTTTTATTTTAAAAGACTATTTTACAATTCACATTTATATTCACAAAACATTCTGTTGCAGCTTTTCAACATTCACTGATTTTTCTGTCTATATTTCCTAGATTCGGTATACATTTTTTTCTACCTCCACAACTATCCTCCTTACTTTAAAAAATATCTCATAAGAACACAAGATTTGAATAGCAACCAAGTAATAACGGTTTATGAAAATGGACATTTCTATTATACTAACCTACTATTCATTATCTAAGGTGTCTGGCACATTAAAATAGATAATCCTAGTCTTTTTAAAATCTCTTGGAGTTAATTTGTCTCCAAATCCCCACATTTCTTTAATTTTGTCATCCTTATCTTGACCTTCTTCCATTTCTGGAAGATACATAGGTTGTGGAGATCAAAGCTGAAACAACTATTTGAGGCATTCAATGAATATCCTCCTTAAAGTACAGGCTAACATCTTAAACACTGATGTGAGGGCTGTTGTGCACGGAAAAGGTATCTTTGCCCAGCTGCCAATAATGATGCCATATTTTTTCTGAGAGGATGAATTAGTTCAGAGCCTTCCTGTTAGTGTAGATAACATAAATTGTTCCATTTACCTAGAGAAAATAAATAAAATCATCTTTTCATGTTGTATTTCTGGTTGGGAAACTCCCCTACTCCCACCAGCCAAACCAGCATTTTCCTTTTGGCAAATTTTGCTTCTGTATATTCACCTGTTAATTAATACATTACACACCACCACAGTGCTGACCCTTGAAGTGTCACAGGATTTATCTTTCTGCCTGCTGAGAAATGGTCATTTATGCTTTGCTTGTGCCTTGTAACCAGCTCTTAATCCATCAAAGGCCTTAACATTCACTTCATGGTTACCTATTTTCCAAGCAGCTATGTGTTCAGGACTTTATGAAAAACCTTTGAAAATCTAAATCAATTATGTTACTTCCTCCTTTAGTACTATATTCTATTTTTAAACTCTAAAAGTGGAGAGAAAAAGAAATAGCATTTAAGCTTTCAGACACAGTGGTGATTTATTAATCTCTTATGTATCTCATTTAACTGTTTTATAATATATTTTACAGGATTTCTTACTGTATTGCTCTGCTTATTGAACACCTGTCTCTCTGGTTAAAAAGTCTTTGGATCAAACCAAGCAGTAGAGGAACATAATGTTGAGTATTCTTTGGTCCTTTTCTAAAATATCTTTTTTTAAATAATGCATTAAATGTTTTTTGTTAGTGATATCTTGACCTTTAGATTTCAGATTAGCAAAACTTTAAAGAAAATGCTACAGTACTTTGCAGAATAAAAGCCGTAATTTTATCAAAAACCATAGATAAATGATCTCATGTTCTCAGGGTGATGGTACTCATAAGTTGTACTACAACTACCTGAAAATCCCATAAAACCTGAATTTAATGTCATTTATTTTTTAAATAGGGTCCATTTTGCAATTTTTAGCTCTTCCTCAGATTCAATATGGGGTTTTTTTTGATTACAGCTATGCTTAAATTCGTCTTCTTGCTTCTACATTTTGTTTCCCTTCATATCACTGCTGAAAAATCCATCTTCACCACATTTTAGTATTAGCTTTGATAATATCATTGAGCTGCCTCTTCCTAGTGATAAATATCTTTAAAGTTTGTCCTACTCGCACTGATAAAACTCTCACAGCCTTACTGCTGAACTGTCAGTAGTGCTGATTTTCAACTTTAGTCCATTCTGATAAAGACAAAATAAAAAATGTATGTCAAAACAGAAGTCAGAGAGTGGCCTGCTTAAAAACAGCTAGTACAAAGTTACTAGGATATCTTTAAAACACGCTAAAATCTGAAACTCAGGTTTCTGATCTGAATCAGACAATTTTAAATTTCCAATGTCCTTCACAGGACTGAGTAAGCCAACTACTACAGTACTTGATCTTCCAGGATGGTTTCCAGACGTATCAATGCAAACTCAAGGAAAACAAAATAAAAAATTGCAACCTTTTCAAAGCCCTTCCCAGGAAGTTTTGGTCCCATTTGTTCTGCTTTTTCTCCTTCATTTTCCATTCACTCCCTTTCAATACAGCCCTGCAAAATCCACCCTAGTTTTCCCAATTTAAATTCAACCTTTTGAACTTTAAAGAATGTCACACCTTTTTTTCCTTCATCTCAGAAATCTAGAAGAATAAAATTCAATCTCATTATGTGTTATTTGATTTCTTTCTACGTACAATTCTTTTTAGTGATTTAGAAACTTATGCTTCTTTTCTGCAGTTTTTACAGCTTCTTGAGCAATTGCCAAGTAGACTTCAATCTCCTCCTTGTTAAAGGCAATGGGACACTCTGAGCTGGCCTTGGTCTCTGCTAGGATAGGGTTCTGAGTACCATGAGAGATCTCAATATTTAAACAGAAATTGTGCTTTCTGTTTTCTCTTACTCCTTTCCCTTGCTTTTCACTTTTTTCTTTGCTTTTGACCTTTACTTTCTCTTTTCCTTCCACCCTTCTCTCTTTCTTTTTTTTTTTTTTTTTCCCCATGGGCCATTTGTAGCAGGATAATTTCACAGTCCTCCACAAATGCAGAATACCGAAATAACATTTCACAGGAGCCATCAGCATGACCCTGCTTACCTGTCCCTGGACTGTGTCTGACCCTGGTTCCCCTCATTGGACCATATTGTGGCTCCCACCCGTGGGCTGACATTCCAGCCTGGCCTCATCCCTATCCACATGGAGGTGCCCGATGCCCAGGGCTGGGACCGTCCCCAGGGAGCCACTTGGCCTTGCTCTTTAGGAAACCAAGCTAAAGATATTAGTAAAACTTCACAGTGCCTCAAAAAGGATACAAAAATTAAAACCTGAAGGTCTGGTATACTCCCGCACACAATTAACATCCACTAAAATCTATGAGTTTTGTCTTTGTTCCCAGCAAGTCCCGTAAACTCTGTGGTTTTATAGTTTTTATCTGGGATTTATAAGAAAGTCAGCAACTGAGAGTCATTTTTTCATTTTGGTTTTAAAGGAAAAGAAAAGCATGCAATTTTAAAAAGACATTAACCAATACTTCACTCCCTAATACTGCTGTCAGAGATAAGAGTCTAGCTTCTACCAAGTATTTGGCTATGAAGGTGGTGATTAGTCAAACGCAGGCAAGAAAGCACTAAAACACTAAAAAAACCCACCCTGTATATACCAAAGGCAGTAAAATAAAGCAACAAACAAATAAAACTTTAAGGTGAAACCAGTTATTAAAATAAGGTTTGCATTGTTTCAATTTCTCAGAACCTACCAATATCACTTTCATTAAAGATTAATTTTCTCCCTCCCAAAAAAACCATCAGCAAATTGTTTCTGGGGTCCAAACCCAGTACTCATATAATAGTATGGAATCTCCTGAAAAGGAGACTTAACAGAGGCTTTCCTTGCCTGAGATGATAATTAAAAAATAATAATTATAAGAGAAATGCAATATGCTTATTTCATTTCCATTGTCATTTAACTAATTTTTTCCCAGCTTTCAAAAGCACTTCATTTGAAAATCAATAAAGGTTCAGTTAAAAATTGGGAGAAATAAAGGTGAAGATGATAAGACACTCATCATTGAATTTCTCTCAGAGATTTTGATATGTGCATCTGTGGGTGGATCCTGAGTTCAAGTAAATAACTTTCATAATTCTTGAGTGCTTGATAATCTCTGCACAGGGTCTCAAGCTGACGAATAAAACAAATATATAAATTAATGTTTATATTCATATATACCTTACTGCATTATCTTATACAACTTATTATCATATATACCTTATTGCATTATCTTCAATTTCTACAGGGCAGAAATCCAACCCTCTGGGTTCAACCAGAAGTAAAGCGAACACGAATGTTGCACAGGAATTAGTGGTGTAGAGCCAAATGGAGTGGCTGCACAGACCATAGGCTGAAAATCATGGTACTGATTCCTGACCTGTCCCCAAAAATGTCTTTCTGCAGCTCATAGGGAAGAGTCTGTGAAAGTTAATTTCTACAGGTTGGTTTGAATCTACAAGCACTTTGGGTGTTCAAGGCACAACTGTCTAGCCATAATCACAATCATAAAAATCCATGCTTCAGCTATAATTTCCAATAAATCATAATGAAAGCTCAGAAAAAGAAGAAATTCTGTATTTTTGTTAATGTGATTTATTTGTGCAAATAGGGCTTGGGGTCCTCAATAGGGCTAAAAGATAACAGGCTGGGGCAACAACAACACAAGTAATAGTAAATAATTGCAACATCTTGTTTAGCTCATTTTGCTGATTTCTGTGCTTAAAGCTAACACAGAGGCTGCCAAACCTATGGCAGTTTTTGCTTTTCTGCCTAGTAGGGAGATGTCACATTGTTTTGTCTGCATGTCACATTTGTTGTGTCCTGAACTGGTGTAGCCTCATTTGTTCCTTCTAAAATAATCCTGCTAATTTTGAAGCCCAGATAAATAAGTTCAGCCAGATATGGGAGGATCAGCTCAGGTATTTTCATACATCTAAACTGTATGCATTTATATCACAGCTGGTCACTTGTACAGTGTGTGGAGACTCTGTCCATACAGTCGATGGAATTGAAAGCATGATTCATCCAAACAAACGCTTCAAGATGAGAGCATTTGATAATACTGTCTGCACTGAACAATTCAGATGCACATAGCAACTGATAATACTGAGTATAAAGGAGTCTAAAATGATCATCTTAGACATAATCACTTACAACCTAGATGATTCCAACCCTTGCTCTGTGAAGGCAAAAACAGGTTAAAAAAAAAACCAACAGTGCTTTTTCCCAGTATACCCATCTAGCAGACTTTTATACTTTTTATATAATCTATTTATTTTATATAATCTATATATTTTATATAATCTATCAGACTTTTATATTTTTTCAATCAGGTGATATATTTCCAGTTGCTCAAATATGTTTTCAATGAAAAATTGTTTTGTTTAGAAACACAACTTCAGTCACAACCAAGTACATTCACCTGCACAGACTACAAAGTAATGTTTGTAATGATTTTCCAAAGACACATAATACATAATCAACCAACTCATAATGAACTTGAAGAAAAGGCTGTGTATTACTCAAATCATTGGAACTTTGATGAAGTAGACTAGCCTTAATGGGTTACTAAACCTCATCTCTTACATGGCTTTTGTCAATATGACTTCTGTAATAACACTGAGGAGAGAATAAAAAAAGCACTCATGGTTATTAAATTGTTTGTTTATATCTTGTTTTCAAGCACAGGTTCCCCTCTGAGTTACAGATTTCAGAGAACTAACTGAAAGTTTTACGTGACTTAATATTGAACAATGTTTCAAGTCAGCTTACCAGTTTCAGAGAGCAGTTTGGTAGCTTCTAGTACTTTCTCAGTATAAACCCCAGTTTCATAGTTTTCCATCTCTGCATTAATGATGTGAATAACTCTGGCTGCACGGCCTCGGATGGCACCCGCAGTTCTGTCCAGTGTATCAACATCCCCCTCTTGGAGAGCAATCACACATTTATTCACATCTTCAAGAATATGGTTTTCTAGAATGAAGGAAAAAAATAAGGCTCATTTCATTTTGTTCTCCCTCATAGCAAAGCATACTGATTGGGCAAACGGCAAATGTCAGTATGTTAAAAAATTGATATTTGTCCTTACCCAGTTCTGCAAAAATATATCATTCTGTGATACTATGCCACATAAGAGTAAAATTCCCAAGTGTGATATTTATCTTTAAAGGGACTGGGCTGTGTCCTCTCACCTATATTGCCAGTACCAACCTGTAATTCTTTGAAAAAACAGTCACATTCTTTTCAAACATCACACCAAATTTTATTGTAATGAAAGTGTAATAAAAGTCAATGCAAAAAGGAAAGTCGTCAAATATTATGCAGATGCTTTAATAAACAGTTTGGCAATTGTCTAAAGATGAATTTACACATTCCTATAAACATTTAATATATTTGGTTTATTTGTGCCTAAATAAGTTAGAAAAGAAAATAAACCATTCTGAAAAGACAGCAGCAAATGGCGTTTGTAGATAGCAGCGACCCTGTGCACAAGCAGTTTATCTCCTTTACTCCATCTATCTAGAGATTAAGCTGTGAATTTTTCATTACACACAGTATAATCATATGTGACTGTGCATATTCTGAAATAAGAGTTGACAACAGTAAGTCTGCTCAGATGATGTAATATCAAGTAGGTTTATTGAAACCTTGAGAGCTGTATTGTTTTTTCTCATCTCAGAATCAGGCCATGTACTCTCATGTGCTGCAGTATCATAGCTAATGTGGCATTGTCACATACAGATAATGTGAAAGGATAAAGCAGTTTTTGACTAGTTCAGACATTATTTCCCTGCAGCCAGTACAGTTAAAAATCATTTCAATAATAACACTATGACTGAATTTCATAATTGAGAAAACTCAGTCTGAGAAACTCAGAGACTTTAAACAGCAACTTACTTTTCTGCCACAGAAATATCAAAACTGAAATGAAATGTTGTTCTTCGTAGAAGTAATAAATAAAACAGAATCAATCAGTTCACCAACCACTTTTTGTTAATTATCCTTGGCCACAAAAATAGAATGACACACTACTCTTCACTCTTAAAAATCCCAAGGTTGGATCATTTGAGGGTTTCAGAAATGTTTTACATGATGTTGAATTTTAAACTGTAACAACTCTGAATGAAAAATAAAAGTCCCCTGAGCTGTGAATCAGCAAGGCATTTTTGCAAGGCAAAATTCTTTGTTTAAAAAACTCTCTATTCACATTTAAAAAATGTTGCTTTGCTGTAATATGTCTTCACTATTTCCTCCTCACAATCTCCATTTTCTTTACCATGATCTGGCCAAATCTTGCCCAACAAGAAGTACTTTCTGAATATGAACAACTACTGCATTTGGAATATAAAGTGATTAAAATTATGGTCAGCCTTCTTTTGGCAGCCACTGTATAATAAAACATGCCATCAACTGTGACAATCAATATGAAAATGAGTAGGTGTCATTTCATGAGGTACGTTTAACCAGACAGCAGCCCATTTTGAATGCTTCACTAGTTTAACATCCAAAAATAAAACTACTCAGTGTAAGCTGAGGCTTCCAAGCTTATAGCTAGGAGCAACAGGCTTTCCGGATGCACGAGATGTTTTCTCATTTTTAATAGATATAGATGTGTATGGACAGTATTAGAAAGAAATACTACTTCTCAGCTATTTTGGGTAGTTTGGATATAAGTTAAGACTATTTCAGTAACATGTTTAGAAGAAAATATAGTTTGACAAAAACAAAAACGTCACCCACTCAAATAACTTCTGATTTTATGGATACAAGTGCTTGGAGTGAACAAAGTCCCCAAACAAATAAACAAGTGGTCATTTAATAATGTTTGCCATGTCTTTGGCATGTGGACTAGGTCTGCAGTTTACAGCTTGGTCTGCCTTTTCCTTGTAGAACTAGATCTGTTGTAAAGTGCTTGCCAGCTTCAACTCTTGAATAAAAATATAAGTGCTACCAGAGTCTGAAGTACCCTTTTATTCTGAGAAGTTCATTTTCATTTTCATGTCATGGCTTGCGGTAAAAACTCTAGCAGTGATGTTGAACAGTGGAGTTTAATTATAATAAACCAAACCATTTCCCTGTTACTAATAATAGCAGGATACAACCAAACAAAATAAAAGGGAAGAAAAAAAATTAAGGAATTTTTTTAAACAATGAATATTTTTTTTCTCTCTAAATATCTTAAACTTTTATTAGGAAATTAAGGAAACATCAAGGAAAAGAATGTGGAATGAAACAGTAAATTAAGGCAAAGCTCCCAAAGTTTGTCTCTTCTGTGACATCAGAGTAAGCTAAGCACACTTGGCACACTCTATGTCCTTATTCACAACAATGAAACTCACCTCTTTCAAACCATAATAGGGAAATGAGTTTTCTGCAGCAGACAATTGACCCAAGACATGCAGCACTTGGCAATTATAGTAGTCATTGTGTATAACTATATTATAACAATACACTTTGCCACAAGTTGTAGCACTTTACAAGGAGGATGGAGAAAAGACTGTGATCCAAAAAGTCAATGTCCTTCTCTTCTCCATCTCTTTTTTATATAAGGAGTAAGATGCTTTGTCTGTTTTCACAGAAGAACTTGCTTTGCATTGCAAATCTTCCTAGTGAGGTCAGGGAAGTGCAGAGGCTTGTTATTTCTTATACTGCTTTACTACTTCTCTTCATTTGGTTGCATTGCTGCACCAATAACTCTGGGACCCAGAAGTGCTTCCCAGCTCTCTGCAAATGTACACGCTGGTCACATCCTGACAACTTACCTAGATGGGAATTATATGCAGCATCTGCTTATTTCCCTTCTTCCTATCCCTTTACAGGGCTTGGTTACCTGGTATGCATGGTGAAGGGGGCCAGGACTGAGTGATCCGCCTGCCCCACTGTTTAGACACAGCTAATATGAGCAAAGCTACAAAATAAAGTAAGGAAAATTCATCTTTCCTCCTCTTACCCACAACTGCATGAGGACTCTACAATTTTTTTCAAATACTGTCAGTGTGTCACAGGTCTGTAATAAGTTTTTAAAAGGTGGCCAAAATCCTACTTTGTGCCTGAGTTGAAACAAAACTCTAGAAATAGAAGCACAAATAGGATGCTGTTTTCTGGGAGAGGAAAAGCTAAAGATTGCTACCAGGGATTAATTGGCATGGCTTGATTGCTCCTATTAGTGTAGAAGATCAACATTCCAATAAGGATGGACTAATGGACTAATGATGCTTTAGTAATTATTTACATATTTCACTGCTCCGACCCATCACTTTGATTTATTTTTAGAAGAGTCCCATGATCCCACTACCTGAAACGGAGAGGAAATCATCCACCGAAGTGATGTCATCAACAGCTTCAGTGAGAACTCGCACTTGCTTCTCCCACTGATCTTTAAAGACGTCCATGTTGTCCTGTGCTACTTTGCTCTGGGGTCTGGCAGCCAATGTGAGCGCAGCATTTATTACCTGTTATTCAAAATCATTTATTATGAGGAATGGCAAATTTTTTTCACAATGGAAAGAACAAACAGATTACAAACTATGTTAAAAATACAGCATTACACCCCCTTCGACATGCATGTCTCAAGATATGAATGTATTTTTCACAGTTTGTGGAAAGCAGGCAACAATGCAATGATAAAGCAAGGCTACAATCTTCATCTAGACTGTTCTCCCAGGTAACTGATGCATATTTAATGCCAAAAGATTTCTCAAGTACTTTTAAACAGGAATCTTACTTACCTGTGGGCACAGACTATCAATCTGTGTTGCTGCCATACGGACTAACTTCACGCCTTCTTCATTATTCGAGATTGAACAGGCCAGATTTGCAACCTGCAATGAAATCAGCAGAATGAGAATCAAGTTTTAAGCAAGCAGGACCTTTTACACTTTTCTCTCTTCTTATTGAGCCTTGCCTAGAATGAAAGAATTGTATACAAGAGAAACAATACAGCATCTTTTGTGCTGGTGAACAGAAACCCTTGTATATTAGTTCCTTACTACCACACTGAACCAGCCATCTTCATTAGACTTTTCTAAAATCTTCCCTCACTGTCAAGTGTTTCACATCCTCCTCTGTAGCTTAAAAATATTTCCCTGAGAAGTTATATTGAGAATGTAGAGCATGCAGATAATTCTCTATTAATTTCCTTTCCTCATAGTTTCTTTTTTCTTTTATTACTCATGTCCATTATGAATACTAGTAATCAGGCTCATCCATATGCTCTGTGCTTTGCAAAATGAAAAATCTTCGATGTCCTAACATATGGAATTGTGATTTTCCACCAATAAACAAAACTCTGATACCTTCACTGATACTGGGAAGGTACATATTTCTCAAGTATCTTAACTGTTTTGGATTCTGATGGTTTCATACATGTTAAAATCATTTTAATTCTTAGGTGAACCTCTGCATCTTGTCTGACCTCAAGTAAAATGTCCATTAGTAAGAGTATCATAACTCGGTCATGTGAAATGTCTCTGTTGAAAGCCTCATTCTGTAACATATGCCTGAGATCTCATTCAGAGATGCAGGTATCTACATGTGTTTCCTCTGGCACAGCTTTGGGAAGTCTGAAGCTTACAAGACTTAAGGGTATTTGGTTAAAAAGGAAACTTAGAGAGACACCTGAATAAGATCTAGTAATCAGACCATGCCTCCAGACAATGCAGATCTGCTTCTCTGGGGCTTGGATGCAAGTGTAGAGCAGGTCCTCCCAGCTCATATAGTGTTTCTTGTAAAAAAATCCATTCCCAAAAGCTTTGTGCGAAGTCCATGAATCTGTCATGGGTTTTCCAAACAGCAATTCACGTCACAGTACACATAATTAAGCTTATCAGTGATATTTAAATCACAAAGGTACAAGATTGTTTTTTTTTAATCATACAAAAGTATGGCTCTTCTTTCTAATCTACATTAAAACAAACTTATAAAATTTTAAATATGCTTCCTTGATATTATTCATTGTGCCTGAAGGCATAACTATCAGTTGGAAATGATTCATGAATTAGTTCAAATACCCCCATCTTTCCAATTTTCCTCCAGTCTCCCCTTGTGGTATTAATCTGTTCTCGTCTCCAGTGCACATCGCCACGTTAGCCCTGGTCCATCTGTTCTGCATAGAACCTATTTCACTTCACAGTTATGTAGAACGTGGTTTGCATATATCATGGTGCCAAAGCCCAGGGAAGAAAAGAACGTAAGGCTTCAAAGAGTCTTGCAGGCATTTCCTAGTCAAGATTTTATCATAATGTTGTGATTTTTATTTTCATTTCATGGTGAGACAAATGAGTTAGTCTGTTTGTTAACAGCCTTACAGCGCTCATGTCAAAAATGTTCTCCTAAGCTGACATCTTCCAATTAATTTACCATTTTCTGTAGTCACTTCTTTGCATTCATCAAACAGACCACTTTAATCTTCATAAGAAACAAAAGCTAAGCAGGATAATAATTAGAATGCAGTAACATGAGAGGAAATTACAGACCTTAAAAACTAGCAAATGGTATTATGTTCAGCAAAAGCTATCTTCTGTATTTTAAATAAATCTTAAGTTTTTCAGATTGCCCTTTCTTTTTATGATTATCATGATAAAAATCTGTCCTAAGGCTCCAGATGTACCATATATCTTACTTTTTCTCATGTAGCAGTGAGGTATGTCACTGGAAGGGGCTAGGCGTCATGAAGTGGAAATGGCAATCAAGCTAATAAGAAGGTCTTTGAGTTCTCTTGGAAGTGATCTTTGCAGAAGAAATCCTTGAAAATAAAATGTATTTATTGTCTGTCTTGATCAAATACTCTTTCAATAGAATTTGATGAGATAATATTTGGATATTGTAAAGTGTCCTGGTTTTCCAAGAAAGGATGTAGAGATAACCAGAGAAAACTTTTTTTGTAAAATAATTTAGAGTTCAGTACTTTGGCGTGGGTGCTTCTGTCAATACAGAATGAGTACAAATGTAATCTATGGCTATATTTAACATGCATCAAAAGAGTGTTACAGTTATCTGTTTAAAAAAATAATTATACATATTTTTTATAATCCTAATCTAAATAGTTTCTGTGGAATATTTCAATTCTTGCATAAACATAGTCCTGTATCATCAGCAGTCAGAAAGCGATACTACTTTCACAATTCAGCAAGGAGTATGCCAGCCTGTACCATGGGAAGATCTGATTAAGTCAAATAAGCATAGAGATAAGCAAATCCTACAAAGGTAGATGCAATCTGGATAAAATTGAATTTAGCACTACAAATCAGAAATACTATGACTTTACCCAAAAATTATTTTTAAAACATGGCAAGAAATAGACTTTACTTGCAAAAGCCTGCATTTCAGTGCTGACATGTAAGCATGGGTCTGTGAAACAGTACAAATTTTAAGTGCACTCACTCTCCAGATACAATATTTAATTATTTTGATTGACTTTGTTATCAAATACACAATCAAGTTAACACCAATTAAAATTCTTGGCACAGCAAGGTCCATATACATGCTCTCAGCTGATAGAAACCCTGAGGTAATTCAACATGCTTTAGCCTGCTATAAATTCAGCAACTTTGGATATATTTCCTACCCAAAACTATGACCAAAAATGCTTAGACCCAGTTTCCCCACACTTAGTTGAGACACTTTGGTTCGGTGCTAGACTAATCTCTTTGGATAATAGATGAAAAGAGAAAGGCACTTCAGAGATTGTTTCAGGCCTTTGGTTGACTATCTCATCCTTTAGGTGTATATTATTTAAACTTAGATTATAGCTGGCTCTGATGACTATTGGAAAAGGTATTACCGAAATAAAAGGGGTGCACTATAACTGGTTTTGCATGTACATATTTTATACAACATGTACTGTGAAGAACCCAGACTCTACAAGGCTGGTAATTCATTTAATACACCACTCCCGAGTTGGATGGAGCAGATAGCTCGGAAAGGAAAATAAAAAGGCTGCATATTATTGTGGTTGCCAATTTGCCAAAACTTTAATTTGACATCCTTTACCTTTACACTTGAAGTGCTCTGTCTCCACCAAAGCATTGAAGAAGAGATTTCATGAGAGGCTGTGAAAGTAACCAAGTAATTAATTTTTCCTGGCTTTTTTTCTGTTTTTTTTTTTTTTTTCAATTCTGAATACTGAATTCAATACTGAATTCACTGATTGCCTAAAAAGAACTTAAGTTTGTATTAGGATCAATGTGAACTATCTGAAGAGTATTTATCTGAATGAATACATTTTAAATACCAAAATCAATGAATTGTGAACCATCCTCGAAATGTATGGAGAACTTAATAACAGTGAAACTGCTGTGTAGCTACACATTATTGTCCAGAATTTCAGGTCTGCTAAGCTACTCTTATACCATCAAAACAATTGCTAAACATCTTAAACCTGTCCTGCAAGACCACAGAAAAGTAATGAGCAAGAAAATAAACACTCCAGCTCCAGTGATGCTGTATTTTTCTGCAATCACCAAATTTACTGAAGCAATCCTAGAACTGGGGAGGTGAAAAAGTGCATACCAACTTCTTCATATTAATTTCCTGTCACTGGCACTGATAGCCCAAAATGCAATTCTGCACCTTTCTAGGTATCTATCTTTAATCATGCAAATCGTTCCATTACTTTCAGTTACTCAAAACATATGCAGGATCAGTCTCACTAAAATGTATTTGCATGTATTTGTTGTATTTCAGCCTCAAGCACTTTTTCTGCTGTATAGCAGGTGGGGGTGGAGAAGTACTTTGTTTCTAATGCAAATTTGTGTTACCATTGTTGAAAGGACACACCAAGGACAGGATTTATTCCAAAGGCATACTTACATGGCAGCTGGAGGTTTAAGTACTGTATGGATAGGCAATGACTACACTAGTTTTTCTCTAGCTAGCACGAGTAATAACCACAGTGAAGATAGCCAGCACAAATGTCAGTGTAGACTGTTACCTCTCATGGCACTGTGCACTTGACTGAAGTTTGGATTAGTGGTTTTTCATTGCACACATGCTGCCTAGGACAGGAAAACTCTATTTTGCCATAAAATTGCACACCAAGCTTCAACAGTAACCCAGGATCTTTCATACAATTTTACTTTATTTTTACACTGATGAAAATTAGGTGTAGTTACCTTTCATTGTGTTTTCAAACTAGACTATTTCAGATTTTTACTTGAGCTCTTTGTATTAGTAAAGGTAATTACAACTATCAAAATGTATTGTCCTCTGGTTCAAACTTAAATTCAAAGATTTAACATGGCCAATCTGAATCTAATGTAAGTACAACAGTCAAAAAAAACCCAAAAAACAAAACTCCATTGCTTAGACTAAAAGTGTAAAAAAGGGACCAGTATATGCTATAGCAAGAAGCAATATCAATGCAAAGGCTGCAGAATATTGCAGCTAAGGTATGTAGTTAATTTTTTAATTTTTTCATTTATTCTTTTTTTCCACCATAGATTGCTTAATACAAAAAAGCTCTACTCAGCTTACCATATCATTTAACCATTCTAAGGTAGAGAATGCAATCTATTTATATCTTAGTTTCGTGTATTCTTTGCAAATATGCTTTTAAAAAAAAAAAATTTACAAGTAATTCCTATTTATGTAATTTATTTTTTCACTGTAATTAAGTGGTGGAAATATTAGGATGAAAAAAATTTACAGCAAGTTATTATTTTCTTAGGCAAATATAGAATAACTTAAACAAACCCAAAACACCATCAAACTTACCTGTCTACACCACAGATCTCCAAACCAAGACAGTAAGGCCAACAAAGCAATAATTGCATCACCGAAGCCAGCTTGGTGTTAACAGAACCTGGTTCTTACGGGTTACTTCAACTACTCAGAAATGTGTTGGAAGAACAATACAGCAGCTCACATGTCATCCATCAAGTTCCTGAATGTGCAGAGGACTGCTACCTCATACAAATGTTAGAAGCACCAACCAGTAAGGAGGCACTGCTGGACTTGATACTCACAATCAAAGAAAACCTGCTTTGTAATATCTCAGTTAGTGACAGCCTTGGCTGCAGCGATCACAGTATTGTGGAGTGTGGGATCCTGCTGAACATGCTGAAGGTTAGTACTAAGACAAAGGTTTTAGATTTTAGAAAAAACAAACTTCAGCTTATTCAGAGGTCAATTGGGAGAGATTACAAGGGAAGCTTCCATGGAGGATAAAGGATCTAGTGAGTGCTGGGAGTTTTTCCTGGAAGCATAGAACCGGTTCATCCACTGTAAAAGTAAGGGAAGTAGGTAGAACAAGCGACCCCCTTGTCTTTACTACAAATTTCTGAGTCTGCTGTATGCAAGGCAGATGGGAAACATGAGGGGTAATGGGTACAAGTTACTCCTGGGAAGATTCTGACTGGACACAAAAGGAAAATTTTCACATTGAAAACAGTCAGCCATTGGAATAGTCTCCTCAGAGAAGCGGTAGATTCCCCAATATTGGACACTTTTAAGATTCAGCTGGACAGGGTGCTGGGCCATCTTGTCTAGATCACGCTTTTGCCAAGAAAGGTTGGACCAGATGATCCTTGAGGTCCTTTCCAACCTGGTATTCTACGTTTCTATGAAATAATCAGGTACCATATTTCAGCTGATTTGTAGTAACTTGCTGAACTGTGGTTATCTTGACTATTTGGAATTCTTTATCCATCCACTTAGTAATTTATCCAGATACTGTTACAATGTCCGAATCCTTAAAATTTTTGACATATATTAATGTTGGTACTGCTGTAGGCAGCCCAGTGGTATTCATGGAGCCACAAATGAGGGATTTTTTCTATAGGAGAGCACAGGGTTGAAGTTAAGTTACCCAGGATCTTCAGCTTATTTATCCTCACTCTATTCACTGAAGCATTATATTATGAGCAAAACTCTATTTATCACTAGAAGGGATGTTTTTGCACATACACAAACAAGTGCCAAAAATCAAAATACCAATGAGAGTACATATTGCAGCAGATTCCTTTTCCTCTTCATGCAGTGCCAGTTTGTACTATCACAAAAATATGACTATGGGGTCTCCTTCTCTATACCTATTCCATAAGGCATGGGGGTGAACCTCAAACTGGATAACATTGCCAATTGTGCCTCTTTTATATTAGCCAGTCAGAACCTAAGTAAGAGATGTATTTTTAAGTTGTTCATATGTACATCGATTTACATGTATTAAAAAATCTAATTGTATGCACAGCAGTAAAAAAGGTATTTATTTTGTAAACTACTGACGAACTAATTTACTGAGTTTGATGTTCACTATGAAAATTTTTTAATACTAAACCCTGAAAATATTTAATATAAACTGCTCAGCACTTACAATACTCTGTATTTATCTAAGGATGTTGGTAGCAGCAGGACATCAGAAAGCAACAGAGAATTTTAAGCACAACAGTTGAATGTCTTATTTCATGTCCTATATGCTGCCCACTGAACCCATGAAAAACTCTTCTCACTTCTCAAAAGGTCAACAGCATATTCACTCATACTATAGGAATAAGGCTTTTCTGCTCACACAAACTCCCTTGAGACTTCCTCCATATCAGTTTTAGTTGAAAAAGCCTTAAGAGATTTCTGCTTTTGGTAAAGTTTGAACTAACTCGGACTTAAATAAATTCATTGGGTCTTGGACTCAGATTTTTGAAAGAAATCTAAATGTTAGAAGCCCCATGAGTACTAAAAGCTCAAATCAAAATGTGGAAACTCTAGCTTTGGACAATTTCAGTAAAGTATTGTTAATGCAATCTGAATCTCCTCCCTTTCTAGGAACATTCTGGTACATACCATGATTATCGCCTACTGGATGGAATAGAAGTGAGATTAAAAATTAATCACCTTGAAAAATCCTTCTACTTAACTATTTTCATAATTGAAAAAAAAGCAATGTTGGTTCATGTTTAATTATAGAGCTGACAGTAAAGAAAACAAGAAAAGGGTATTGTATTATATCTGATCCTTTACTTTCAAGCAGCAAATATTCACTCTTCTTTTTTTTTTTTAATCCTTTTTCTTTTTACACGGAATTTGACCATATAACTGTTTCTTCCTGAAACAGGTCAAGTTTCTACAATACACTGGTGAGCACCAACCATGAGAAATATGCCTGATGGCAAGCACAAGAAACCCCTTACTGTGGTACAAACGCCTACTAAAACAAGAGGGGTGCGATGCTAACATGCATCTGCAATTTTAGACCAACTTTCCAGGTCATTGCGATTTCTCAGCAGGGGCAGCCCAAGCACTCTCTATGGAAAACAAAGGAAAGCAAATTGATTTTAGAAAAGACAGGCAATTGCTTCAGAGCATTTCTGTAATTTACATTTGAGACAATTCTGGAAACCTCTTAAGTTTCATTTGTAAAACTATTCAAACAATGCTGTTGGGCACTTAATGTGGAGGACTGCCCAGAACTATTAACTTGTGTCCTCAGCTAGGACAAAGAGGCTCAGAGCTGTTCCAGTTACCATACATGAAGACCCAATTCCACAATTAAAAGTCTAGGCATACATCTGTTAGGGGTTCTGTGTTCCACCAGATCTCTAAATAGCTTGAAATTCAAGGGCTTTAGAAAGGTGGGTGCTGATGTTAATTGTCAGAGTTGTAATCAAGAGAAAAGCTGCTTTGACAGAAAACTCCCTTGGGAGTTACAGATGGCCATCCCTCGTTTTCATAAAAGTGTGTCTCTGAGGCGTTCAGCTGGAATATAATTAATTGTTAGTCAGTAGTAGTGGAGAATCCATCTACCTCAAAGCTGGCCAGCAGGGAGGGAAATGAGGACAGCAGCAAAGGGCTTCTGTCCTGAGGTTCACTCCCATGGGAGCTGGAAAGTGCAATGGGGCACTCAGCTTCAGATATACAGGATCTCTCCCTTCACTGATTTGCTCACTATATTGATGTAATTTCTTAATTTTCTCTGTATACATGTGCATCCATTGCTGAAGAAATAAATAGGAAACAGCTGTAGTAAACCAAGAGCAGGGCACAGTCTCAAGAACACAGTTGAGACCAGACTCCTGCTAATTTAAACTGATCTTGAGCAATATAACATTGCACTGATGAAATGCAGCAAGTCTTTCTCCCACAAGAAAGCAGCTTATAAAGCTGCAGGAAATCTGTTCTCTATTGTCCATCTATTAAGGTGGACCATGAAGCAGATATCCAGTTCTAAACCACATAGCTAATGTGACCACTGAGGCTAGGTAATATAGCTAGAATTGATTAATTTGATTTACTGATTTTCTGAGTTACAGGTATGAATGCATTTTATATTACGTTGGTACACATTTATTTTTCCGCTTTCACAGAAAGCAAACGCAAAATGTCCAACCACAAGAATTTCTTCTGCATAGGTCAGAGACCAGCAACACATCTCAGTGCTCTTTTACTTCTGTTAGCAGGATCAGGTTACTTTTCTATTTAATTTGACAACAGGTAAAGTCTTTCTTACACCATTCTTCCATATCTGGTCTATTCATACTGAAAAAAAACAGTGAACAAAGAATGAAGAGGAACGCCTAGCTACATCTCTGAAATGTCAGACAACAGAACCTTTAACCAACAGTAACTCAAAAGGCCAAATAATTTCTTGTTTTGGTGTACCAGCAGATGAGGAAGAAAGTCAGGGTGTTTGTGTATTAATCCTTTCTGGTCAATCTGCAATCAAGGCTGCTGCTATTAAAACTCATGATGAATGATGAACAATGTATACTGAAATACTCAAAGAATGAGAGGGTAGTTGGTGCCCTATGGAAATACGATTTACAAGACTGCAACGTGTATGAGTTGATCCCACAAAGACATTTTGACAACATACCCTGGCAGTGCTGTAGTTAACATACATTTATAGCAAGTAGTTACCAAAACAATACATCTATCTAATAACAGTCCACTATTTTGGCAAACTATTCAGTGACCCTGGAAGAGGGACGCATGCCTGACTAGGCTTCGTGATCACATAACTAATTAAACATTGCCCCATCCCTGGAAGTGTTCAAGGCCAGGCTGGATGGCTCTTTGAGCAACCTGCTCTAGTGGGAGGTGTCCATGCCCATGGCAGGGGGGTTGGAACTGGATGATCTTTAAGGTCCCTTCCAACTCTAACGATTCTATGATTCTATTCTATGATTAGTTATGTGATCAGGAAGCTATATTTTGACAGTTGTTAAATAAAAACAGGATATTGTGGTAGGAACTCAAAAAAGTTCATGACGATAACAGAAGCTTTGAAGATATTAACACAATGTTATATCAGACACCCCAGGGTATAAACAAATCACAAACTATAATTACTGATCCCTAAAGAAACGTAACTTGCAAGTTAGATGGAACCCATTTTAAGGCTGAAGTTGAGTAGATAAAGAACTGTATAACAATCTATTAGAGCTGCTAGAGATTGATAGCACAGGTGGGGACACCTTTAAGTTCTACATAAGCATCCAACAATAACAACTTGTTGTTCATATGAAAACCCCCAAATTTGGTACATCAAACTAGTCACTCTGCTATTCTGCATTGCTATCTGTGCAAATGGTATTTGATTAACATTAAGGGGAAATGTACCTCTAGTCCTTGTGCTTCATCCACGACCCTGCCTTTGAGGCAAGGCTAAGATTTGTGACCAGTGTACTGGTTATCCCCTAACTTACACGAAAGCCCGCATTTGTGTCAAGATGAGTGACTCTCTCAGGGAGAATTCAGCTTTTTGCTTTATTTGGCCTACTTGACAACCTGGATGATATTTTTGTTTAGAGTAGTATTTTAAAGGCTTACAAAGTCACATTCAGAGAAAGATTGATTTTACATGTATCCAATTTCTGTGCAATAGTCTATAAAATGTTTTTACAATAATTTAGTAATGGTTCAACAGCAATACAGAATGACATCATCTGCCCAGAACCAGAATGTGTAGACAAGGAAACAGAACTAGATGTTCCCTTTTCTATTCCTCCTGTCAGCATGCTTTTACCCTGGCATAGAGAGAGCTCATATCGGTTCAAAATATAATTTAGTTTACTCATCTGCTTAGTAGCCCTTTTTCCTGCTAATACATCCCCTTTTCTCTTGAAAAAGTCATATTAATGATAATTATTTTTACAAATGAGTGTCTCACACCAAAAAACAAAGACCCAGAGTATTTTACAGAAAAACAATATGTGGATATAAGAGGCATATTTTACCATTTCTGTATTATAGAAAACTAATCTGTCAATACTCCTCCCTTTTTGTCCTGTCACTGTATATCCATACTTTTTATATCATCAGAAACAGAGAAATGACTTACATACAGTTGTTTACAGCAGCTGCAGTCATACCAGTAAGCTAACCACAGCCAAGACACAGACCTGAGCACTTGCACACACTCATCCACCTTTTTCAGTTGTAAACATAATCCTTAGTAGAGTTTTAGCCTAAACTACCTCATCTATATAACACGTGGTCTCTCTTATATACATTAAAAAGATGTGGGCAAAAGAGGTGGCACTGTGAAATCTTAAATCTTGATCTGTGCTTACAGGTAAGTAAAAGACAATGAGGTGAGAAAAACTTCATTTACATTTAGTTATCTCTCCTCTTCTGAAAGGGGAATACATTAAAACAAACAAACAATCAAATAAACAAAACAAAAGCAGTATTAATTATTCAATTTGTGGAATTCATATCATAGAATCATAGAATGGATTGGGTTGGAATGGACCCTAAAGATTGTCAAGTTCCAACCCCCTGCCATGAGCAGGGACACCTCCCACCAGACCAGGTTGCTCAAATCCTCAACTTATATTTTCTTCTAATTTAAGACTGGGGTTTTTTTTTGGTTTTTGTTATAGTACTTATAAGAATGTGGAAAATTTCATCTCAGTTGTAAACACAATCATAGGGTTTATTTGATTAAAAACTGTTAGATTCTGACACAGTTATACATTTTATCCCGGGTCTAACACATTTGCAGTTCTACGCATGAAAGCTGATTACCTTTTCAAAGGATCATCATTAGCTCATAAATATCCAAAACCATTTGAACAAAACCAGGATTATTTCTTGTGTATTAGAGTGCTGCTACTGGCTTTTTCTTTGACTCCTTAAAAAAACCCCAACTGTCATATGAATGCAGCTCACATGCAAATCGTTTTTCATAATGAGTTTTTATACCAAAAGCTCTTCATGTGACTTTTAGCATTAAACATTAAATGGGAACAAACGTATAACTAAGAAATCAAAACTGACGTCAAAATTCTAAACAGGACTGCAGACAGAGTTCTTTAATTCACTGTGCTCTGATTTATGGTCCTCTTATTGTGCAGAGATCAGTATAATAAGTCCATTGTTTCTGCTATTAGACTTAATGGCAATATCAGTATGGGTTTTGGCTCCTTTGTAAATTATTAGTTCAAAGTCTGTGGCCTGTGATAAAGCTGCACAGAGTTTCTACAGCAGTCCATCTTCATAAGTTTTTAAGCTTTTGATTAATTTAATTCAAAGTGAAATAAGTTTGTCTTAGTGAAAATTAAATTCCTAAAATTTCAATGAAAACAGGCAACTGTTTTGAGGACACAAACCTTATTAGCCTCTTAATGCCTCACTGAGAACTGAGTAGCCCACACTGAGGAATTCAAGTAGGTGAGAAATTTTATAAATTCAGTGAGAAAAGCTGCAACTGGATCTGACACTTGACCACAAAACACAAATCTCCAAGAAATGAGGCTTGGTAACATACAGAGTTTCCAGAACTGCTTGCCTAAGAAAAGATATTACTTCATCCTCCAAAACTACAGCAAAAGCTGCACATCTGAAAAACCTTCAACTAGAAAACATGAGAGTTACTATGCTTCTGTGGGGTTCCATGTTGGTTACAAGAAGACATATTTGTATTAATAAGATGTTTGAGCATGCTTTTATAGGGACTCCTGACCTTTGTGATATGTTTAAACCAACACTTTTAATATCAATCTGGACATGCAAAACCCTGGGTTGAGCTGAGGACTTGCTCCACACTTTGGTTTCTTGTCTCCATAAGAACTTTTCAGTAAAACACCTTTAAAATTAGCCACAGGTGAATGAATGAATTATTAAAGTAAATTCTTCCCCCGTGTGTTGATTAGAAAGCTATCCTTCATCAAATTACAGGTCATCATTCAGTTTTCAAAGAACTGTCTTTATATTAAATGATTTCTGAGATATCATCCTGGAACAGGAAAAAGCTGAAAAACCTAGAAAATGCAAGGTACATATAATAAAATGGAGCCTTAATGAGTCTCCTCTCAGGCCCATTCCGTGCTGTTGTGAGAAGCAGTAATTGCACACATGAATATATCTGGATAAGGTGATGCGTACTAACAGTTGTTTTTTTTTTTAACCATATTTTCCTTATTTGTAGAGAAGGTAAGGAGAGGAATAACACCTCCCTATGTTCTCCTTTAGGAGTATGCAAATCAAGTTTCTTCTAATGTTGGAAACATTCTGGCCAAGTTTGATTAATTTCATCAGGAGTCTAGATACCACAGGAACATCTGTTTCACTACACCAATATTAATATAATATTACTACAAGTTGTGGAAATTGGAGCCAAAAGGAAACTTGACAGATGACGCTCCTATCTGAAGGCAGGATCAGCTGTAGCTAAACCATTGCTGGCAGATGTTTGTTTCACTTAGTCTCACAAGTCTGCATTGATACCAGTTGTATGGATTTCTATTCCTGTACATGAAACATTTAATTAAGGAAAACAAATAGCAATAGTGTGTGACAAGGTCAGATTTACTAGACCAACTGCAATGAGTGTGTGCTAATCTGCGCTCAGGGCCCATTCAAATACATATTAAGAGACTGAGTAATGAAAGCAAGAAGAAAAAAGAAAAATCCAACAAAACCCCATTTTTCTTTCCTCTGCATGTTTCTCCTTTGCAGACTCACTATTAGCTAAAATTTGTATCTGAGCTATTAGACTTTGCGACTGAAGAGAACAAGGGAAAAAACATTTATCTACTGCTCAGTAGTAAGACTATTTGCATCCTTTAGGACTATCTTTACATGCTTATAATAAATTCACAGAACTTCATTATCTTAAAAAAAATACAGACCAAAACCCCCTTAAAATAGGATCTACCGAGAAGCTTCATACACCAGTGTAGGTGACATTTTTAACTAAAAGAAAATTTGATATCCTTTCATACTGTCTTTTTTTTTGCATGTGCATTTCTGTGCTTGAAACTCCACCACAAAAGATTATTGGTCGAGTCTAAACAATTCATCTTGTAAGTTAAATTTCCATATATTACCCAGGTTCTTACAATATCTTCATGCACTTGGAAGACCAAAGGAAAAAATATTGAAACATATCTTTGAAAGACTTTTCTTTATCTGACAAGTTATCTTCAGAACAGGTGACATGCTCGTTCCTCTGATCTGTTTAATACATTGTTATTGCTGTCTCTACTTAGATGTCTGTGGTATCTTAGACTCCCAAAATAATGCAAATATAATGATAAAATTTTTGATCACTACTTATATAATGTTATCTAAAATATACCCCAGTCAACTGAGTTCTATTTATTTGAAAACTAATCCCACTTCTCACAGTGAGAAACACCAACAGAAGCCCTAAACACATTAAAGCATGCTAGCAAATTATAAATATAAATTCTTTAAATTGTGTATGTCAGAGTAGGAGAAAGGGGATTCAAGTGCAGCTATAAACAAAAGCAATTAGGCACTTGCACAGTAAAGAACTGCAGATCACATTCAACATTTCATTCAATGACATAATTCCAAACTAGAAATACAGAAATCAGCAACTCTAACGTAAAATGACCAAGCCTCTTCATTGAATCTATCCAATGAAACAAAGCTGAAGATCCTCAACTGATGTACAGCAGCTTTTATTTCACTTCAGCAAAGCTTCAGTGATTTATACCAGCCTTGGCTTGCATAACACGCTCTTTGGTCAATAAATTGTAGCTTTGACAAACCAAGGTAGAAATTAATTCCACAATCCATCAATGATACACAAATGCAAGTAAATGTTGCTCTGTTTTCACTTCTCTATATGTACAACAGCATTCCAGAAATGTTTATGGGACTCTATGTAGAAGTGTCTCTGTAATACCAATCCATGTTTAGAAAAAGATAAATAAAGTAGGATTTTCTAAATCATAGAATGGCTTGGGTTGGAAGCGACCTTAAAGATCATCGAGTTCTAACCCCCCTCCCATGGACGGAGACACCTCCCACCAGACCAGGTTGCTCAAAGCCCCATTCAACCTGGCCTTGAACACCTACCTCCAGGGATGGGACACCCACAACTTCCCTGGGAAACCTATTTCATTGTCTCACCACCCACCCAGTAAAGAATTTTTTCCTAATAGCTCATCTAAATCTACCCTCTTTCAGTTTAAAACATTTACCCTGCATCCCATCACTGCACTCCCTGACAAAGAGTCCCTCCCCATCTTTCTTGTAGGCCCCCTTTAAGTACTGTAAGGCTACTACAAGGTTGTCTAGGAGCCTTCTCTTCTCCAGGCTGAACAACCCCAACTCTCTCAGCTTGTCTTCATGGGCGAGGTGCACTATACCTCTGATTATCTTTGTGGCCCTCCTCTGGACCCGCTCCAAGAGGTCCATGACTTTCTTATGTGACAGGCCCCAGAGCTGGACAGAGTACTCAGAAAATACAGCAATAGATCACGAAAGTTTTTTCATTGGCATTGAAACGATATAATTGGTTGATCAAAGAATGTGTTGTAGTCTATATAAAAAAATGTATATCTCATTGCTACCAGAAATAATGAGTAATGTATTACAAAAATACATTGTTCCTATATCCTTTTATTATTCTAACCCGCATAATTTTACTGGTTATTTTATGATGAATTTGCTGAACAACCATCAGCATATATTTGCAATACTACAAACTGGAATTTATTCATCTAGCTGCACACTGGGATTTGTTTAGTTATCGAGGGTCAGCGAACATGTAACACAGTTTTATAAGCTGATATTGAACAGGAAGAAACCGCATTAGAATGAAGCCAGAATAACAATAAACCAAGGAGTCAGATCAGTATTTCTTGCTTCAGTTGATATATACACAATTTTTTTCACTGTCAGAAAGCTGTTGCTTTTTTTTTTTTTTTTTCCCTTTCTTTCCATTGCAATTTTTTTCATCTCTTTAAACCCCTTGGCAGCTACCGTGATGACAGTCTCCTGCCAGCTAGAAAGGCAGGGGAAGGAATGGCATAAGTGGTCTGACAGTGTGGGGCTGAACCAAGCATACAACGGGGTTTCGTTCCAGAGACAGTGATTCCCAAATGGCAACAGTGTTGCAACTTTTCAGTGCTAAAAGCTTTCAATACTACTTTTTACCGCCTTTCTTCAAAAATTACAGATTGCTATCAAATTATTGATCCTCGTATTTCCATATATTTAGCATAATATGGTCATCAGCTTTAGTAGAATTAATCCTGACTTAGATTAGTGTGAGTGACAGAAGAAATGAGTTCAGTAGTTTGAGGATAACAGATGTTGAAAGTGTTTGTTTGCGTAAAAACAAGGAAAACAATTCAATTTCAGAGGCAATGTAAATGTAACCTATCCTAGGCTGTTCCCATCTGAAAAACTAACTTTTCTGCAAGAATGACAATTAATAGTCTGCAAGTTATTACCTGCTACCTATTATACTAACATTACGCTGTAGTCTTAAGAAACGCATCAAGAAACACTGTAAAATCATACAAAAATGTGTAGTAACAGAAGAGTGCCATTTGAATTAGGTTGTGAATATGTTACGGTAATGCATGTTCACTTCTTTGGTTAAAATTACAAAAAAATAATAATACACACACAGACACATATACTTACGCAGCTGTTCAAGGTTCTTTGATTATAAAAATTTGAAGAAAAAAGTATTTTTCAATACCAGAGCCAGAATTCCAAAATTTTCTT
This sequence comes from Limnodromus scolopaceus, assembly GCA_028565335.1. NCBI lineage: Eukaryota > Metazoa > Chordata > Aves > Charadriiformes > Scolopacidae > Limnodromus > Limnodromus scolopaceus. The sequence continues at coordinate 44,739,401 of JAOXNO010000033.1, read as the reverse complement.
TACCTAACTGTCAAAAACCAATATAAAGAATGGTAAATGAACTTTTGCTGAGGATATTTGAACAGAACATATGTTCAGAAAACATTGATGTACTTAAGATCGGCTTTACTCCTTTTAGAAGTACACAGAAGAATAGCCGAATTTCATGTTGTGCTATTCCCAGTTTAGGCAAGCATTCAATTTGTGAAGGGAGCAAAGAGGTGATTTACATTTAATATCTCGATCTCATTTCAAGAGAATGGCTGAAACGCAAACACAGTCAAGTTGAAAGTCTTAATGTTCTACTTGAATTCACATGATTTATGGGAGGGGAAAAAAACCATACAATGTTCCAACAGGCAGAGAAAGGCTAGTTTCATCTACATGGACTAAAGTAACCCAAATTCAAACAACAGATGCTCAAACTAACATTTAACAATCCAGCTGATATTCGACACTGACATTCAAACTAACATTCCAGCTAAGAATAAATCTTCTTTTGAAAAATCCTAAATATAAAATAGGGCAGATACTGCATTCATCCTATACTGGTATAATTAGACATACTGGACTGAATTAATGTTCTTACTTTGGCTTTACGCAGTATAATTGAAGCCTACCCTTCAATCTTCACCCAAATGCCAAATACGCCGCTGAGAGCGCTCAAGTGACAATTCTTCCTCCTAAGAAACATTGTTCAATTTTGAATTAAGAAAAGATGCCTAAATATACCAGCACAAGCTTCCAGTATTATCATGAAAGATTCCAAAGTATTTTGAAGCATTTTTATCCATTTTCAGAATCACTCATTAGCTTTAGTGAACTGTTCTTATTTGAACTGCATTCTTATATTCCCAAACGGCCTACAGGGAAGTACTGCTTTTCCTATTTTTTTTTAAATAAATGTCTATTTTTCAAAAGATAGCAGTCTCTGCTTTCCAGTTCTCATATATCTATTCACCTCATTATATGCAAGGTGACCATATGATGGCAAAAGTTAGCAATCCTTATTTGCACTTCAGGCAGCTCCCTAAGAGTCTGTCTTTTATAAGCTATCTAGCGTTTGCTTGGCAGAATAGAAGTTCTTTATTTATTAAATAACTACACAAACTCTCTAATTCTGAGGGAAACTCCTTTCTACAGTGGATAAGCCAATTAAAAAAAAAAAAAAAGATTTCCTATCCAAACCAAATAATAACTATTTCATCAAACTTGAGAACAAGACTAGAGGTTTCTTCTCTAGATTGTTGGCACATAGGCTGTTTTCAAATTAACTAAGAAAATCGTCTTCCCTAATATTCACTGATAGCGCAGATGCTGCTATCAAGCAGTTTTCTTCTTTTACAAGCTAAGACATCAAGTCTGCCATAAAAAGGTAGATAATGTAAAATTAACTGGTCTAAATTTGGAGAGCATTTAACTTATCAATGATGTCTCAACTTTGATTTACAGGGAATTTATCTTTTGCTTGTAGTAATAAAAAAAAAATACTGACAAAGATGAACCAGAGACAAGTACGATAGTTTTTTGCTGCTACATTATTTTTTCCTCCAAGTTTGTTCAACATGTCATAGTGGTTGTGGAGGGCTATGCAAATTCAGAAAGGAGGAGCAGGGAGGGCTCAGCTTCTGTCTATAATATTGCAAATTCGAAACTCAGTTGCTATAGCTTATTACAAATTTGTGTACCAGCTTTTTTCTCCAGCTTTATAAATTTATTTAACTAAAATATAGAAAACCATTCTTACTCAGGCTCTCAGATCTCAGCTAGGCTAATGTTGAGCTCTGTAGCCAAAGGAAAACTCAGGTTTTTCATTCAGAATTATTGGTGAAAACTAGCTTCAAGATCTGAAAGCATTTAGTAAGAAATCAAATTTTCTTCTCATAGCATAGATGAGTGAACCAAGGCAAAAAACCTCTCTACAAAAGACTCATGGTTGATAATATTTTCCAGAAGGTGAGAATGCATGTCCTTTCCCACTCCACCTTCCCAACAGCCGTCGTGCCTCCTTGATTTTGAAATATATTGGGAATAAGAGTTAATGTATTCTCATCTTTGTAAAACAGTTTCTAGACAGCTAGGACTGTTCCCATTTTTTGCCTGAGGCTGCTTTAACCCACAGCTTTAACGTCTGTAGACAATGCCCAAACCACCATGCTCCAAAGTACTTTTGCTTGCCACCTTCATACTGAAGTTTTAACGTTATCTAGAAAAACCTTTAATATTCAGTGAAAATGAAGAGAAGGTTTTTTTTCTGAACTCGAATACAGTCAATTACACAAAATTCAGAACCTACTTCAAATGGAGTTTTAAATAAAACACAATCGTGCTTTGGTAAAACTCAGGCTAAAGCAGTTAAAAGTGCTAATGCAAGGAAAATCCAGTTCTTGAAAATAAAAACAATCCTACACATTAATTTATGCCTCAAAAAGGAAAAATATCAGCTTTTGTTTATTGGTGTATTTCTCCAATAGTTAGCAAAAGCGAGTTTAATTAAAGGCACATAATACTTTATGTCTAGGGTATACGATCCCTCATTAAACTGTTACAGGGTTTAGAAATACTAACATATATATTTTTTCTGTTTGCTATAGTACTAGCTTACTTTTTAAAATAAAAATAATTCATTCTATCAATATAAGTAAAACACAACTTGACAGGATTTCCTTTCTGTATCAAATTATAGATTATGTATCTCAACTCATTGACTCCCAAGTAAAAAGAAAGACAAACATAGGAAACAAAACATTATAGTTTCCTTGTAATGGTTTCTCTGCTCCTGGCGAACTGTGGCTCACTGAACACCCTAAAAAAAATAAGGTTACATCAAGACAGAACCAAGATCATGTCATCCCTTTTTAGTACTTTTCCCCCTCATGTATGCATTAAAAATAGTGTCAAGATCAGTTTTATTTTCTCTAATATCTATACACTATTTTTCATCACACTCACAACTAATCATTTTATGTCTTTCCTGAAAGGTCTGGTGGCTTTTATAACGCAGTCTATCAGAAGTCTACAAAAAAATACTGGCAATTTCACATTTCAGTTTAAGGAAGGAAATGAAGACTATATTAACTAAACAAAAATGAGGGGGAACTAGTAAAATAGTTCCAACAATAACTAGTCAGGGAATTATGTTTGATATTATACAGTATTGCAGGAAACATGACCAAGTTTCTAAAATATGTGAGAATTCCCACACAATTTTAAAAAATATTATGCTTGTATCTTTCACAGAATCACAGAATATTCATGGTTGGAAGGGACCTTTGAGATCATTGAGTACAACCACACAAAAAAAAACCACAACAAAAAAAAAAAAAACAAAAAACCAACCACAAACCAACACACACATACCCCCCATACCCACCCACAGACAGTCAAAACCCAACAATCTCAGGCACTAGACCATGCCCTGAAGTGCCACATCTACACGTTTCTTAAGTACCTACAGGAATGGTGACTCCACCACCTCCCTGGGCAGGCTGTTCAGTGCCTGACCACTCTCTCAGTAAAGTAATTCTTCCTAATATCTAATCTAAACCTTCCCTGCCGCAACTTTAGACCATTTCCTCTGGTCCTGTCATTATTCCCTTGGGAGAAGAGGCCAACACCCACCTCTCT
>JAOXNO010000033.1:44719804-44735695 GCA_028565335.1 Limnodromus scolopaceus | reverse complement strand
TTCAGGTAGTTGTAGAGGGCAATGAGGTCCCCCCTCAGCCTCCTCTTCTCCAAACTAAACATGCCCAGTTCCCTCAGTGTCTCCTCATATGACTTGTTCTCTAGACCCCTCACCAGCTTGGTGGCTCTAAGATCATTATTTTCTCCAGATCATTATTGTTATTTACGTAGAATATATATATGGGTAAGGGTTGAGTTTTATTATAAACATATATGACGGATTCAGCAAAATTCTTTCATAATAAAGGAATAAAAATACAGATACTGTGCCAAACAGAATATCTATGTGAAATGTGTGCCAAAAAATAGAGCTGTTAAAGTAATTTTCTTTTTCTGTTCAGTGGCTGCACTGAAAAATAATTACAAAAAAATTGTTTCAGGTTTACACCAAGTATATTTCTATTGGCCAAATTCAGTAAACTTTCACAAATAGTTTATGTTGACCTAAAATTGCATTTCTTACTGGTAAAGCATTCATATGAGAAATTCCGCACAACTTTTCTTTAGTTCCAGGTTTTCCAAGAGCAACTCAACCCATAATTATACAGTGTGTGTTTCTGTATTTAACATCCTTGATGTATATTTGTTTAAAGGGCTCAGAATACTTTGTATTCAGCTGTATGGAATCATTGAATCACCTGTTGTGCAAATAAAATCACTAATTTTATCTGCCACCTTCAACCTTTACCCTTTATTATCAAGTTACTTCTCTTCGTGTTTCGATTAGTGTCTGACATAACCAATAAAATTTACTGAGCTGTCGTATTTTTCAATGGAGCTCCCCTCTCATTGAAAATGTCTACTGATTTTTCATGGAACTGACATTTTGTTGCACCATACTGCCATTTTTCAGCGTTATATAGTCACGCTCTGTAGAGGCAAGTATATTTGTCAAGTAATTATCATCAATTACCAGAGAGTTCGAGCTTCACAGACATTTTATGAATTCCCAAGATTTTTCAGGGTACTGACATGACATATGTTGTAAAATAGTAGAAACTGCATAGCCAAAAAATGAGGTGGAAAAAAAAAGTTCAGATGAAGTACCACTTGCTGCTGCCAATATCATTATTATTCTGCCTGTCCGGACTTCAACAAATAGGGTTTTGGAAGGAGACCATATTTTCAAGAAGGACAGTCTCACAAGAGTCTCCAGGCACAAAGTAATTTTCACAAATGACTAAACATTGTCTCTCTGTCCTTTAGGTTATACATGTATTCCCGATAGATCCTTCTTCTTTTAAAACGTAACTCACTCATGTAATAAGGGATATAAATGGCTGCTTTAAGAAAGAGGTGCTATGCTATGTCTATATTGTTAAATAAGAGAATTCCACTAAATAATCTCAGTATTTGCATTCACTCTCTGATCCTTATTTATTCAGAATTATAGATGTATCTACGAAGCCAAAAGGCTTGGCTTAACTCTCTGAAGAACTGCCAAAGGAACATGGATTACCTCAATGTCCATCAGACGAAGAAACTGTAGAGCACGGAAAAGATTAAGCAGAAAAAGAAATTATATTGCTTGATCAATCATAAGGAATTATAACAGGTTACAAGCACAGGTGATAATCTATCACAAGAGCCATAGTGGTGTAATCAATTTTAAAGACTAAACAGACCAAATCAGAGATAAAGCATCCAAGACCCAGGAGCAGATAAATATGTTGAGGAAAAAAAATTTAAAAATCAATAGTGATAATTTTAGAAAATATATTAATTTCTTAGTACAAAAAATTGCAAAAATTCACTTAGAATAGTCATATGTATAAAAAGACCAGCATGAACCACACAAGTAGAAAGAGTTTGTAGGAAGTTTGGGGGAATAGGACATTAGAGGAAGTTACAATGACATTTTACAAATGCATTTGAGATAAGTGCTTGGGAGGAGAAAATAGCTAGAGCTTCACATTCTGGTAAGCTTTTCGAAATTATATTTAAAGGATTTGTAATCATTATGGGAACAAAATTTTGGAATCATCTTCCAAATAGGTCTTTGACGTAGAGCTTGAAAGTTTCTGGAATTTACAGATTAGAAACTGGACTGGAATTAGAAATTTTATTATGGAATATTTAGAGAATTTGACTTGATAATTTACCATGCTTGATGGCCTTTCTTGCACTTCTTTTCTATAACCTTCAGCATATAAGCAGGGCTTTCAACAATGTTTTTTAAGGCTTTAGTTTGTTTTTTGTTTGACTTCACAGGCAGCCTCCTGCACCTTCATAGCAAGTATTCTACTCACCTGGTAAGTGCAAGATCTCATATGTCCTATGAGAAGAATTTAATAAAATTCTGCCCTAAATGTCTCCTAACACAATGAAAGGCTCTCTTAAACAGACATCAAGATGAAAGAATAATAATGATAATTATCACGTAAGTATGAAAGAGTTGCAGAATGAAGTACAAACATGAAATTTAATTTGATCACAAGAACTTTTTGAAGATGATTATTTATATAATATACATATATATTCTTAACTTTGTAATAAAGTTTCTTGTAAAATGAAAGTAGACTTTCAAATCACTATACTTCTTTAATTTTCTCTCCTGCAAGCCTTCTACAAATCATTTCAATAAAGACTAACTCCTTCTTGTAAGATTCAGACTTCCATTACTTTATGCACAGAAATACAGATTTTTTTTTTCTCCAAATCAACAGTATAACAAAAATGCCATAATTACAGTAAAGGATATGAAGAACACCACACAATAGCTTGTTTTCATTTATTATATTACTGATGAAAAAGGCAAGCAGGAGGAATGAAAACAAGTACAAAAACCTGTGCAGAAAAAGCTGCAGAGAATGGGATCAGTAAGTGAAAATATAGATCTCTGTCTCCCTACTATAATAACTGCTGTGAAAGACATCTTTAATATTTAATTGCAGAAAGCTGTTTTGTCCTTCTTCTTTGAAAACACTGAAAAAATATAATTAAGCCATCCACAAGCAGAGTTAAACAGCGTGCTTACATCTGGTAAAGGAAGAGCAGTTTTACCATGTTTATGTTGTTAGATCATAGTACAGTTATGGTTATATCTGTAACTATGCATTTGTAGTTAGTATAAATGAAAAAAATCAGACACAGAGGCACTTCTACAAAGCACATGATATCATCATGGCAGCACAAAGGAAAGAAATATTCAAATACATTGCTGTGTTACCACAGCCATTCAGAATTTTTTAAAAATAAAGTGTTCCATAGATATTGCACCTTTTTAAAGAACGACAAACATTTTTGATATATTCCCATTGATTTGATTATGTCATTTTTTGTAATATTTGAAAGCCCAATCAGCGTTTGTCAAAGTGTGAGTTGATTGAAAGTCATTTGTACCTCAGCCTGACAAGTGGGATAGGAGCTGGAAGGACAGAGCCTAAATTCTTGCATGAAAAATGAACCAAGACATGAGAAGGTGTAATAATAATCAGCTCTAAACACAAAAAATGTGTTAACAAAGGGTAAAAAATTGCTAATGAGACCTTTATGCCTTTGTCAGAAGCCAATGTGTATGGGGTGAGCATCCTTTTTAACTGCTTTTTAATAACTACTGTCTTCTGATCTTCACATTTTAATAGATATATAAAATTATAGTGTTTAATTTTCTTGAGGGGATGGTATTCTTGAGTTTTGCGATGGTATTCTTGAGTTCCTCCAGGAAGTCTCTGGTAGAAAAGAAAACTTGGCCACTAAAGTTTTAGAGCAGGTAGCAAATGGAGTTACAATCCAGCCTAAATGGAGGGCAAATAACAGAAGAAAAGGAGGCATCAGGAACTGAAAACAACAGAACTGTGACACTGAAAAGAAAACCTTCTCCAGAAAGTAATAGTCTTTTGAAGAAATGTGTTGAGCACGTTTAGAACAATTTTTCAGTTCCCAGTGTTGCAAGCCCTGTTTGTCTCAATCTTTTTTCAGTGATACTGAAAAATAAGAGTATGACTTTGGAAACACACGTTAATGAAGTGTGTGTGCACTACTACCAATATTATTTTGGTGTCCATCTCTTAGTCAGAAGTAAACATAAGTTTTCTAGACATTTCATGCCTATGGCTCTCATTAAAGTCAATGGAAGCATCCTTCAGTCCCATGAAACCATTATGAAAACTGACCTCTTCATCTATTGCAATTATAGGATTGTAACTGGCGATTGTTAGCTATTCAGCTTGGTCTACGGTGTAAGGAGTTCTTGGAAGTTTATTTATGGTAATAAAATCCGTTTAGCTATTTAAAATGCTGAAAGTATAGGTCAGCCAAGTTGCACTGTGTCCCATCTGTTGTGTTAAAGTTACATGCCAAGATACCTCTCAATGCACATAAGATGGAAACGAGAGCATCTTTGACAGACACTGCAGACTAAAATAATCTGAGAGACCTCAAACAAGTTAAGATTCAATGGACCACAGGCAATGTTTTTTTATTCTTTTTTATTCCTTTTAGGATTTTATTCTTTTGCTGCATGTTAAAAGAAAATATTAGAGAAACATATCTTCAGCCTGCATGAGGTGGAAAATGTTGATGTTCCCCTTAGACACATGTGCCAGTGATTGTCTGACTTTCAAAGAGATTTGATATTGCAATATTATTACAAGGGAAGAATTTGATGCAAGTGAAGCATTCCGGCCTTTTACAAGAAGGTAACTGCATGAACATAACATCCTCACTGCAAGTAACTGAGGGCAGAATTAGAAGTACACCACAGGCAATAGGAGCGACTTCTGCAGTAAAATTATTTTACCACAGATAGGACTTTTGTCATTACAGGTAGAGGTTCACCATACGTAACTCAACATTAGCTGTTTAAAAGGGATTCATTGCCACCTAATTGCCTAGGATCCCTACAAAGTTGGCACAGGAGAGAAATGTACCTTCAGAGTCAATGCATTCCACTTTTTTGACTGATAACCCTGCTTTAGTATGGTAAGAAACACCTTTTAAAAGTACATCTCTCTACATCAATCACCCAGAGGGTGTAGACAACAGCCATCTAAAAGGCTAGAAGACTAGTGTAAGGCAAAAGTTAGGCAAAATGAATTTCATCTTGCGTGTTAGAAAGGTTGTAGCTATTTAAAATCAATCCTGAAAGTATACTATGTTTACTTTTACTGGTTTATATATAGAAAAGCGTAGGCTGTGTCTAATGGCTTCTAAATGCTCAAAGCTTTTTGCTCACTTGTGCCTAGCTTACTATTTTAAGTGATATGTAAATAACAAGTCAACCAAAATTCAAAAGATAGTACGGATAAAATCTAGAAACTTGAACAAGGAGTGTGAAAACCTCACTGATAAATCACTGACAGAAGTCACAGTGGTCAGACTCTTTTTCTAGGTAAGTCACAGTTTCACTAATACACTCAGGACAACTAATTTAAACTTATAGGACGTTGCCTATAAAGTGTAGACAATATTAATGATTAAATTTAAAAATAATTTTAATTCCACCAAAAAAAATTTTAAATCTCATGTAATACAGACTTTTGGTGCCCTTGAGCACAAAGAGGTCTTTGAGGCAAGGAGCATCATCCAAATCCTAAAATAACCTGAGCTGTTGCAGTTCTAAGTTCATTCAGTTAGAAACCTTGGATTTACACCTGTTTGAAGCAGAATGTCACTGATCCTATGAGGATGGAGGAAGTTTAATTTTACAACAACTGAGCACCTAGTTTTACATGTTTACTTATGGCTTGCAAAATACCAAACATTTTTGTTTTAAACACATTACAAAATGAGAAGGAATAAGATTTGCTATTCTCACATTTTGAAGATGTTGGAAAAAATTATTTTCTAAAAGAAAAAAGTCTCTATGAAGGTAAAGAGGTAGGTAAATACAAGGAATGTGATCATATTCAGCAAAAAACTTCTTTTCTTGAACTCCTGAAGTCTTGGAACCATTTCTGGATCATTAAAACACAATTTCACCTTGAGTTTTATAACCTATGCACTAAACTTACTGTTGAGATTACACTTTCATGCTAAAATCCTTTTCTGGGTTACTTATATATTTCTTAAGAAGTTGTCCTCAGGCTGAAGTTCCTCATTCTTGCTTTGAGGCCATAAGAAAAGCTTTCTGGAACTTTGAATAAAATCCAATAAATTATTTTTTTTGATTTTCAGAACTTCAAACACAGAAGTAAAACAATAACTTTTCATACTAAGCCATTAAGTCAGTGTTCATTTATTACCATCAATATCTCAAAGGATTTCATACTTAGACATAATCCACATTTGTTATGTTATCCCAACAGAATAGTGAGGTGGTTGGTTTTTGTCTGGAAACTTATTTCCAAATTAATGTATAAAAGCCATTTTCAAACACTAAGAAAACTAAGCATTATAATATTTTACTCAGTAATATCTAGCTATTTGCTGAGTGAGTTTAGTATGGTGCTTAACTAATGAGGTATGTCAGGGTTGCAGCACTATAGGTTTTCCAGTGTCTCTTCCTTCATCACTGAGCTCAAGTTTTTACCTAGGAAGATTGTGACTAGGAAAACTTACTTTCTAGAGTCATATCTACATGAAATGCTGAATTTTCTTGTTGAACCCATGGGTTGTCAATAAATAAAAGAAAAAAATCACAAGTAAAGCCTTAAAAATCTGGTCTCATATGTCCCAGACATTCAGCAGCAGCATTACAAGCACATATAAGTAACTTCACTGAAAATTCTCCCTAAAACCTTCTCTTTCCCCAATCGCCCTCCAAGGCTCTTATTTCTCACATCCTGCTCTGTGTCCATTCATAGCATCACCCTGATCCCTGTTACCATTTTCCTCATGCAATTCTGTAGCAAAAGCTTTCAGCAAGAGATGTAAATTTTGCCCAAATAGCTATCTAGGGAATAAAAAGATACGACTTACCTGACTCTGCTAGTAATCTTGAGGATCTATTTTGACAGAATAGTATTTTAATGTCACATAGGCCATCCAAGGCTTAGACTATACGTATGAAAACACAGTAACAACAGTTATTGAACTTATCCACAATGGTGCATTTCATTACTGAAAATGCCTGGAATTCCAGGAAAAGACACAAAACTTATTGATGTGACATGATTATTTCATTCAAGTAAAGCCACAAAACAGTATGCCTGCAGGTATTACTTCCATCTAGTAAATGCTAAGAAAAAGTGGGACATTTGTGTTTGTACATAGACATACTAGTGAAATTGCTGAAAAAAGTGGTGGTATAGAGATGAGTCACATGGGTAATTAAGCTTTCGGGAAAAAAATGGCTTATAGGAAGAGACCAAAGGACCTCATTTAACAGCCTAAAGTTTTGGATTTGTTGGATCAAAATTTGCAAGTATCTATGTGGAGAACAGATTTATTATAAGAAAGGTTCTTCTTAATAAATGTGCAGATAAGGTGTGGAAGAAACTGTATGAGCCAAAAAAATATGAAATACCAATCCTTAGATTACAAATAAAGTAATAAACTTTAGTGCTGAGGGGAATTCACTCTTGAAGTTACTTGGTGTAATTGAGTACGAATTTGGTATCAGTAAAGGGTTTCTGATCAAAACTTGGGATGGAGAAGTTCTGGTCTTCCTAAATAATAAATACACCAGAATATTGTAAATATACAAGGGAAATGGATGTGGGTACCCCTAAACACAGCTTGTTGCAAAGTTCCCACCATACCTCTCTGCCACAGGAACTTTGAAAAGTCAGCACAGACAGCATCACTGACTGGAACATTTAGGCAATAAGGTTTATTTTGACATTTATGCACTACCAGCTAAGATCTGCAGCCTTAGCACTGTATTAGAAGCAGTAGGCTATACCTGTGATGGGTACATCATCATCACCACTACACTTGTTAGAATCTAGCTGATAGGATACAGGAAAAAAAAAACAGGATAGAGTACACCATGACCCACATATTGCATAAGCAACACAGACACTCTTGTGCAACTCTAGCATACCTAAAATGCTATTTTTTGGAGACAATGATTTTTGCATTTTCATACTTTATTCTGGATTAGTAAACATTATTACTCAAGCGTCTATATTTGGAATTTTGCCATATATATCTTGATTGGAATCTTTTTTAAAATCAAAGCTGCTATGACTTTTGTTCAAAATCATGAGATTTCTTGATTACAATTTCTTCTTTTATATTAGTTCAAAACTCTATCATTAACCATGCCATTCTGTCCTCAAGACTTTGACATGACTTTTCCTTACACATCATCAGCTGATTTTTTGAGCATGTGTGAATGTTATCCTTTACCTCTGATTCATTATTTTATTGTAAATGCTTTTTTTTCAGTCTCCTCAGAAGTATTACTGCTTGTACTGAATGTTTTGGTTTCTTAAACAGTTCTAGCTCCTATATCTGTGTCCTGCATGCTGGAAATAACTCAATCACAGATGAAAAATTCCCTTTCTCTTTAGTAATATAAGCTGTTTGTTTTATTTCCTATGTTATTGCACAAGTTTGGAATACCAGCACAGCTTTCCCACTTTTCCCCTTATTTCTCTTAAGTTTCATGGTCAAAGACAGGTTATTTGGTTAAGCTCCTCTTTTTTACAGTGAAACCTAAGATGCATATGTAAAAGCATAGTTCTTAATATTCAGTGATTGAATACTAACTGTGCTAATGCATCACAGAACAAAGACCAAGGTGCTAAACATTTTACATAGTAGTAAAACGTTAGCCTGTCTCGAGTAGCAAAAATTAATTCAAACATACAGTTTCTAGAGTATAAATTGAAGTACCCTTTTTAAAGAAACACCGAGAAAAGCACCAGTTATGGTTAAGGCTTATTACAAGAGACACAAATAAAACACCCTATAAACCAGGATATGACAGTAAAAATAAAGAATGGGGGTAGCTAGGTGGGGCTGTCTAGAAAATATCACCTTTGAATAACTGGCATGGCAAGTATCTCATTCTCCCTGTCTTGAAAAGCACTTATTCCCTTGAGATCCCCAACTGGCAACTGGGAGTAGGAAAGATGTCTGCATTACACAACTCTTTGAGGACAGTCAAATGAAATGAAGAAATTAAGAAGTTAATGGATAAAACCCATTCTGAATATTAAACACACAAGTCTTGAAGTCAACACTAATAAGAAAGCCTTAATCTGGGTTCATCTTGAAAACTTATCCAGTGTCCTTGTTACATCTGAAACAGGTTGAAAGACAAGGTAGCTAGTAGAAGACAGCTGTGGCACTAGTTATATTTCTACCTGTTATATCCTAACCACGTTAGTCCAAAGAAGCAGTTTGCTCAAATTAATCTTTGGCCCTTTTAGCTCCACCTGTGTAGCCCTACCTGCTCTAACAAATCCTTCTTCCAGTTGCTGGAAAGAACAGTCAATGGGAGACGGAAGGGTATTCTCATAAGTGTTGTCCTGCTGAAACATGAATAAAGGAAGTCAAGTCATATGACTATAAGAAGGATAGGCAGTCACCATTTTTTTTTAACCTCTCTCAAAAGTTAATATCACGTGATGAACTTCCCAGTTCCAATCACAATCCATTTCTTAGGGTAAGAGATCACTTTCTTTCCTGTTGCCCAAAAACTAATATGTTGATCAGTGCAAAATACTAGCAACAAATTTCATCTGCTAAGTGAAGAGGCTTTCATATTTGCTGCCTAGTGAAAGGAAATATATAAAAAAATCCCCAAACCTAAAAGAAACTGAAGGTAGGTAAACTACACACCTGCCAGTATTAATTTCTAGCTGTTAAACAGAGTGGGCTGAAGAGTCATTCAGCTGGGAATTTTACACCATGTCATCATACAGATTCCATGGATTCATCCTGACAATTTGAGAGCAATACCTCTGATGACAACTACTTATGCTCCTTTGAGGGATTAGTGAAGGAGGGCTTGTATCTGTGTAAGGAGCTCCCATGTACTTTCATTTCTTCCCTGATGGAAGAGATGACATACCTGTAAATAAAAATCATATCTATCAGAAGGATTTAAGTAGCTTCCAGGGGGCCCCTTCCACTAACAGGTTTACATATTCATTGTCCTCAAAGCTGTCCAAGCGAATATGCCCAAAGCATATCCACTGTTCTATGGAAGAGTTAGGGGGTGATTTGCACTCTAGATGTTGTTTGTCATTTTAGTACACTAAGGCTTCAAATTCAAACAACTGTTTAGGAGGAACTAAAACCATAATTTATGTAAGCAATTAATTAGAATTCAACCAAGAGTTATTGACTGTATTATTAACAAGTTTTAAACCACTTAGACTGCTATGTGATTGGATTGTATGAGACATTAGACATACTAGAGTTTCTAGGAGTCATTTTATTATGGGAAAATTTACGATGACTCACATAGCCAAGTAGCATGGTCAGACTGGAGAATTGAGTCTCTAGCTAAGCAGGTGTTATTCACCAGAAAAATATTTTTTAAAAAAATTACTAAGTGTTTAAAAACAGAGTAATTGGATTTTAGCTCTTTTACAGAGGCCGCAAATAAGCATGATTAAAAGTTAATTATCTTTAAAAAAATAAAAATCAGCTAACTGGAAAATATTGGAAAACTACTAGGAATAAATTTTTCTGCAAGGAGAAGACCAGATATTTCTCATTAAAATAATTAATAGAGTATACAAAGAAAAGTTATGTTAAAGAATTATAGCAAAACTGAAGAAATGGCCAAAGTAAAATTTCATTTGTAGAACATTCTCCAGCCTTTTTTTTCCATTGAGTAAAACCACATAATATAGTCATTTTCTAATGAAAAATGAATGATGACTTATAGGAAATCAGATAACTGAACCAGCACAACACTAGTATTACATCTACAATCCCAAAGCTAGAGATGCATTCAAGTTGACATGGAGATTTTGCAGCAAATTACCACTCACTTTTTTCCTTTTGTTTTTTTAATAAGATTTTTCCTTCTGGGAAGGAAAAAAAGAGCCATTGTTACCCACTGGTTGCTAACTTTACTTAGTATTTGTTTATTATGTATCTTACAGAAAGGTGTGTGAACAAATAAATTTATCCTTCAACCTTTTGGTATTGCTATGAGATATAGAAGCTTGGCAATCTAAGAATAAAGTAAAGTGACGAATGATTACTCAAGATAATGCCAATAGTCTCACAGATTCCGGCATGTTTGTTTACCAAGGTGTTTATTAGTGGGAAGAAATTTTGGAAACAGGACCATATTGCCAAAGTGTGCTGGTTTGAGGTAGAACAGAACTAATTTTCTTTTCAGCAATTTTACTCCCCCAGCCTAAACCACAACAAGAACCCACCAGATAAGATAAGGAAGTTCCTCCCATTTCAGGCACACTGGATTGTTGGATTTCATCAGAAATCTGCTAAGGGCAGGTGTCGAGGGACCAGTATAGGGCCTTCAGCATCTGCTGTAGCCAAGCTCTCTCTTGCCAAACCGTTTCATTTCACCCATGTTCCCATGTTAATGATGCAGCCTGCAGATCACAGGTTGGTTCTGCAACTGCTTCCTCCTACATGTGGCTTTGTAAGCCTCAGAGCTCATATTGCCTCAAGGCAGAGATGGCTTTGGGATGAAAACAATCTTGAAAATGTAGATGGATTATTTTACTCTTTCAATAACCTATCTTCTTCAGGGACAGGTACAGAAGAGGCTAAAAAAGTCACAAAGAAGCAGTTATTTCTGGGCATCACCTTTTCTATAAGGCAATTTGATTTCATGTTAGTGTTAATCTAGAAACCAGAAGATGAAACTGGCATAGATCCCAGTGGACTTACCAATATCCAGTGGCTTATGTAAGTAAAATAGCCAGTGTAAAGAGTTCACCAATGACAAAGCATTACCACAAAGTTTTATCCTTGAGTTCATTTTGCCTCAAAGACATATACATCTCCAAGGTGAAAAGATGGACTAACTAGATCTGGCTGCAGTGGGGATTTGGAAGAAACAAATGCAAGGAGTTCAAGCTTTTTGTGCTCCCATTGCAGATAATTGGACTCGTGATTTTAGCTATCGTCAATATATTCATAATGTTTACTAGGAATTAAGAACATCTGTTGCCCATGCAGGGAAGAAAGGCCTGAGATGGAAATTAAAACTAAAATGAGCAGATGAAACACTAGGACACAGAGGTAGCCCACAGCTTTAATTTCAAATAAAATCTCTCAACTTGAAGGGCATGAATTAAACTAATCTATGACCTCCTCAACACTCCTTGATTAGAACCAAAGATTACTGTGTTCTAAATATTATTTCTTATCTAGCTCAATGTCAACTAAAAGAAAAATACAAGAATCAAAGCTCATCAGTCTGTAAGAGGAAACCCACGGATGTATAAATTTTTCATGAAAGAAGTTGGATACAGAAGCTATGACAGAATATTGACACTTTTTCTTCATTACCAGAAGCGAACAGCTAGTTGTATACTCTGATAATGCAGTGATGTACACTTAAATAAAAAAGAATAGAACATTTCAAGTATGGGCAATATTTGTGAAATATATCAGCAGGAACACTCTTTGTTCCTTGAACTAAAGTTACAGAAATAAATGAGCCAAATTTTTTCCCTCTTAAGCTAGTTACTCTTGGTTTTGTGAAAATCCAAATTAGTTCACGAACATATACAGTATTTAAAATAGCACAAAGCAAACACTGGAAATGTTTTCTGGAATGAAAACTGGAATAAAAAAATACTGGGTTGGATATTAGTTCTATTACTGCTGATATAAATCTAGATTAAATTCACTGTTGATTACCACAGTAAAATTTTATTTCTCACTTTCACCCCTTTCCTCTCCTTACTGAATCAAGTAAGCAGGAGTCACTGAGCAGGTCTAATTCATGTTTTGTGTACTGTGCAGGTTAGCAGTGTGTTTTCCCCTTCTGTCTTCAGTGTGCAAGCCCATGTATGATGAGAAAACACACAATCAGTCTGAACAAGGTAGCTACAAATAATACAGTTCTTGGAAAGAAGATCAAACGCTAACTTTTTTTTTTTTTCCTTGACACTGTAAAAGAAAAAAATCAAATGCCTAAACTCCCAAAAGTAACCTCAGAATCCTCTTCAAAGTGGAAATTATATGATTGGGAGAAAGTTAATAAAGACTCCTGCAAGCCTAATGGACAAAGAGACTATAAAACAGTAACATAAATGTTGCTGTTTGGATTCATCTGCTACAAACTCCTATCCAACCTTGTGATACTATTGATTTGCTTGCAGTATATCAATTTTTAATCACCATAGACCATTGCCTAACACAGTTCTTCCACTAGCAGTGTTCATCTTTAAGTTTGTATGAGATGAAACTGATAGATACATGTAGGATCCACAAAATTCTTCATAAAAATTAATTAATGCAAAATTGGTAAGGCACTGTATTTTTAAAAAAATATTTTTAACTCTTTCAAATTTGGTGCTGCATCAGTTCATGCTAAAGAAAAAAAATCCCCTTCATTCTAATTTTGTTGGAAATAAGTTTCAAGGAAGAACAACACAACTGGATTTAACTCTTGTAAATGTTTACTGATCACCAAATGAAATTCTTACATAGAAGTATAAAAAAACCCCAACAAAACATAAATCATTAGTAGAACTGTCTAGGATTTTTCACCATCCTTGTTAGGATGGAAAGTCTGATCCAATCCACTAATTTAACTTGAAGGCCCTATAATCTGAATTTGCAAAGTTATTAAGTAAACTTCAAAAATGTTGATGTTTGCTATTGAAAGCAACTAAACAGCTTGCTATCATGGCTCTTAAGGGCTTACTGGATGCTGAATTTCATCTCCCAGGAAAGGTGTTTGGAATTAATAATTTAATTTTGCAAGAAACACTCCAGAGGTATAACAGTCAAACCAAGGAAGCTTTACTTAACAGAAAATTTAATAAAAACCAAATAACTAGCTGCAATATAGTGCTTTGATAGAAGTATTGGATACATCTGAGCTGATTTATCAGTGAAGTGCATTTGTGTGGTAGGTATTAGAATTATCTGTCATTAACCTTATGCTACAAATGAAGGTGCCTGGATACAGAAGTTAAATGACTCCCCAAGGTCACATTTGAAGCTAGCAGTATAACTCATGCATTTGCTGTCTTTCAATCATTAGGATGATTTTTTAAAAAACATTATAGAGATTCACGAGATAAAGATCATGACCTGGAAAGGCACTATCACTTCTCTAACTTCAGTTTCAGAAAGTAGAAAAGTTGGTAGATGACAGCTGAAATATGATTTGAAGAAAAGGAGTTAGCCATCCAAGCCTGGAATGGTACCATCTAAATTCTGGATTTTTTATTATTATTTTTTACCCCAAGTATCTGTATGACAGTTTGGGTCTTTTTGGATGATTCACATGATAGTTAAATTGGGTCTCATTCTCAAGGTGCTCTACCTTCTTGGACTCTAAAGGGAGCCTGAGACAAAAAGGCTTCTAAACAAAGGTATCACAGATAAAGTGTCTCAAGTTGTTTCATGGGGTGACAACTTACTCTGGGTTTCCAACATAACCCATAGACAAAACTCATTGTCAGAGAATGTCTAGAAAAATCAGAATTCATCAAATGAGGCTTATCATAGCAAGTCAAGTGAAAAGAAAAAGCCAAAATATTATGATAAGAGGCGGAGTAGGGAAAACACAAAAATAATGAAAGCAGCCTTCAAGTTTTCAGTTTTCTCCAACGTGTTCTATAAAATAAAGTTAACTTCCATAACCCTCATTCTTACAGCATATATTTTTGAAAATGTATGGGCTATGCAAAGAAAATTTTGCCATTTGTATTCACCAAATATCAAGGAATGCATTTTTTTTTCCATAGATTGATAAAATGTACCTTTTACATTAAAAAAAAAAAGTATTAAAATGTGTTATTTTCCCTGACCTTTTGATATACTTTCTATTGAGCGTGGTAAGACATCCAAGAAATTCAGATTCTGATTTTAAAATTAATGATTGATAGTACAGGGTTTTCACAGTATTGGATTTAGAGTGCCACATTCCTCTAACATAAGCAAGTGCAACTCCACACACTTCAGTGCAACTGTGTCTGCATATTTTAGTAAGCAATTCTGGCCCTGTGCCTGGGAGAAGATCTTACATTCCATAGTCACTTGATTATGTCTCATCTTTAAACCACGTTTTGCTATTTGCAAAATACTTGGCCCACAAAACCAGAGAACTCCATCTGCTAAGATACCATTGTGCATCTTTAAGTAAAAATGATGAAACGCTTTAAGTGCAAAATCTAGCATACAAAGGATGTAAATATATTCCAAATATTTCTTGTGCAGTCTGATAAACCTGAAACCTGGATTTCAGAATTACACTCGCGCTATTCTCAACATGCTTTATTACCCCAAATAGAAAGAATCTTTACAAATAAAAGACTAAGATTAAGAGAATAATAAGGATGAACCTACAGGCTAGTACCAGATCATGGAATCACGGAATTGTCAGAGTTGGAAGGGACCTCTAGAGATCATCTAGTCCAACTCCCCTGCTAAAGCAGGATTGCCCAGAGCTAGAGCATGTTACTCAGGACTGCATCCAGGCGGGTCTTGAAAATCTCCAGAGAAGAGGACTCCACGACCTCTCTCGGCAGCCTGTTCCAGGGCTCTGTCACGCTCATTGTGAAGAAGTTTTTCCTTGCATTTGAATGGAACTTTCTATGTCCCAGCTTGTGCCCATTGCCCCTCATCCTATTGCTGGAAACCACTGAAAAGAGTCTGGCTCCATCATCCTTCAACCCACCCTTTAGGTACTTGTAAATGTAGATAAGGTCTCCCCTTAGCCTTCTCTTCTCCAGGCTAAAGAGTCCCAGCTACTTGAGCCTTTCCTTGAAAGGGAGGTGCTCCAATCCCTTAATCTTAGTTGCCCTACGTTGGACTCTCTCCAGTAGTTCCCTGTCTCTCTTGAACTGGGGAGCCCAGACAGTTGTGGCCTCACCAGTGCAGAGTA